>JAWNNX010000261.1:0-431923 GCA_035044505.1 Zaprionus lineosus | reverse complement strand
TCTGTATCTGTATCTGTATCTGTATCTGTATCTGTATCTGTATCTGTATCTGTATCTGTATCTGTATCTGTATCTGTATCTGTATCTGTATCTGTATCTGTATCTGTATCTGTATCTGTATCTGTATCTGTATCTGTATCTGTATCTGTATCTGTATCTGTATCTGTATCTGTATCTGTATCTGTATCTGTATCTGTATCTGTATCTGTATCTGTATCTGTATCTGTATCTGTATCTGTATCTGTATCTGTATCTGTATCTGTATCTGTATCTGTATCTGTATCTGTATCTGTATCTGTATCTGTATCTGTATCTGTATCTGTATCTGTATCTGTATCTGTATCTGTATCTGTATCTGTATCTGTATCTGTATCTGTATCTGTATCTGTATCTGTATCTGTATCTGTATCTGTATCTGTATCTGTATCTGTATCTGTATCTGTATCTGTATCTGTATCTGTATCTGTATCTGTATCTGTATCTGTATCTGTATCTGTATCTGTATCTGTATCTGTATCTGTATCTGTATCTGTATCTGTATCTGTATCTGTATCTGTATCTGTATCTGTATCTGTATCTGTATCTGTATCTGTATCTGTATCTGTATCTGTATCTGTATCTGTATCTGTATCTGTATCTGTATCTGTATCTGTATCTGATTATCTCTCACTGATTACTCTATGACAAAGCATAAAAAGGGTTTTTAGATATATTGTATATTAACACACACACACACACACACACACACACATGGAACTATTTAAACAATTATAATTAGTGGGATTTATTGTAGATTTAATAATGAAATTTGGTTTTTATATTGAAAGTTAATTGCAGCTAATTCCGTGTGCTGGCAATATGAGTCAACTTTTTGGTCATCAACCACTCAGTTACACATACAGAAGCACACACACAGACACGGACACGGACATACACTCGTACAGCAAATTAACCCCTTGAGTGGCACTCCGAATCGTTCAAGTTGCTTTAATTGACTTTTAAATTTGCAAAAAAGTGAGAGAAAAAAAAACAAAAAAAACACAAAAAAACAAAAAAATAAAAAATAGAACAAAAACCAAACGAAATTCACAAAAATCAAAGCGAAAATTTGACATGGTGCGGGGCAGAGGTGTCTGGAGAGGGTGGTGTGTGGTGGGTGTTGGGTGTTGGGTGTTGGGTGGTGGTCGTTCGAGGTCGCCTCTAAGTGCAACAGCAACAGCAACAACAATTGCACTCGTGCTGCCAACGGCGGTGTCGTTATAAAAATGTTCACACCTCAGACAATGGACACAAGTGGCATGTGGCAAGGCAAGCGCCAGCGGGCGGGCGGACGGACGCCCACTTGCTGGCTCGGTCGTTTGGTCGTTTGGTCGTTTGGTCGTTCGGTCGCTGAGTCCCTTGGAAGGTCGGTCCATTTGCGCGTTTGGGGCACTTGACTGGACTGACCGAGCATGAAACGGGGTGTGGCATAGAGTGGGGGGGCGGCAAAGTTCGCTCACACGCCTCAACGAAGGGCACGAAGATGAAATTTTCCCCGAACTACACTTTTCCGCTTTCTGTTCTTTGATTTTTGTGCCTCACTTTTTTTAATTTACGTCAACGCGAAATCAAAGCAAAGTCAAAGCAAATTGTCGGCTCTCTTGTCTATATAGTCCATCCGACTTGTTATAGCGACCGCACACATTGTACACACACACACACACACATTCTTACATACAAGACATTAAATTAAGAATATTTCTAACAGCCAAGTTAAGATGACATTTAGAGCTCAGCCATGGCAGAAGGCGATGGAAGGTGGAAGGTGGAAGATGGAAGGTGAGACAGTAAAAACAGGGAAAGGGGGAGGCTCGCGGTGGTGGCGGAGGTGGGGGAGAAGGCTATTAGCAAACGGTCTCAAATATCAAAGGCAGTCCCGAATTGTTGCACGTTTGATCGCTGACATGTGGCAATTAGCAGCTGCCTTCCAAGAGCCTTCAATAAAGTGATTGCAACATTGCAGGCCACAGGATGTAACTGTAAATTGGGAGATAACTCCTCGCCTAGATAAAAGTGACATTATCTCCATCGATTTATCTGTATCTAAATATTTAATTATAATTTATCTGATGACAGTTTTAAGGCTATTCTATTTTTGATCCTGATCTAATTTCTAGAGAGTCTAAATTTCAGTTAGAGCCAATTGACTGGCAGCATTTCAAATGTCTCGTCCTTGAAAAATATAAGAAAATTAATTAAAATTATTATTTAATTAAATAATTGCAATCAAAATAAATAAATAGTTCCCATGATCCGCCATCTTAGGTATAAAAAAAAAATTAGAAATATTAAAAAAAATTAATTTTTTAAATTTAAGTATAAACTATATAAAATTGAGAGTTAAAATCTGTCAGTTGCAAGTAATGCCAAGTGGCATGCAACGTTGGACATGCCGCCCACGAGTATCAGTAATCGGTATGCGGCATTCGGTATTTGTCCCCGTTGGTGCCTGGCGCTTTAAAGTGAAAAATGTCGCAGAAATAGTTTTTGCTATCAAATTGCAACAACAATTTGCGGCGTGTCTGTAAAAGTGTGTATGTGTGTGTGTGTGTGTATGTGTGTGTGTATGCAAACACATCGAAACGACTGTCACAACAAAGCGACGAGCGCCAAAGTGAAAATTGTCAATTAAATGAAAAATTACTCACACATATGCAGGTGCTTCTACGTATGCTATGCAATATATATGTATGTATATATGTGTGTATGTGTGTATTTATTTATATACATATTATATACATGGCTTGTGTATTGTGTTAGCAATTTTCCGATTTGGATTTTGCTTTCTTTGCCCAGCGCTGGATTCGTATGTCCAAATGCCTGTTGTATAAAAGATCAAAGGCACTTAATGGCCTGACTGAGTGACCGTTTGGCGAGGTCGTGGGAGACGTCTTCGGAGGTGGAGGCGCCACTAGTTAACTGGGTGACTGTAGCAGGAAATCCGTTTGAGCTTTTGGCTCCAAACTTGACGCGACTTTAATTGACGAAAGGGGCAAATGGGAAAAATCAACAAAAGTGTACAAAATCAGCGGGACAAACAATACATCACACACACATGCACACATACTCATGCATACATACACAGGAGAACAGAGCAGAGCAGAGCAGAGCAGAGCAGAGCAGAGCAGAGCCGAGCAAAAAAAAGACGAAGAGAAAAATAGACAGTACACAGAACGTGGCAGCGGTAACAATATGCAAAATTAAATAAGATGACGCGAACAAAAAGCGGCAACAATAACAGTTACCAAAAGCAAAAGCTCCGCCAAAGTTCTTTCTCACATTTATTAAACAAATTACGCCAGTTCGGTGAAGTGAGGAGATTATGTGTATGCGTATATGTGTGCGTAGGTAAGTGTATGTGTGTGCTCGAAAGTGACCACATATTTATTTATGTACATGATATAACTGGAAAATTGATAAGCGAACCAAATAAGAGCAACAACAAAGAATAACGAAGAAATTACAAAGCACAAGATATTAAGCCCGGAAATCGTCAGCAACCACAGCTCAAATCAAGTTTGCAACCGATAGGCTGTGCGGGAAAAACAGTCGGGGCAGTGTGCGAAGGGGGAGAGAGAGTTGGAGAGAAAGAGAGAGTGAAGTTAAGAGGTGAACATGCAATTGTGCGTACGATGAAGTGGGGAAAGCAGATCCAGAGAGTGCATGTAAATGACACACAAAGATCCAAGCTTATCTCCATCATCTACAACAGCGAAAATTTGGCAAAGTGAAACGGCAATAGCAGCAGCAGAGCAACAGTCACAATGTGAGCGATGACGACGACATTTCAACGCTAATTAAAATAATAATGACAACAAAAAAATAACAGTTGGCACTTCAATTCACCAGATTATCTGCCGATATGTGTGCTGTACATACGTACAAACGTATGGATGTATTCATTCGTTTGTATGCACACATACACATACACACACAGACTATATGGAGGAGTCAATCATTGAGCTAGCTTCAGTTGTTGGCTGTGAATTTTGTTGTTATTTTTATTCGACGCGCTACGGTGATATTGCCACTTGCTTGCTTTAAGCTTACGCTTATGCAGTCTCTGTCCGCGTCTCTCTGTCTGTCTTTTCTCTCATTGAACTGTAGCTCTCTTCCCTCTTTATGGAAGCACTTGACGGCAAATGTTTCTTTTGTTGCCGCAGCAGATTAAGCCACGTTTCACAGTGAAGCAAATAGTGAAAGAACAAATAATTATTCACGCATATTCTAATTGTTTTTTTTTATTATGTGCTGTATCATAATCAAAATTTTAAATGTAAAACCTATAATTGGCCTAAATATATATGTTTAAAAAAACATAATTATAAAATACAATGGATGTTCATTTAATACACGACATTAAATAAATATTCCAAGTACAAGAACCGTTGGGTTGTTGATTTTGTTTGATCTCCATAGTTTTTGCCCCACTGTTCAATTGGTTGGTTGTTTCTCTTTCCTACACACACATATATCGCAAGTATTGTCATGCAATTGTGTTAGGCTATTGCCATTGCAATTAGCAGCTCAAATTGAATGGAGGTAGAATGAAGTGGCTCGAAATCGAAGTCGAAGTCGAAGCCGAAGTCAAAGACGAAGTCGATGTCGACGTAGACGTCGACGTCGACGTCGAAGTGAAGCTGAAGCTGAAGCTAAATCTTAAGCCGAAGTTTGTGTATGTTTGAGTATTTGTGCTTTTGCCTGTGTGGTGCCTCGTCGCTTGCTCGTTGATTAATTTCTTTTTTATGCAAACTAAGCGGCTCTTGTCACCTTTGTGTCTCCCCGTTCGTCCCCTGTCCCTGTCCTTTCGCGGTTCGTTCGTCCCCACGTAAAGAGTGTCTGGTGCAGGTGACAAAACCAGTTGCTGATTGCTAATTGCGCTTCAGACAGCCAGCCGGCAATGAACTGTTACTCTAACTGTAACTGTGGCGACAATGGAGTCGCTCTCGGTTGATTGAGGTGAATAAGGTGCAGTACGGGGAGCGGTTACTCGATAGTGGAAAGTGTGGGGAGCTTATGGCTTACCCTGCGCATGCAACAGCGGGTGGTGCTGTGGCATTGGTGGCGCCGGTGGCGGCTGCTGTGTATGATGCGGATGCGAATGCGAATGCCCAGCATGTGGGTGGTGGTGGTGGTGCGGATGGTGATGATGATGATGGTGCACTGCAGCGGCCAGCTGATGGGGCATAAATGCAGCGGCCACGGCGGCGTGTGCATTAAAGTAGGCCATTCGAGACGCGGCTGCCATTGTTAACTGTTGTTGCTGTTGCTGTTGTTGTTGCTGCTGTTGCTGTTGCTGTTGTTGTTGGCTATGATCCCTAAAATGATGTTGTTGCTGTTGTTGCTCCATGACCGCCAAACTGACTGCTCCAACTGCTGCCGGCGCCGTTGTTGTTGTACTGGCATTGTTATTGTAGTGTGTGTTGCTCGCTGTTGCCGGATTTTCAATTGCTGCTGTTGTTGATACCAATGTTGTTGCCATTTTGGGAGATGTTGTAGCAACGCGTGCGATTGTCGATGATGTTGCTGTGTTTATTGTTGTCTGTGTTGCTCGCGTTAAATCGGTGGCCGTTTCGCATTTTATTGCCGGTGAAGCTGAAATTGCTGCGGCACTTGTTGTTGTTGCTGTTGTTAGTGGCGATGTTGTTGTTGTTGTTACTGCTGCGGCAACTGCAAGCCCGAGCAGCTCCTGTATGGCAAACGGCGAACGCTGCGGCATTGCTCTGGTTACTCCTTCAATTACCCCTCCCAAATTCCAAAGTGACTTTCAATTTGAGTTTGAATCAGTTTACCGATTTACAAATCTAATTTCTAATTAATTTGCAGCTTAAATTAGTTCTCAAATAATTTTATTGTTCAAATTTGTTCAGTTGTTGCCTCTGTTATTATTTAAAACTATGTTAATTTAAATTTATGTTGTTGTTGTTGTTGTTGTTGTTGTTGTTATTGTTATTATTGTTGTGATTATACGTGTGTTGACTTTCGCTTGGAACTAAACGATTTTCGTAGCTTTGACCACGCGCTTCCATCGCGTGCTTTGCAAACTTTCCGTCCCGTCCCTCTATCGCTCTTTCGCTCTTTCGCTCTTACACTCTATCGCTCAATCGGTTAATCGCCTTATGCTTTATCTCTTTCTAGCACGCTTTCTGTGGGGCTAATATGCCGGTTATCTCGTAGTACGTTTTCATGTGTGTGTGTGTGTTAGTGTTTGCGAGTTGAGTTGTGTTTCTTTTTCTTTGTATGTGTTAAGCTATCTGTTCTCCGTCGTCAACAATAACAAATGGTTTTAAAACGGTAAATAAACGCACTTAAAATACGAGAGCACTAAAAAAATGATTATTGCAGCTTTTGGATATTTGTGTTTTTGTTCTTTCTGCTTATGCGCCTATTGCCGTTGCCGTTGCCGTTGCTATTGTCGTTGCTGTTGTTGTTGTTGTTGATGATGAGGTTGTTGTTGTTGTTGTTGTTGCTGTTGTTGTTGTTGTTACAGTGGCAATTGCAATAAAAATTGGCATCAACTTTGGAAATCTGCTCGCGATTACCACACGCGTTAATTGTCGCGTATGTGTTGCCTGTCGCTGTCGCTTGTCGCCTGTCGCAAAAGCACACAACAAATTCGCAATAATTTCCACGTTAAACTGTTGCCTGACTTAATGTGCACCAGGAGTTTTGTCGTCGTCGTCGTCGTCCTCACCATCATCATCGTCGTCGTCGTCGTCGCCGTCGTCGTTAGCTACGTCGAAGATTGTTCCAGTGGTGCTGGTGGCTGGTGGCTGGTGGCTGGTTGCTGGTGGCTGGTGGTTGGGACATAAAGCTAGAAAATCAGTGAGCGAGAACGGCGTCCCATCCAACGGTAACAGAAATGTGCACGGGCAACGGCAACGACAACGACAACGGGACTTGGCTGCATGACTTGTCGTCCTAGCTACAGTCGAAGTCGATCTCAGCTACGTCGTCGTCGCAGCTCTGTCGGAGCGCAGTTGACGTCGCTGCCACGCAACGGTAAATCGACGCCAGCGTCAGGGGCGGTGTCAGTTAGCTGAGAGAAATATAGCTGTGCTGCTCACGCAGCCGCACAACGAAGCAAGCGTTAAAGAGCGGCAGTTTCCCCTGCACAGCGTGAAGTCACAACATGGCGCATGTGCACAACAACATTTCTGTAGTTAGAGGAGCACAGCTGGTGTACACCGGTGTCTATATAGCGCGACTGCATTAACTCACACACCACTTCCAGTCCACTGGAAGACTTCCAGTCGTTTGACCAGTTTTCTATGTGTGCGTGCATTAAGCTGAGAGTGTATTTGTGTTGTCTTTGGCTGTGTGCGTGGTGCCCATTTTGTATTGTTTGTACGGCTGCTGCTGCTTCTGATGCCTTTGCTACTTTCATTTTTGTGGGGTGGGCTCTACGACAACAGCAACTTTGGGCCTGTTCAACGAAGGATGCCAATTTATAGCCCAAAAAACGAGTCGAGACTCATTGGAGTAGTAAAAACTGCGATGTGTTGTTGTTGTTGTTGTTGTTTGCGTTGTTGCGTACTACGATAGTGTGACATTTGTTTTGGGCACAAAACGAGAAGAAGAGGAACAATGAGGCCGCATTAGTGAAGCAGTCTAATTAAAATGTTGCCAACTTTAGCTATTAAAATGCCAAAATAAGCTTTTAGAATGCGAAAGCGCAACAAGAAAGTAACAGCTGACGCACAATGTCAACAGAAGCTGCGTGCTCCCAGACCGATCGTTTGGGCAACTGTTGCCCAAACAATGGGTCAAATTGGAAAGCATAAAGCTTAAAACACATTTTCTCACGCTCCCGCGCGGCACAACTTTAATGGTATCATTTGAACCACGCACTGAAAATAAGTAACTGCAAAAGCAACTGAATCGGAAACCCACGCGCGAGCTTTGCCTATCGATCGATTGAATTGCCAAAATCTTTAAAATAATAGTAGCAACAGCAGCAGCAACAACAACAACAACGACAACAACAACAGCAACAACATCTTAATCATAAGCTACAGACATTGTGTGGACTTTCGCACTCTCATGAAAACTTCTTTGTCGCCTTCGTCATCTCTTTGTCTCTTTGCATAAGCGTTGGAGGCAGCAGCGGCCACGCAGTCTGGTCCTGAGCTAAGCTTGGAGTGTATTCACGTTGGCGTGAGGGAGATAGCGAATGCAATGATACTTCAGGTCATTAGACCGCGAGAACTGAGCAGATCGTATTCTATGTTTCTCAGTGTGTGTGTGTGTGTGTGTGTGTGTGTGTCAGTGTGATTTTTTTGTTTGTGTGCAGAGAACTGCGTACCATAAGAATGCGGTGAGGGGTAATTTGATATTTTTAGAGCGTAGGTTGGACGAACACCGGATTGGATTGGAAGAGGGGGTAGGGGAAAAAAACAAGAAAAAAGGGAATCCAGGGAATAGAATGATGATTCACGTTGAAAGCATTTTTAATGCGAATTTTCCCATATTTATTTATTTAGTGATTTTTATTGTTAATTAACTTGCAATTACAATAAACCTCCTATTCCCCTCTGCTGGGCTCTCCGGATGCCAATAGGTTGTCAAAATAAATATTGAATTTCGAAAGCGATTAATAAAGAGGATGATGATCGTAATGGCAATGATAATGATGATAATGATGATTAAGATAATGATAATGATTCATTTGGAAATTCAATACTTTGGCATAGTTTTCATATTAGGTAGAAGGATCTTTCAGATGGCGATCATTTGGCTACAGTCTTGGACTTTGCATGTCCTTAAGCAGTTTGTCCTTCAACTTGCAGCTTTGTTTTGCAAATATTTTGACGTCTGATTCTTCTTTTCTCACAACTCGCAGCGGACATAGTCCCCAATTCAAAAAATTTCAAAAAAAAATAAATAAAACAAAAACTATATAAAACGAATGAAAAATGGAAGAAACACAAAATGAAGAATACGAAAACAATAAATCTGTCGACTGGAATACAGGGTGCCCCATTTGGTAACGCCTCCTTAAGTTTCTGGTAGTTGACATGCCGACAAATGATTCAATTATCGCTTTCTGCCACTCAAGTGGCCGCTTCAAGCGCGAAAGTTGCCCCAAAATTCAAAAGGAAACTCATTATTTGGATTACCCACGAGAAAAAAAAAAAACCAAAGAGGAAAACAGAAACAAAATACAAAAAACTGTCAATTATCTGTCCAGCTTTTATTTACTTAACTTTGAACAATTCATCGAATTGTTATTCACAATTCGACAAACTTAATTATGAACAATAAAAGTTCAGTTACTTTGTTTTTCCCCCTTATCTCCTTTGGCATCTTACATACAGAGAGCGAATGAGAGAGAGAGAGAGAGAGGGAGAGTGTCTTAGGCAGAGATTGTGTGTTAGTAGGAGAATGCGAGACTCTGAGCAAGTGTGAAAGAGAGCGCGATAAGGAATTGAAACTCATTTGAAGACCTCAAATGCTGTCAAAGCCACAAAAACTTCAAGAGCCTTTGTAAAACTTTGCCAAAATGCCATTGTTAAGCGTTTATTGTTATTGTTATAATCATTGTTGTTGCTGTTTATTTTTGTGATGGCTGTAGCTGTAGCTGTAGCTTTTGTTGTTGTTGCTGCTGTTGTTGTTGTCACATTTATTGTGTAATTAAGTTGTTTCGCTGTCGGACATACGAGCATATAATGAACGAATCTCTTTCGATCTCCTCCAAGCTCCAAACTCCAAATTCAGCTGCCGGCCATCACATAATCGTATCCACAACAACAACAACAACAACAACAACAACAACAACAACAGCAACAACAACTTTGTCACACAATTGCTGCTGTCAAATGATTAGTTGAAAATTTAATTGCCGCTCAATGGCAGCTTAATAATAATAACAATGATAATAGAAATAAATAATTGTAAAAGACAATCGAATCGAAACATTAATTGAATAATCAAACAATTTGACTAGCGTTTTCCTAGACAAATTATTAAATGCTCTTTATGCTGAGAATGAATATCGTAAATCGAACTGAAATTTCAATTGACTGAGCACAGAATCCACTCAAAGCTTTTTGATACCGTTTAATGTCGGCTCATATTTAATTTTATTTACCACGTCTCAGGAAGCTTTCAGCGTTTGTGGGGGAATGAGGGGAATAAAGCAACGTTGTGAAATAGTCAATATGCCGTTAATTCGTAGGGTATGCAAATTTCACTGGCATACAAAAACGTTTGGAGGACATTTTGTATTAGCTGTGAATTTTGTCCGTCACGTCGACTCCCAATTAAATCGAGTTTGATTTTTCAATTACTTAATTGTTTCTTTGTGTGCAACGTGAGAAATGTAATTTTGGATTTTCACAAAGGTGAATGAGTTCCAAGCTCGATGATATTCTCTCCCCTGGCTTTGCAGCAACAACAAACATATTAACAGCGAACACTTGAATAACTTCTAGGCGATTTGCACTGATAAACATACACAGAGATCGATCACTCAATACATACGAGCTTTTAGAACAGCTGAAAAGCACACGTGGATAACGGTTTCTTAAGAAGCTGCTCCAAGTACGAGCAAAAAAGTCACCCACCCCATAGGGCAGCGTGGCCGAGCGGTCTAAGGCGCTGGTTTTAGGCACCAGTCCGAAAGGGCGTGGGTTCGAATCCCACCGCTGTCAGTGGAAACTTGATAATTTTTTTTGTATTTTATTTTTGAAAACTTGACAGTTTTTTGTATATTTTTTTTTTTTATTATATATATTATTAAATTTATTTTATAGTAGTTTATATTATAATTAAAATATTTTTATTATATTATTATTTAAAATCAATAATTTATTGATTGTTTTTGTTTATATAATGATTGACTGTCGTCTAAATTCAGTTTATCTCCTCAAGAAATCCGCTGGATTGGAAACTTATAACATTTAACATATATCCAGTATTATTATTTATTAATTATTAATTATTTTTAATTTATTTATTTATTTCTATCAGATTTATATAATTAATATATATATAGAATATAATTAATTGTTTGTCACTTAAAATAATCTGCCTGGTATAAGTAATTTATGTTGTAGTTATAACTGTATCCCCGCACCCCTTCTCCAAATCAATATCCCCCCTTTCTCCACTCTTTTCCCCTCTTCATCTTCCATTCATTTGGCAAATATAAGCGATTAGCTTGTGCAGAATAAAGCGTCTTTAGGATTAAATTAATTATGGCTGTTATCGTCTGATAATAAGGGAAGTGCGAAAGGTTGCTTTAAGAAATTTTTTTGAAGGTGAATTCCAGTAGATGTGTATTAAGAGAAGGAATATATTTTTATTAAAACAATATATTAAAATATATATTTTATTCCCACAAATCACGAGCAGAATTTAAAGTCGGTTCGTTGGTTGTGCCGTCGGGGTGTGGGTCGAGCTGTAGGAAGATGTCTCGATTGTAACGATTTAAAGTTGGCAAAGATTTCTTATTTTGGAATAGATTAATTTAATATTTTTGATAGTCCCTATTCTTAAATATATCCCATATATCCTACAAATTCAATTTATTTCATTCAATAATTATTTACTCAATAACTTTCAGACGCTCCTCGCATTTTAGCAGAAACGTAAATAAATTATAAAAGTGTTGAGTATTAATTTATTACAACTATTATTATAATACTAAAAATGTATATTAATTTTATTAGTTTATAAATTAAGGCATACCCAATATATAGAATCCAATCCATTCAAGCATTTCCCTACACAGGATTTCATATCCTAAAGCTGAATCTAAGTGGCAGTGGAATGAATTCTAAGGCGGATTAAAAGTGTACCTACGGATGATTAAATTATAAAAATTATGTTGATTGGCTTAAATTCAGTTCCATTTGGGGCCAACTTCAACAGTTTTATTACAGGGTATAATTAGGAAAAGGAGCAAACGCGATAATCCATTAATTTGGTAAAGAATCAAGTACTCTACCCACAGATGGCGCTACTGAGCTGTTTTATAGCTAATTTTGCGGTTGGTTTGTGTCTCCGCTAGCTGTTGTTCTCCTACAAAGTTAATTAAAGGTTTGTATAGTTTTCAATTAACAGCCAATTAGCAGAAGTTTTGCTCTGTGCTTTTAGGCCCCTCGCCGTTAGTTGCTTCTGCCACACGAATGCCTCTCCAAAACTCTTCGAAATGCGTCGTTCCCATACCCGAACCCGCTCCCGATCCCGATCCCAATCCCAGTCCCAGTCCCATGCCCAGTCACAGTTTCATATCCACCACCATTTCGCATTCCGATTCCCAATTATAAAGGCAGCTCAATTTTAATAATAGGATTATCTGCACTAATTTTTTATTTAACAGAATTTCTCGGAGGAAAAGTGATTTATCATTTGAGAACACTTGAGATTGAAGAAGTGCTGACAAGGGTTACCCCTCGCCGGACACCTACGTGTGCATGTGTGCGACTGCTACCGAGGTGGCTAAGTTAAGTGTCTCTGTGTGTGTGTGTGCGTGTGCGTGTGTGTGTGTGTGTGTACTTAACAATGACGAGGAACCAATTTAAAGGACAGTCCAAGCTGTGGAAGAACAAGCGGGCAGTTGAGCCATTTGAAGTAACCAAAGTGCAAACAAACTACCATGACCCATGATGTTGGCTAGGGGCGGGGTAAGGGCGGCGAAGCGAGTGGCGGGGGCTGTGGTAAATTAGAAAATAAGCAACAGCAGAAGGAATCAACGCCAAAACAAATCAATAGAGCGCAGAGAGAAAGGTAAAGTTTTTTCGGGGCGAGGGCCAAGGCGCAAGGGTGTGAAAAATTAGGTAAGCACACACACACACACAAACAGACACACATACGCCTAGATACATACCGTTATTATCACAAACACTAACGCACATTCAAAATGGCCGCTAACTCTTGAATTACAATTGAAGTGTAACAGGAGAAGTGCCCGTCAGCGAACGTTCAGCGAAAAGTGGGTAAGGGGGGTAGGGTAGAAGAGGGGAAGGGTGGGGAGGTGTTCGTGTGACATGTAGATGGGAGGGGCGAAGGGGCATTCGCTAATGATGATGGAAGTCGCGTCGTCGGTTAATCAAATTTTGTTCGCCCGCCCAGGGAGAAGCGCAAGCTGCGAGCTGCGAGCTTCGAGCTATGCAAAGCAGCAGCTGCCGGCGAGTGCGAGTGAGCGAACGAGAGGGAGGATCGGTGAGGAGGTGGCGGGTGCAGCAGTAGCAGCAGCAGCAGCAGCCAACCAGAAGGCAACCAGAAGGGGCGCAGCTCATAAATCATCCGTAAAAAACATGGCAGCAGCTCTTCAGCTTGTTGAACAATTGTGAGTTCGTTTGGCAAAAAAAGGGGACGCAGCGCTCCAGAAGTAAGAGGAAGCGAATGAGAATGAGAATGAGAATGAGAATCGGAATAAGGATAAAGAATGAGGAGGAGGAGGAGCAGGCGCCGACGTCGTCGCCCATCAGCGGCAGCCACTTTCAATTGTGGCAAATTGCAGGCGTTTCCGCCGCTCGACTTGGCTGCCATTATTACTTGAGTTAAGTTTTTCAGTTCATTCATTCTCTCCGCTCCTCCTCCCTTTCCCCTTCCCCTTCCCCTTCTCCTTCCCCTAGCCATTCCACTCCCCTTCATTGAAATATTTTTTGTGGCGTTTGATTTGTTAATTTTCAAATCAAAGTCCCAAAGTGTGCGACATGACGCAAATTTGATTACGCGTTTTCAAGCTGTGCGCCTGCCAGGGCATAGGGGCTGCAGCCCTAGGGCTAAGGCTAAGGCTAAGGGTTGGGTTGGGGGTTGGGTTTCAGCTCAAGCCCGGCCCTTGGCTCTGGCCACCGACAGCTTTTGTTCCCGTCCTCCTCCTGCCTTCCGCTTTTCGCTAATGAGCCATTGATGTGAAGGCAAAACTTGGACATGGATTTGCATAAGCATCGGCCGAAGGGTCGAGGGATCGAAGGATCGAAGGGTCGCAATTTTGAATAAAAATAACAAATGAAACACTTACGGAACAAGCTAACAAAAGAGAGAAAAGCGAGAGAGAGAGAGTGAGAGGGGGAGAGTGCAAAGGAGAGACTGACGAGGAGATAATCAAATGAAGCCGTGTCAAAACAATTTCAAAAAATGAACTCCACAAAATGAACGCAAACAAAGGCGCACACATCACCGCCCGATCGTTTACCGTAATAACCTTTTGATGCAACTGTACCAGGTGCTGCTTATGAGAAAAACTGGAAACAATAAAGTGAGGATTTTGAGGGACTATTTTGAAGAGGAACCGTTAGGATAACTGTACAGAAATAACAATTTTATGAAATAACTAATAGAAAAATCGAATTTCATTTAATTCAAAATTAAAATATTAAAAAATTTGAAGTTAAGATTAAATTTTTTAATTTGGGAATAAATTTGAGTTTTTGTTTACTTAATTTATTTTCTTTTTTGCATTTTGAAAATAAATAAATTAATTTAATGATTCAACCAATAGAAAGGAGTCTAAATCTTAAGTCTGATAAATAGAGAAATTTAAGGATTTATAAGGATATAATTAAGTTTAATTAAGTTAAGCAAGAGGAAAAGGGCCAGAAGAAAAATGTTTTTCTTTTTCTTCAGAATATAAATGAAAACGTTTATTTAAATAATGAAGTCCAGTCTAAGAATATCTCTCAAGGATCAGAGTTCACCAGTTTGATCATCGAGAGATATTCTTAGCCAAGAGACTGGCAAATTTTTATTCTTAAAAGATCTCCATTTATATTTGAAAATATTTTTGAATGTTCGGTCAGTGTGACCAGAGCTACGTTTAAATTTAGAATAAATAAAAAATTATAAAAATTGAATAAAGAATTGAAGCGATTTCCTAAATTGAGAAATAAATTAAAGATATGCTTTAAGTATCTATCAGTTAGTTGAAATTTGAGTACTAAATGAATACCAAATGAATACAAAATGAATACAAAATGATAACAAAATGAATACAAAATGATAACAAAATGAATACCAAATGAATACAAAATTAATATAAAATCAATTCCAAATGTATACAAAATGTAAAGAAAATGAATATAAAATAAATGCAAAATGAACACAAAATGAATATAAAGTGAATTTCTAATGAATACAAAATGAATACAAAATGAATACAAAACAAATTTATAATGTATACAAAATGAATACAAAATGAACACAAAATATAAGCAAAATTAATACAAAATGAATACAAAATGAATACAAAATGAATATAAAATGAACATTGAACACAAAAAAATTACAAAATGAATACAAAATTGTAAGGATAACATAAATGATATGGAAGCGATCAGACAAAGCGACAGTCTAAGCGATGAACGGACTAATGTGTCATTGAAAGGATATTCGATGAAATCCTGACAGATTTATCGTATTGAGATATGTAATTGGCAGGCAGGCACCTGCTGTGTCCTTGAGAAGTCCCACAGACAGGAGTGTTTAATTAACCTTTATTTTAAGGAGTTAAGAACAAAGGACTAAAGCAACAAAACAGCATGTCCAGAAGGAAGAGGGAAACGGAGGTGACGCCTTGATTAAATGTGGAGAGAAGTGAGAAATTGGAAAAGAGAAATTCTGGATTCAGGAAGCAGAAACCAGGAACAAGGAACTGACTGGGAGCTGAGTATTGAGTTGCATATACAAAGATTAGGTAACCACCCACTAGGAGGCGTGGCGGGCAGTCCTGCCAGCCTTCGGAAGCCGCCCAAAACAACCTGCCGCTCGGCTTTCTTTCTATTTTTCAATTTTGCATTTTTCTGAAATTTTGATTATTATTTTTTTTCCTTTTTATTTGTTTTTTTTTATTTATTTTATGGCTTCACTTTTGATCGGAATTGCAATCAGAGCAAATGTTTTGGGAGGAGTTGAAAGTTTGAAGTTTTATTTAGCACCTCTGCTGTCTGCCCCATGCCCCTTGTCACTTGCCACTTGCCACTTGTCACTTGCCCCTTGCCGTCTGTCCCCTGCTTCCTGCTTCCTGTTGGCGGCTGCACCTGCAAATTGTTTTGTTTTTTTTTTTTAATTTTCTTTTTATTTTTAATATGTCCTGTGACCTGCAGTTGAATACTCGTCCGTTCGTTTGTTTTCGATCCTTTGACGCACTCGATGAGAAATCAATGCTCGATGCCAAATCATTTGCCGGGGCATTGCACGATTTCAAAGCGGAGAAGGAATTGTCCCAGCGAAGCCGCAGGGAAGGAAGAGGGACCCAGAAGTGGTTTAATCCTGGCGAAGGTAAGTCACTGAATGCAGACTTCATTATCCCTGCGATTCATCAAATTTCAAATACGGAAATAACCTCAAATGCATTGGGTAAATGAAGAATTAAAAAACACTAATGGAAGATGTCCTTATAGTTGCTCTAGGAAGTGTATTGCATTGAAAGGATAATAGTTAGTTAACTGAGATCCCAAGCTTCAACCTTATCTTATGATTTTAATCATTGAGTAGTTCAAAATATCGCTCTTTTTTTTAAATTTGCTTTAATCAAGAAATAACTGTTTTTTACTCTCTTAAATCGATACCTGTTTATAGTATAAATCTCATATGTACGGTAACATGGTATAAAATTAATCATAAAAAAAGAGTTAAATAAAAATATAAAAAATAAAATATTATATATATAATATAAATAAAAAAAATAATAATAATTAAAAATATAAATAAATATATGGTAAATATGTAAAAATTATTGGCACGCAATTAGCTTAAGACGTAGCTTACGAGAACTTAAAATTTTTTACTTACTTTTCAAGTCATCTGACATTGTTTCTCTTTATTTTTTATTGTAAAAGAGATCCAATACATGCAAGTATATATCTGCTATATATAATATGTTTAATAGCAGAAGTCAGTAAGTTTGTTAGCAGAAAAGTTGTGGAGAACTCAAAAGGCCTGCCTTTAAGCGATTCACCCACTGCCATCGATCAGCTTGGCTTGTGTTGATTTAAAAACTTAAAAAGCTTCCATATGCTTGGATATATTTGTGTTCTCTTAAATGTTTATCTCTAGAACTCATAAGGCATGCATTAAAGCGATTCACAGAAGTCACCGATGAGCTTGGTTTGTATTAATTCAAAAACTTCCAAATTGCATTTGTTTGCGTTCTCTTAAATACTTATCTCCGAAACACGACAGGCCTGCCTTTAAGCGATTCACCCACTGCCATCGATGGCTTGTGTTAATTTAAAAGTTTCCATATGCTTCGATATATTTGTGTTCTCTTAAATGTTTAGAACTCATAAGGCATGCATTAAACGATTCACAGACGTCACCGATGAGCTTGGTTTGTATTAATTCATAAACTTCCAAAATGCATTTATTTCCGTTCTCTTAAATGTTTATCTCCAAAACACGAATGGCCTGCCTTTAAGCGATTCGAAGGCTGCCACCGATAAGCTTGGCTTGTATTGGTTTAAAAACTTGCATATATTTGGATATATTTGAGTTCTCTTAAATGCTTGTCTCCAGAACTCGACAGGCCCGCCTTTAAGCGATTCACCCACTGCCATCGATGAGCTTGGCTTGTGTTAATTTAAAAGTTTCCATATGCTTCGATATATTTGTGTTCTCTTAAATGTTTAGAACTCATAAGGCATGTATTAAAGAGATTCACAGACTGCCACCGATAAGCTTGGCTTGCATTAGTTTAAAAACTTGCATATATTTGGATATATTTGAGTTCTCTTAAATGCTTGTCTCCAGAACTCGACAGGCCTGCCTTTAAGCGATTTATACACTGCCAGCGATGAGCTTGGCTTGTGTTAATTTAAAAGTTTCCATATGCTTGGATATATTTATGTTCTCTTAAATGTTTAGAACTCATAAGGCGTGCATTAAAGCGATTCACAGACGTCACCGATGAGCTTGGTTTGTATTAATTCATAAACTTCCAAAATGCATTTATTTCCGTTCTCTTAAATGCTTATCTCCAAAACACGAATGGCCTGCCTTTAAGCGATTCGAAGGCTGCCACCGATAAGCTTGGCTTGTATTGGTTTAAAAACTTGCATATATTTGGATATATTTGAGTTCTCTTAAATGCTTGTCTCCAGAACTCGACAGGCCTGCCTTTAAGCGATTCACCCACTGCCATCGATGAGCTTGGCTTGTGTTAATTTAAAAGTTTCCATATGCTTCGATATATTTGTGTTCTCTTAAATGTTTAGAACTCATAAGGCATGTATTAAAGAGATTCACAGACTGCCACCGATAAGCTTGGCTTGCATTAGTTTAAAAACTTGCATATATTTGGATATATTTGAGTTCTCTTAAATGCTTGTCTCCAGAACTCGACAGGCCTGCCTTTAAGCGATTCACACACTGCCATCAATAAGATTAGCTTCTGTTAATTTAAAAGCTTCCATATGCTTGGATATATTTGTGTTCTCTTAAATGTTTATCTCTAGAACTCATAAGGCATGCATTAAACGATTCACAGACGTCACCGATGAGCTTGGTTTGTATTAATTCAAAAACTTCCGAATTGCATTTATTTGCGTTCACTTAAATGCTTATCTCCGAAACACGACAGGCCGGTCTTAAGGCGATTCACAGACTGCCAGCGATAAGCTTGATTTGTATTAGTTTGAAAATTTTCATATGTTTGGGCCTATTTATGTTCTCTTTTATGCTTATCTCTAAAGATCCGTTAGTCTCAATAACTGCGCTTCAGACTGCAAATTTGCGTTTGTGCTTCGGCGAGCCTCCGCCTAAATGTAGATGGAAGTTTGACAAAGAAAGGAAGTCAAAAAAAAACCGTTAGTTATTCACTTACCAAAAAGAGCAACAGATAAGTCAATGAAATTTCTTTGCGTGAAATTGTCTTGGCTTGTCGGTAAATTGAAGCGTAGGAAAAAAATCAAAATGCGTTTCTTAAGATCAATACGAGTTAAAAATTGATAGCCACAGTTAAGCAGAGAAATCATATTTAAAGATTGTTTAATTTATTGAATAATAATTTTAATATTTCCCATGTATTAAAATTATTATTTAATAATTTAAACAATCTTTAAATATGATTTCTCTACTTAACTGTAGCTAGATACGGCAATCAAATAAAGGAGAAAAAAAAGCAGTAGACAAATTAAATTTTAAAATTAAAGGCGAATAATTGAAACTTCGCAAATCATAAGTCAAATAATTTTTTAATTATTTATTTAAACAAAGTGAAAAAATCCACAGAGAAAACAAAAAAAAAAGGCCTCGGTTATGCGTCTTCTTGTTGCGTGTGTGTGTGTGTGTGTGTGCGTGCTATTATGCGCATTTCTGTGTGAATGTGAGTGACTACTTGTGTGTGTGAGTGAGTGAGTGACTACTTGTGTGTGTGTGTGTGTGTGTGTGTGTGTGTGTGATTTGATGCCAGCAAATGAGAAACTGGCAGCTAGAAACGTAATTGCGGGGGCAGCGCACTTAGGAAACTGGGAAAACTAGTGGCAATGCGCAGAGTTGTCAAATGTCGCCGGTTATACGAGTTCTAGGCAGCCCTTGACGCTTCGTCCTTCGCACTGCGTTGGCACATCCTTTCCGTTCGTTGGCTGCACTTCCACTTCAGTGCGGAGCTTGTGCGGATTTGTGGTGCAAATGAAGTCCCACTGGCTGCATGCCCCGCTCCCTGCGCCGATAATGATAATGATAATGATGAGGCTGATTTAGTCTCTATAGCACACCGAATACCACAACACACATCCACACACACTTATTGTGGCATACACACACACACACACACACACACACACACACACACAGACATAGGTTGGTTGTTGCTGATGCTTCTTGGTGTGAATTTTCATTTCAATTATGCAAATACGACAAGTGAGTAGAACAAAGCGCGCCACGCCCACCAGCAACCAACATCCTAGGCCACCAACGAGCTGCATATGTGGGCGGCATGTGCCAGGAATTGGGGTAAAACAGGTGGGAGGGGCTGCAGGGAGTGCCACACGATGCCTCACGCCATTTTGTGAAACAATGGGAAAACACTGGCTAAAAACCGCAGCAATTTGCGGCTGCCGCTCGTTGGCTGTAACCATACACACCATACACACCAAACACCCAGCCACCCACCCACTCACCCACACACACACACACACACACACACACACACGCATTGACATTATGTGCATATGAGCTGCTGCCTGCCGCGGAATTTTGCAATTTGTGCATAATAATCATGATAATAATAATCCCACTCACACCACCCACAGCCACACACACACACACACACACACACACACACACATATGTACATATACATACACACACTTACACCTATACACATGTGTGACTGGCTGCTGGCCCTGGGGCCAGGGCGTTGGCGTTTCGCAGCGAAAAAAAAGCAACGAAAGATGCGGACAGACCCAAGAGAGAGAAGGAGATGAATATTCGTAGACGAAATGCGGCACAAGACAAAAATCAAAACAAACGTTCGACTAACAGTTATCCCTTAAATGTCCTTTAAGCCTTTATGGGAAAAAAAACTACCTCAGCCTTTGATTTTTTTAACTCTTAAGAAAAACAAATTAAAGCCTCGGTTTACTACAAAATTATCAGATAGCAGATCAGATATATATATATATATATATATATATATATATATATATAATATATTATATAGGATATGTGCATATATTATCCTGATATTTGTTATATTCATGGAACTAAACTGGAACCCAAAGTTTGTCTCATTTTTGTCGTATTTCTCTTGGTTTCTTATTGATGTCCTGAGTCGTCAGGATGCAGGAGGGAGACATGATCTCCACCCCTCACTCCCCACTTCCACCTTCTTCTATCTCTTATGTATATACAGATATATCTTAGATCCTTATAGATCTTTATATGATCATATTTGTTATCCTTTAAGAGTTAAGGCAGGACGTGCCTTCGCGCTTTGCTGGCTGCCACTGGATACTCCTCATAGCCTCGAATTTGTGGCATGCAACAGAATGGGATATGTTATTCTTATGCGACGTTTGCTGGGCGGCAAGGGCGTGGCAGTTTGTGGTTGCATGGCTTCTGTTATGTGTCTGGTTAATTGCGGTGGTTCTCCGGCTGCACTTTGTGGGTGGGGAGTGGGAAGTGGGGAGTGGGGGTGGTGGCTGAGCGAGTGGGTGGTTGGGAGGCTGCGTCCTGTTTCCCACTTGTGAGAATTGTGCAATTTTCAATTATTTCTTGCAAGTTCTCTTTTTGCTTTCCCCCTCCCCTGGCATTGGCAAGGGGAAAGGCGACTGGGGGGGCCCAAGCGGCAGGCGGGGGTTGGTTTGGCGTGTGGCTTCTGGTAGGTGCAGAGAATGTGATGGGGCTGGGGCTGGGATTGGGGCTGAGGCTGGGACTGGGGTTGCATAGACTTTGCATAATTATAAGCTGTGATTGCGACTCTGCCAGCCATAAATCATAATTACAGTGCGTGTGGGCCTAAAATTATGCAATGGTCTGATTATAGAGTTGCGACTGCTGGAGGCGCCTCGGGTGTAGGGGGTGGGGCAACACCAGGTGGCGGCCACTAGGCAAGGCTGCGGGAGTCGTTAGGACAAGTGTTTTTTAGATTATACTTTATTTAAATAATTATAACTATTCAGAGAGCCTGGAAACGAGTTCCTTCCGAATCCTTCATTATTTGTCTCCTCTTTAAGCCTGCAGTTCCTGGCTTTTATTAAAAAACTTTCTTCTAATCCTTAAGAAACAATATAAAAATTCTTTAATTTTTGTTTTAATTGTATTTTTTCCAGGAAGAAGAAGAAGACTAATCCTGCGAGTTTAGTAATAATATTAGTATTATTTTAGTATTCTTGGTGAAACGGATATGATCTTCGCTTTGTTATCAGATAATTCCTCTTGACACTCTTAATATTATATCCTAGATAATTTGAAAATAAATTTAGGCTGGCTTCCTGTGTCCTGCTTCCTGTTTCCAGTCTTCTGCCTCCTTCTTATTATAACAGATCACGGGTAAAGCCTCATGTGTGATGTTTGATGACGGCGGAAGACTCAGGATCTTAGTCTTTAATTAATCCTGTTAATTTTTAAAGAGAATTCTAAATAATTTATATAACATTAATTAAAATAAATAATAATTACATAATTAAAATAACAGAAGAATTAAATTATATCCTTGCTCTTCATTCGCGTTAGCCAAGGGTCATCCTTTAACCGCTGAAAAAATTTAAATAAAAAACAATAAAAATATTTTAATAAAAGATCTATTATATACTTATAAATATAATATAATAAATAATTAAATTATTAGCTTAAATTTAATTTAATTAATTTTAATTTAATTAATTTAAAAATATTGAATTTTTCCCGTGGCAAAACTAACCCAAAATTTGTCCTTCTGAGTCATATTTTTCGAGGTGTTTGCTATAAATGACAGACTGATTGATTGAATGAATGAACTAAAGAATGGAAGTAGGGATGAGCGAAAGGATAAATGAAAGGATCCTCATGTGCAGTGGGTTGAAATTGCCGCCTTGGCGCTTGGGCCAATAGAAGGCCTGAAGTCCTTGTCCGTGGCTGGAAGTGTGCACTTGCAGTGCCGATTTATCTTTGAGCATGTTTTTTTTAGTACACTTTACCGTTACGAATGACAAATCAAAACAAACAAAGAAATCAACAAAAAGGCGACAGGAATTCATTTCCAAACGAAAGATCAAAGAGGAATTTTTCAATTGTTGCCATTTGCCGGCAGCGCCAAAGCCAAAAGTAATCTACGTGCCCGAAGGCTGCTGGGTACGAGTGAGGTGGGTGGTGGGTTGTGGGTGGTGGGAATTAAGTGGTGTGTGGTGAGTTGGTATGCTGTGTGCATGTAGGGAGCGCTGGGCGTGGCATAAACTGCTTAATACGAAATGTAGCAATTATGTGACTGCATTTCACATCCACCCCCCTCCCCCTCTTTTTCACTCTTCTCCACTTCCCCCCACTCAGCATTCAGAAGGCGTCTAAAAGCAGTATCCATCATAGTCCCCATCCCTCCCCCTTACCGTACAGACCCCCCCATCCCTTAAGCCTTATGCATATTTATTCATTTTTTCATTTACACATTTTTAATTTTAATTCCGAGTTCCTCCTCCACCCACGCTATGCCACGCCTCTGGGCAGCGCCCAGTTACCCCCCCCCCCCCATTCCTTTCCCCCACAAACAGTCGCTGTTCGGCTGTTGCCTCATTTCCTGCAACAATGGCTCTGCTTTGCCATGGCCCTCACTCTTCAGCTTAGCTCCTCATAACCAAACCCCCCACTTACTAATCCCCCACTCACCAGCCCACCACTCCACCAGTCCACCAATCCAGCAACCCACCACTCGCCAATCCCCCACTCGCCATCCAATACGTGTACTTAGCATTTCCTCAGTTATTTTTTCTTATATTTTGCTTGCTTTATATGGAAATCAACACACACTTGAAGTCTTGTTGTTGTTGTTGTTGTTCTGTTGCTGTTCTAGTATATGTTGTTGTTGTTGTTGCTGTTGTTGCTGCTGCTGCTGCTGCTGTTGATTTTTAATGAAGTACTTTTTCATTATATGTATATTACTTGTACTATGAGCGCATACATCCACTCATCTACACACACACACACACACACATGCAGACACACACATGCAGACACCTATCCTCTATATGCAATTTCTTTTCATTTCCGCCTTCCATCCGCCTGCCCCCCGCCCAGCGCCCCATGAGTCGCACTTTGTTTTGTATTCTCTTGCATTTCTCTTAATTTCTATTTTATTTTAGTTGCTGCTTATATGTCTTTTCATGCAAATGCCTTCTGTCTGTCTCCACGGCTATGTCTCTGTGTGTGTGTGTGTGTGTGTGTGTGTGTGTGTGTGTGTCGCTCTCCAAAGACACTTCATGCATGCATTTATATGTGTGTATGCTCCAATTGTCGCTAAGTGAAAGAGTGGAGCGAGCCTTGGGCTTAACTTGAGATGATCCTTTAAATGCACTGCAATCGCTTCCGCACGAGCTGGACGAGAGTGAGAAAGAGATAGGAGGAGGAAAACAGATAGAGATGAAAATAAAAAATTCTAATTTTATTATATTTCATTTTAAATCTTATTTCAATATTTTAATATTTCTATGTATACTTCTGAATTAATTTGAAGACCTCTCCTGCCGAAGAAGAAATGAAATAAATAAAAAAAAAATAAAAAGTAAATAAAAAATAATTAAAAAATAAATATAAAATATGGTTAAAAAATAAATAAAATATGGTTAAAAAATAAATAAAAAATAATTAAGAAATAAATAAAATATAAAATTTTAATTTTTAGTATTTCTCTCTTTGTCTTTATCTTCTTTGTTGCTTCCTCCTGAAAATGTTGCATCGTCTTTTCTTCTTTTCTCCTTCTTTGTTGCTTCCTCCATCCTTAAAAATATTGCTTCTTCTTCTTCCTCTTCTTCTTCTCTTCTCTATCTTTTCTTTGTTTCTTTCCCTTTTTTTTAAATTTGCTTCTTCTTATCTCTTTCTTTTCTTTGCTGCATTCTCCATCCTTAAAGATGTTGCTTCTTCTTCTCATCTCTTTTGTTTCTTTGTTGCTCTTCCTTTCTTTAAAATGTCCTTCAAGCTTTAAAGTTTCATACTTCGATGATAGCTTTGATTTTTTTATACAGGAAAATCCCTGAAAATTCCTGAAATTTTCTGAAAATCTACAAATATTTATTTTTCCTTTTTTTATTCTCTTTCGTTTAATTTCTTTCTCCATCTCTCTCTCTCTTTTTATTTCACTTAAATAAATATATTTTATTTGGCCTTTAAAAATGTCCCTGAAAATTTCCTACCATTTTATTTGTTCATCTCTTAGCAATTCCTTTTCTTCCTGTTTATTATTTCCATTTTCTTTTTTTGTTTCTTCTTTCTTAATTTTTATCTTTTTAAATTAGATCTCATCATTTATTAAAATAATTAATTTAAATATTTAAACTGTTTATTTTTCAATTCTTCTCTTACTTCTTCTCCTCGATATTATCATCTTTCCTTTCACACGTTATCCTTAAACTATTTTATCGTCTTACCCGCTTCCTTTTACTCTCTTGATTCCTACTACAATCTTTCTGTCTTCGCAGCTCGACTTTCCGAATCGATCCACTGGCTTCTGATGTTCAGGACACACTTTAATGTCCTTGATCTGAGCTGCAGTTTCTTGGAGTGTAAAGCTTCCTGCTCGGATGAGTCATGCCCAGGAAGGAATCCTTGAAGAGCTGCTGTTGATCTTTTGCCTTCTTTGCTCTTCCTGTGCAAATCGCCTTTATTGCGAAAGAAGAGCAGAGATAAGGCGAAGCGAGAAGAGCAGGCAGGAAGGAGCAAGGAGGAAGGACGAAAGAGGATTGGAAGATTTTTGGCATTCTTCTGTCAAAATATTTATACTGCAAGTGTCAGCTGGACGTGTGAACGGACGGAAGGCCGAAGGTGAGTGCACGAACGGAGTAGGAGACATTGAAGAGGGAGAGGGGGATGGGCGAGAACAGGACATTCCACTCGGCTATTGTCCTGCGGCTCTAAATGGGATCATCGTCAACGCTGCCCATGCCCTGCCCCTAAATTACTTATAATTATATTATTTTGAGAACAAACACTGAGGCTTGAGACTTCGTGGAGTTCCAAAGATTCGGACAAGGAATTTGCTCCTGCCTCTGGCTGTTAATCCTGCATCCGCTGGCCAAGAAGTGCCAATGTAAATAAATACAAATTGATCGTAAGCCAGCGGCTTATGGGTATTTGTGAGGACAGGACGAGATTAGCAGTTCGAACCGAGAGCCGAAAGCCGAGAAAAAGGACAACGTTAAGTGGCAACTAGGATAACAGTTGCTCGGCATAAATAAACAATGATGGGCATAGCACAGCACTCTTGAGAACAAGATTAACAGGACGAGCTCAAAGGAGGCATTAGGTGGGCAATTGACCTCATCAAAGAGGCTGTGCGGCTCAAAAAAGGAGCAGCTGAGTTGCAGGATTCGGTGTGTTAATCCTTTTAATTGAAATTACTTTTAGACAACTTGTTCCCAAGGTGTGAATATCCTTTGCATGGAGATTAACTCTTCACCTGCCAGAGCTATGGTTAAGGTTGCTCCTGGGATCGGTCGATTCCATCTTCCTTCTGATTGAATCCCTTCGTCCTTTCGAATGTCGGCGGGACACAAGTTGCAACTCATCGGCCGATTGCGAGTCGCACTCGTAGCCCAATTAATTGCATGATTAACGTCAATCTGCCACCGCCTTCGATGATGTGGAAGGTGTTGCAAGACACTGGATACAAGGTACTCATCCATCCCTAAGGAGGCAGAAGGAGGCAGAGGGGGGGGCAGAAGCTGCAGCCGTGGAAAGCGACGCTTCGCGTAGGCCACTTGAGTGTTTCCACACAACAAAAGGGAGAAGAGGCTAAGGTGGGCAGAAGGAGAGGGGGGAAAGGGGGCCCGAAGGGAGACGGGAACAGCCTCAACTTGACATGGTCTGACATCGCGTCCCATGGATGCAGTGCCTCGCACAGTCGCCTGCGATTGGGCTTGACTTTGAGTTTCCTTTTTTTTTTTTGTTTTTTTTAAATTTTTTTTTTTTATATTTTTTTTGTTTTTTTGTTGCTGTTGTTGTTATTTTTTTTTCCGTCTGTGTCTGCATTTGATGGGCCTGGCGTACAGGTGCCTGAGCCATGGCTCAGCAACTTTTCCACACACTTTTCCGATGGCAACGTTTACACAACTTCGCGTTGTTTTTTCCTGCCAGGCAACACTCCATATAGCCACGACCTCGAGTTGGCCTAAAGCGTGACTAAAGCGTTTCTCCTAACAAGCCGTTAACGAGCATTGCCAGAGCCAAGACAGACCTGGATGCAGATGCACCTTCCTTGCGTCGCTCTGCCCCGCTTCGCCCTTCCTCTTACCCTCCCCTTGTCATGGGTCTCGTCAGGTCGCAGGCTGCAGGTCGCTGTGGCAGGCACATGTGGCAGCTTCCTGGCAATCGCGTTTAATTGGTAAATGGTTCATTTAGCAGTCAGAACCAATTATAAGGCGCACTTAAATACACACACACATGTAAGCCAGTCATCCACTCTCACACACTCACACACACACACACACATACACCCACAAATTTGAAGCCGCTGTAAAAACAATTACAACAGTTTTTCACCTATTTTTCTCACTTCTTGTTTTCCCTGACTTTTTGTTTGTTTTAGTTTTTCTTTTCTGCAGCGAAAAAAAAACATGTATTTTCAAGTGCCTGTCCTCACAATGTCCTGGACAAACCACCGTTGACCTGTGCCACGCCCACCACACATCTGAGCACATCAAAGCGAATTTCTTGTTGCAAATTCCGCGATTCGCGCCGCAAAATGTTGCGGAAAATATTTTATTTTCGTTTCAAGTGAAAAAGGTGAATTTAATTTTAAAATTTAATTTTATTTTAAAATTTAATTTAGTTTTTTTTATTTTATTTTTTTAATAATAGCAAGTTAAATAATAAAATAAAAAAGAACGAATAAAAAACAAGAATCGATGGAAAGGCCGGCACTCGATTTCCGAGATTCGAGTTTAAATGAGAAATTGAGCTTAAGTTTAAAAATTAAAAATAATTTATAATAAATATTTATTTGTTTATAAATATTTAACTGATAAAATAAAATATTAATATTAAGAGTAGTAATAATATTAAGATTAAAACTAAGTATGAAAAAGGCGTTTGATTGAAGAGAAATTCCACAGCAGAAAAAAATTAAATAATTAAAAAAGTTTTTAATTTTTAAGATTTAGTTGTTGATTTATTTACAATTTGATTCAAAAACTTAGTATGCATTTTAATAATTAATTAAGTAATTTCTAAATATATATATAATGGAATATATATGGAGTATATATATGGAATATATGGAATATATGGAATATACATATATAAAAGTGGAGATTAATTTTAAAATAAAAATAGGTACATAAAAGTCACTCTAAAATTTTAATTTTTTTAATAAATTCTTAAAGTTTTTTTAATTCATTACTAAAATAATTTTGAACACTAAATATTAAACTTATTAATATTTAATATAATCTAAATCTAAACTTTAAAATAATTATTCAATTAATCAACTAATAATTAATCAATAATTCAATTAATCAATAATTCAATTAATCAATAATTCAATTAATCATTTAATTGATAATTATAAATAATCAATCATTATTTTTAGTTCTTTTTTTAATCTTAATTTAAAATATGTTAAACTATATTTTAATATGTTTAAATAATAAATATGTTAAATTTTAATCGATAAAAATGAAATTAACCTCAGTTTACCATAAACATCTGTGAAGGTCCTTACACAGGAATCCATGCATTTATTTGAATTAATTTATGTTTAAATATTTTTAACTTAAGTCAAACAATTCTATAACTTTTAAAATATTAATAAAATAATATTTTAAATTAAGTTTAAAATTTAATATTTAATTTGTTAATTAAATTAGTTAATTATAAAAAGTTTAGAACAGTAAAGCTTGGATTTCTATGGCAAGGATATGAATATAAAAAACAGTTGAAAAATAAATTTTAAAATCCAAGCAAGATTTTTTAATAAATAAATAACAATTATTTAAAGTAAGAATAGAAATAGAAAAAGCTAAGTAAATTTAAAAAAAGAAAACCAGAATCTTAAATGAAATATAAAAATAAATAATATTATAATAAAAATTACTCAAAAAATTAAGATTTTTAATAATTTAAATTTAAAAAAAAAAAACAATGATTTAAAGTAGAAAATAAAAAAATAATAAAAACAAGGAATATCCGGGAACAGAACCAAGAGATAGGAGCCTGGACATAGTAAGGATCGGCATCTTCATGGAGCCTCGAGAAATTGGTCGCAGGATCCGCGTAATTGGGATCCAACAAATGTGGAATGTGGCATGTGGAATGTGGGATGTGGAATGTGGCATTCATTAGAAACATTTTCCGAATGGCTTGAAAGCCCGAGCTGCGCGCCTCTCAAAGGAAATCAACATATTTTAACATTAATTTGGATACGATGAGTGCGGGAAACGAGGAACGGGAACGAGGAACGGGAACGAGGAACGGTGAACGGGAAACGAGGAACGGTGAACGGGAACGGTAAACAGCGAACGGGCGCGGAAAGCGTTGGGGTGTGCGGCGGAGGCAAAACGAGTTAAAAGTTGTGCGCGTTAATATGCAAAAGGAGACGAAAAAAAAAGGAGGTAAGAAAAGGACTGCGGGGCTTAAGAGACTAAGGAATACCCTGTAAATAATTAAGGACATACCTACTGTCCCCCCTCAAAGGATTAAAGGATTAAAGGTAATCGCAAATTTATTTATTCGGAGACATTGGGAATCAAATCAAGCCATGTCCTGTGTAGCTCCCAATGCCATCGATGATCCTTTCAATATGATATGCTATATTTAAATATATCATAATTCACCGACTTCCGATAGATCGAAATCCTGAAGTCCAGGACACTCCTGGCATACCTCGCTCCTGCTTTCCACATTTGAGGATATTTTTGAGCATAAAAAAAAATAAAAACGCAAAAAGTGAATGAAAAAATTCGAAAAATGTAAGCGGATAAAGTGCACAGTGGGCGGGGTCGGGGTCGGGGGTGGGGGCGGCAGTAGCTGCGTGTATGTGCTCGTCGAGGCGGTGATATATAATAATGAGGACACCCACACACACACACACACACACACACACACGCACTCGTTAGCAACGACGGCGACGCCGACGCACCTGCACCGAAATGGAGTATTAAAAATTATGCAAATGAATTCGTGGATTCGTATTCGCCGACGTCAGGATGGCCGAAGGGGGGAAGGGGGAGGGGAGGAGGAGAAAGAGAAGGAGGGGCTGGCAGCCTGTTGTCCTTCAGCGCCACTCCCACCAAATGCGCGGAAATTAAGCGCATGTATAAGAAGATGAAGAAGCAGAAGAAGCAGAAGAAGAAGAAGAAGGAGGAGGAGGAGAGGGAGAAGCAAAGGATAAGTCGGAGGACGAAGGAGAGCAGACATTATGAATGTTGTAAATTAATTTCTGGCGGGTTTTGTTTTCTTTTTCCCCCGTCGCCTGTCGCCTGTCGCCTGACGCCTGACGCCTTCCTTCTCGCTCGGCGTCTGCCTCTACTTAAAAAGACACGAGCCGAGCTAAGCAACGCGAAGGATATGCGAGGGTGTGTGTGTGGGGGTGATGTGAAGGAGGGTAGGGGGGTGGCGCTGGACAAATGCGTAAAAACAATTACGCTTTAATTGCAATGATTTCCCCTGGAAATGATGCCAAGCCAAAGCGCCAACGAAAATTGAGCTAAAAATGCCAACGGGTTGCACGAGTTGCATGCAACATTGCGAGCCCGAAGGTCTGTGACGCGACTGCGTTGCAAAGCTGCTGCATTGGGGGAGCGACTCTGGGAGCCCGTTGGGGCTGCTGCTTTGCCAGGAATATGGAGGCGGTTGGTTGCCTCTGCTTGGCCAGTAGTCAGTCGCAGGATAATGCACAATGCAGGTGACGGCAACTACAAGAACAGTGGGCGAAAATAAGGACTAATACTTTCAAAATTTTGCGGGACTTTTCCATTGGAGAAATATTGCTGGAATAAGGATAAGAAATATCACATTTCAAATGTATTCCTTCACAGGATACGATTATTTTGCGAATGAAAATACAAAATAAAATGACTTTGATGTCCTTTGAAAGTATTTCGATTCTTTGGATGATTTTGCCCATAAATAATAAATGTCTATAGAGGCTTATGTTGTGTTAGAGTCCTTAAGCTTATTATGAGAATCTTGCTTGTGTCAAGGCTATGCAAATATCGGAGCGCGTTATCGATAAATCAGACAATCGATTGATGAGATCCTCCCTTTTTTAACAGAAGTTTCGAGTTGAAGATAGTGAGTGTCCACTGTACCGCAGAGACCACAAATAGCTAGAACTGAAGCAGACAGTTTCCTAGTGTTCAGAAGTACCCCACTTTATATATCGATTAATCACCGCTTGCCTATCGATCACTCGATTAGTCGATTATCAAGAAGGGATTTGAGGGAATTCGAGGAACGTCGATTCAATAAAGGATATCCTGTCCATAGCTGGCAGTCTAATATGTCGGATCCTTTAGTCTTATGTATAGAGTGGCATATGGATTTTGTGTGGTATTTTTGCTTTGTCGCCCATTGTACTTGGTATGCCTTATGGCAATTTTAATTTCGCTTAACGAATTATTAAATCCTTATGAGCGGTGAGTGTGCGACTTACCGTGTATGTGTGTGTATGGGTGTATGAGTGTGTGTGTGACAATTTATTTATATAGGTGTATATGCGTGTAGGTGTGTGTGTGTGTGTGTGTGTGTGTGGTTGAAAATCATATTCACATTCATGCTTGAATGAGTTTTTTCTGCACGCCAGGCACTTGCCTGATCAAAGGACGACACTCTTGAGAAATTATCATAAAAGGATTTGCGGGCAGCGTTGACGGCGAGTCTTCCATTCCATTTCCATTTCCATATCCATATCCATTTCCATATCCTTTTTTGAATAGAGCGCCTTTCCCTTTGTTTTTAGCCAACATTTTATTTGTATTTTTTTATTTGTTGTATTTTTCTTGCCTCTCATTTTTTTTGCCTCTCATTGAAAATTGCAAAATTTGAATAATGACGCAAGTGGCGTGAAACAACAAATGTGCGAAATAATGCGAAATATTCATATTCATATTCATATTCATATTCATCATTCATTCATCAGCGGACACATACGGCGACGCCCGACTCCCTGATTGCATAATAGGCCGTTCGGCTTGCCAGGACAGCCAATGCTGATCCCATCCGGTTGACTTGTGTCCTGCTCCTTTTCCCGCCCCTGCCCCTGCCCCAGCCCCTTCTTCTGTTCCTGCTCCTGCTCCTGTTCGTGTCCCTACAATTTGCGTATTGCAATTAGAAGCCAAAACGGCAAGTGCCAAGCGGCGAGTGGCAAGAGGCAAGAGGCAAGTGACAAGAGGCAAGAGGCAAGTGGCAAGTGGCAAGTGGCAAGTGACGAGCGACTGACGAGTGTTGCACAATAGACAATTGTGAGCTTTGGGTGCACCGCTGATGGATGGAAATTGGAAAAATGCTAAATAAGTAATCAAGCGTCTCTCCTGGAGCGTCGAATCCTTGAATCCTTGAACAGCAGTTTGGCATTTCGAGCCGCTTTGAAGTGCGTTTAGCGCTGATTTCATGATGGATGCATAATGGATGGTTGCATGATTGGATGGACGAATGAATAAATGAATGAATGGATGGATGACTGAATGAATAAATGAATGGATGAATGACTCACATTTGCACTTTGAAGTGGCTGCTGCACTTCAATGGGTCCCAATTTGTGACCCCATATTATCCACCCACTCACCTGAACTGGCAGACACCTCACCGGAGGTGAGGCTGCCAGATCCCAAATCAGAATGCGAGACGCAGGCGATTAATTGGCCAAAGGATATATGCACGCCTGCCTTTGACTGTCGCAGACTGAGGCGAATCAGAAAAATGTCAAATATCCTTTACATTGCAACAGTCGATATTTGCGTTCATAAAAATAAGTAAATAAAATATTATGAGACTTAAGGATAATGCACAAAAAAATTATATTAAAGTAGCAAGTTACCTAAGGATTCAAAAATAACAGAGAATTAAAATATCAAAAAAGTATTTTCAAAAATCTCAAAATCCTGTGAATTAATAAATTAAATAAAAAAAAGTTAAATAAATGTTGAATAATTTAGGGATTATCAAGGACTCGTAAATGAATCCTTTTGTAGCTAATTTTTGGCTGTCTTTTTTAATATAGAAAATTTACTTAGGTCTGAGAAGATGATTCTAAACAAACTGAAAACGAGGTTTGGAGTCCTTTATTAAATAATTTTGCAATTATTTAATTAATAATTAAACAAAAATTAAGCCTTTTTTAAATTAATTATTCGATAACTGATCGATTTATTAGCTGCAAGTCGCTGTCAGTTAACCGATCGCCAGTCGCTGAGAGGCGCAGCTGCAGCGGCGGCTTTATGAGTTTTCGCTGCGGGTTCGAGTCTCGGCTAAGTCCAGAGCAACAAAAGTTTGCGCTTTAAGGCAGCTTTTCAGTGCCAAAGGAGCTTTCGACGTGCCAAAAGGGTTGTCCCACACACACACACACACACTTACAAACAAGTGCCTGTGCCTGCACATGCACACATATGCACATATCTCTGTGTGTGTGTGAGTGTTTGTACTGTGCTTAAGCATTGTTTTTTTTGGTGGCCGTCGCTGTGCGCCTGCCTGCCGGCCTGCCTGGCAATTCACCCGAAGCGCTGACAACGATGCGTATGCGTCATGTGGCCGCACTCAGAGCATCGAATTATACGCCTATTTTAATCTGGTAAATGATTTAATTTCATTGATTTATCGCTGCCACTGCCACTGTCACTGTTGCTGCCTCTGTTGGGGGTGGCTGCCAGGACAGCTCGTGGGGCCGACGACCCACGCAATTTTTCTGATTTCCTTGAATTGCATTTAGCAATTTTCTCGATACACATTGCACAATCAGAGCAATAAATTCAATTACAATTTGTCCAAGGGGCAGAGCAATGGCCACGCCAGCATCAACAGCAACAACAACAACAACAACAACAACAACAACGACAACAGCGACAGCCACGACAACAACAACAACAACAACTGCAAATATGTCACGAACAGTGACCAGTCGCAACTGCCCCGCCTCTACCTTCACCACCGCCTCTGCCTCAGCTCCAGCTCCATCTCTGCCTCTGCCTCTGCCTATGTCCCTGCCTCTGCCTCTGCCTCTGCCTCTGTCTCCGTCTCCACCTCAGCTCAGTTTAAGTAGTTGGCCCAAAGTGTATTTAAGCTAAAAGCCTTGAAGTCCTCTTGACAATGTAACAAGTTGATGCTGTTATTGTTGTTGTTGTTGTTGCTGTTGTTGTTGTCGTTGTTGTTGCTGTTATTGTTGTTATTATTATCCGATTTTTCCTCTGCTTGTTATCCTTATTGTTGGTCCTGTTTTCGTGCTGCTGCTGCCCCCACGGCTCGTTGCCGGTATCGTTGGCCGCCGCCCATTGTGACTGGCCGCCGCATCCTGTTCGTCCACTGTTGACATTTCGGCCAACTTCAAGTTGTCCGTGCAACTCAAGTCCATCCCCTTGACCGCCCCTCGCCCCATCGCTTCACGCATAGCCATGAAAGGGGCGAGACAGGACATCGTTCAAGATTTATTTGCACTTAAGCGACCGTCGCATAGGCGGGCGAAGCGTTGGCGCGACGGGAGACAGAAAGGAGTAGCACGGGGAGTGAGAGATAGGAGAAAAAAAAGAAGAGAGAATGTGAGAGAATTAGAGCAGGAGATAGAGAATGCGAATGAAGGGAGTGGAGAAAGGGAACAAGAGAGAAAGAGAGAGAGAGAAAGAGAAAAGTAGAGAATTTTTATTAACGTTCTTCGACAAATCGAACATAAATCGAATGTTGTTATCCTGGAAAAATGGAGCGGTCCAGTTGCATCCTTGTCTCGGAAGAATCTTAAGAACTCTGACACCGTCGCCCCTTTGAATGGGCAGGATTTGTAAATGATTTAATTCCTGGACACGAAAGGGGCAACAAAATTGCTGACTTGCCATAAATCTCAAGGATATTTAGAATGGAGCGACGGGGGGTTGGTGGAGGCCGGGGTGGGTTGGAGATCTATTCAAGTTGAGCTGCCTGCTTGGAATGGAAAATGGGAAATGGAAAATGGTAAATGGAAAATAGAAAATTTTTGCTAATGCTGCGGAAAGCGGACTCATACCTGTGCCCCTCTCTGCTCCCCCCCCCCTAAAATCTTCCCTAGCCTCAGTGCACATCCTTGCCCGGCGCCATAATGTGCACCTGGCTGTAAAATGTGGAATATGAAGTTCACCTTTCCTCGAGAAAATTGAATAATTTTCCTCAATGGCCTGCAGGACACGCTCGAGGGGAAACCTAGCCATGAGTGGAGTGTGGGAAGCGGCGAAAAGGAGATTCCACGAATTTGCTTATGCACACAAAATGTACACACGGATGAGGCAAAGAAGAAGAAGAAGAAGAGGAGGGAGAAGAAGAATGAGAAGAGGCGGATGAATATGTTAGGCGGAAAAATGTCGATAAACACTTTTTGAGCGATACACAAAATGCAACATCTGCCGGCAAATAAAGAAGCGCCTCTGCGGATCTCCCAGATACAAAAGCCTCTATTGCCATCGCCAAGGACGACAGCTCCCTGACAAATGAATGAAGTGTAAACATTGCGCATCGGCAGACGGACAGGCACTCGGACGGACAACAATGGCAACAAACAAAAAAATAGGAGATGAAGTAGGTGATGGAGTAGGGGTAGGGGTTGGGGTTGGGGTAGGGGTAGGGGTTGGGGTAGGGGTAGGGGTAGGCCAAGGGGTGGGAGAGGAGTAGCAACAAAAAAATAGATAGCAAACATGTCAACGATTTTCATATATGACACTCTGCCCCTGAAGTGGCAGAGCTCGTTGTGGCAGGGCCAATGGCAGCGAGGGCTATGCTCGCATTAATAATGACAATGATTATTATAATTATCATAATGATAATCATGACACTCATGATTCCAATACGATAGTGATGTCTCCATGAAGCGGGCCTGCGGTATGCGGTATGCGGTATGCGGCATGCGGCATGCGACATGCGGGGTATTTAATGGCTTATCATTTGTTAAATCAGCGAGTGGTGAGGCGAAAGGGACAGCTGGAAGGGTGACGGAAAGGTGACAAACAGGTAGAGGGGGGAGAGCGAGAGGATTAGGGGGAAAGCAGGATAAAAAGGAGTAGCAAAGATTTAGATCAATTTTAGTACAAAAAATAAAATAAAATACATAATAATTAAAAATTAAAAGAGATCCTTCAGAGAATTATTTTCAAGTAAAAAAAAATACAAAAATAAATTAAATCTCAATCACAATAAATAAATTATTATTCTTTTACTTTAATTTTAAAAAATATTTATTTAAAAATATATATAAGTACATAAATATATTCTATATTTTTGTAGAAGATAAATATATAAATAAAATATCAGAGTTCTTATTATGAGTTTTTATTATTTTATTTTAGCTATTTAATTAAATTATTTAGCAATCGAATTATTCACTAATTTAAAATTTATTTATTTATAATATTTCCTATTAATTATTTATTAATTATTTACATTATATATACATTTATTTGATATTATATTTTTATTTTATAATTTTACAACTATTGCAAGTTTTAATATATAAAATTCTAAGCATTTAAAATACATAGCTTTTTAATTTATTTTTTTTTTAATTTTACAATGATTTTGAACAAATGTTAAGTAATTTTTAACACATTTACTTTTTTAATTTGTGTTTATGTTTCAATGCAATTTTAATCATTTAAATTAAAGAAAATGTTGAAATTTAAACAAATTATTTCCCGGAAAAATACTGTTCACTTTTATAAATAAATATTTAAATAATACTAAATCGAAAAAATAAATTAATATTTAGCCTTAAATCTTCATAGCTTTCTTGTTGTTAAATTTAAATTAAAATTTAGGCTGATATGTCAGATATCTGGTTTGGATATGAGAAACACATATTTTATATAATTATATAATTATTATATATTTAATTTTGTAGCTAAAACATTTAAATAACTTTAACTTTGATGGCCTCAGCTTCAAAATAAAATCTAAGTTCAATTTTGGAAGCAAAACGAGAAGGCTTTACCTTCTACAATTTTGAGCAAGATAAGCATGGAACAATTGTTATCTTTGTATCTATCCCACACACTCACACATACACATACAGAACATGTGCATACAGTAAACTTTACCAGAGACAACTTATATATATATATAAGTATATATATATATATATATAAGTTGTCTCTGACTGTACGTAACTCGGGCTGAGAGACAACAGTCTGGCTTGAGCTGCCCAATTATTCGATATTTCAGCATGTGCTTATCTCTAAAAGTTCGTTTCTTCAGTCTCTACTTATCTTAAGCTTTCAGCTAGTGCGCAATAAGTTTTCTCACTGTACGCAGAAGCATTTGCCCTCTTCCCTCTTCCCTCTTCCTTCATTCCACTTCTCTTTCTTGATTCCCCTCACCTATGCCGGGTGACAAGTAACGTTTGGTCGCTTAACTAAAACTCTTATCGCCATGACAATCAGCTTTGGTCGTGTCGCTCATCTCCATCGTGTCGCTTATCTCCATTGTGTCGCTTATCTCCATCGTTTCGCTCATCTCCATTGATTCGCTTAATTTATGTATATTTTTCACTCGCAAATTTTAATTCAATGTATTTATTTTATTTAAACAGTGATAAATTGTAATATTTTTAATATTTAAATTATTTATTTATTTAATTGGTATTTCCATTGATTAATATAAATTTGTAATTTGTTGCTTATTTCTTATTTTTCCTTCAAAGTCTTTCCATATTCAACAAACATCATATAAACGACTTGAGCTCATTCTTCATTTTCCATCTATAACTCAGACACACAAATTCTCACGCACACACACACACACACACACACAAACAGTCATAAAAGTGCAGTAATAGATTTGAAATTTTCGATTGCCGCCTTATGAGGCACATAACTGAAATGCATTTGTGTTGCATTTGACAAGTTCGCAGCTAAAGCTATTTTCTCAACAATGAGAGCAGCCACGCCTTCAGCCTTCCACTTACTCGCCGCCTACGCCTGCCGCGCCGCTCGCACTGCGCCTCATCATAAATAAGTTGTTGCAACTGCAACGAAACATGGCAAATATTGGCAACTCTCGAGTCGTTGACGTCAAGTTACATGCAGTGTGCCACATGCCACATGCAGCAAATTCAATGTGACCATCGAATACCCTGCAAAAGCGGAAAAACTCATATTCCATCAGAGCAAATTGCAAGTTTGTCAGGGAATGCCAAGACTGTAACTCACATGTCCTTTCACATTTAAGGACTTCCCATATACCGCGCACTTCTGTGGGCTTGCAGGATATTTGAGCGATTTGCTGTTGGTGTCGTGTGCTTGACAGAAGTTATTAAATCGAATCACAGCACTCGATTGACATCTCAGAAACGACTCCCGTAACTCTCCACCAACCCCCCACCATCCACCCACCCAACCCCCTCACACAGGTGTGAGTGGAAGGTTGCTGCTGTTGCATGTTGCCGGCGTCGCGTTTATTGTGCAATCATAACAACAATGCGAATTGTGACAAAGTGTGTGCTTGTGTGTGTACATGTGTGTGTGCATGTGTGTGTGTGTGTGTGTGTGTGTGTGTGTGTGTACAGACTGCCGCTGACAGCATCCTTGATCGTTGCCCCAGCGTGTTGCAACTAAACGAATTTCTATTTCTATTTGCCGTGTTTACATTTCTGTTGGCTGTTGATATTGCACTTGGATTGGTGGTGCTGCAGGATTCAGGACTCCATTGCAATCGAACGGAAGGTCCTGTCCCAAGGACCATCCATGCTGCATGGTGCTTCGAGCCAGAAATCTGAAACTGCGAGAGTCTGCGACATTTAGCAGCAGGCAATCCATTAACTTGGCATCCATAAATAAATACTCAAATAATTCAATTGCTTGACAAGAAAAGTGAGGCGACGACAACAACAACAACAACAACAACAAGGACAACAGCAGCAGCAGCAGCAACAATATTAAGGACAACAGTCAATGTTATTCAACACTGCAGTTGCGCAGCATAATGACTTCCTGGGCGCAGCCCCTTACACTGGCAAAGCCAACCCACGGCCACAGCTACGGCAGCAGCAGCAGCAGCAGCAGCCAGCCAGGATATACACGAGAAGGACGCGAGGAGGCTGTGGCTGCTCTGGCAGGCAGCCATTAGCGAAATTTGAGCACAAACAGCGACAACAACAACAACTGAAAGAATGGAACGGCTGGGGGGAAGGGGCACCCAAAGCGAATCAAAATGGTGGGAAATGGCCGAGGGTTGCATCAAGTGGGTGGACTCGGTGGCAGGTCCTTCCCAGGCGAATAATGCCAGAATTAAGCTGCATAATTTACACAGCGACCATGGAAAGTGCACTTAAAAGCAACAGCAACAACAACAACAACAGCAGCAGCAACAACAACAACATCGAATCACGACGAAGGAGTAGTAATAATAATAATAATAAAAGGAAAATCAAAAGGATGAAAAGGATGAAAAGGATCTTATATAATATTTCGATTTATCCTAAGCGCTTCTGCAACTGTCAAAGCCATTCGACTCCTCTGCCAGCCCGTCGCCGCTCCCCTTGCATCCACCCGTCCACCCGTCCATCTGCCATCCAACCCCCCCATCGTCCTGCATCCTTCCATCGATACTGCCAGCTCCCAGGATCTGGTGACCGCCCCTACACTTACTGCCAATAGAAAATTGCGTTTCTGTATTGAAAAACTGACTGAATAACTTGACGGGGTGCAGGACCAAAGGACGACACGGCGAAGGGTCGCCGAAGGGCGGTCTAATAGGTGGGCAAAGGGGTTGCTCGAATGGATGGGCGGATGCCTCGCAATTGTCTGTATGGATGAATAGGCAGGACTTGGAAATCGACGGGTTGGCTGCGACGGGACGGCAAAGGGGCGGGGGGAGGGGTGCAGGCAGCATTGCCAGTCAAGTGCATTGTCAATTGAGGACTCAACGTGTTTCGCCAGGTGACGAATTGATCGCATGTCCTTTAAGGAGTCTCTCAGACATATTTAAGGAGCTTCTTCAGCTGAAAATATGAAAAAGGATACTTTCTTTATTTTTATATCTACTTATTCGCTTATCCTTTCATATATTTAAAGTCCTTATTTTTCTTCTTCGCTCTCTTTTGCTCCTATCTTCTATCTTGCTCTGCAGCTCTTCCAATTTTCTTTATCTGCTTATTTTTATATATTTTATATTTTATCCTTTATACTAGGTCCTTTTTTTAATCTCTTTCTTTAAGTTTTTTTATTTACCGATTTCTTTAATTTTTACTTTTATTCATTCCACTCTTTCTTCTAGCTTTTATTTTGTTCCTTGTTTCCCTTTTTCTTCCTTTAACTTAGTTTCGCTGGTGGAAGATTGATATTATAATTATATATTATATTATTATATTATTATATTATTATATTATTATATTATTATATTATTATATTATTATATTATTATATTATTATATTATTATATTATTATATTATTATATTATTATATTATTATATTATTATATTATTATATTATTATATTATTATATTATTATATTATTATATTATTATATTATTATATTATTATATTATTATATTATTATATTATTATATTATTATATTATTATATTATTATATTATTATATTATTATATTATTATATTATTATATTATATTATTATTATTATTTTTATTATTATTATTTTATTCTTGACGTGTTCTTTATTTACTCCTCTCCCTCTTCATTTTTCTCTCCTCTTTATATTTATTTACTACTCATTTTCTTTATCTTTTTAAAACTTACTTTACGCTTCTTTCGTCCTGATCATATTTTTCCTTAAGTATTATTCACTTGATATGTTGCTTTTCCACTCCTCTCTCTTTCTCTATCTCTCTTTTTTTCATTTTCTTTTTTAACTATAATTATCCTTGTTAGTTCTTTATTACTTCTACTTCCGAAGATTCTTTTTTCAATTTTACCCTAAATTTATTCATCGGCTTTTCTTTAAGTCCTTCGACTTATATTATATTTATTATATTTATTATATTATATTATATCATATCATATCATATCATATAATATATTTTTTATTTTATATTATATATTACTATATATGATATATGTATCATATTTTCACTATAGGAATTAAAATTAAGTTCAATCTTAGATTTCTCTTTTCTTTATTTGAGGCTTTTCCCAGGTTTCTAACTTCGAGTGATCCTCAGATATTTCCCAATTTATTTCCTACTTTAAATATAAAATCCCTAATCTTTCAGATATATATCTTTATATAATTACTTCATTATTATCAATGATTATCTTATTTCCGTGTATTAAATAATATATTTAAATAATAAGTTTTTCCCCTCTCCATATTCCCATCTCTCTCTCTTTCTCTCTCTATCCCCTCTCTTTCCCTCATGCAGCCTTCCTTCGGCTGACTGCCTGTTAAGGCATTCATTAGCGTATCAAGCGAGTCCTGTTAGCCCAAGCCCGTTTAACGCAATCCATTTCTTCCTTCGCCTTCCTTCGCGCTAATGACACTGATGAGTTGACGAGGCAGGTTAGGTTTTTCCAGGATATTAACGCAGCTCAGCGTCGAGGACGACGCAGCGTTAATGAGGACGATTATAATGTCGCTGATTTTGCGTTCAACTAACGGCAACTGAAGCGTTCAGAATATGCCGCACTTCTCCTTTACCTCACCTCCGCCTCGCCGTTAGTCCTTCGTCGCTCAACCAACCAACCAACCCACCCACCCATCCACCCCAAGCCTCTGGCATTATCTCCATTATGCCAAGTGCCGAGCACGAGGAACGGTTGGCATATTTCTAGACTAAATGAGGTTGAGTTTTGAGTTTTGTCGCGCAAACAATGCCACCAACTGTTGTGAGACTTTCCTTTCCCTTCCCCATCCCCATCCCTTTTCCCTAACCCCCACCCATCCCGCTCCATTACCCTCTGACTTACTCATCTGCCATCCGCCATGTATACAGGAGTATTTTTATCCATAAATATACACACACACACACACACATATATATATATAAATATATATATATATATATCCCTTGTCCCTCCTGCCGTAATCCTCGCCAGCGTCTCACTGGTTGGTTCTTCCTTGGGCACCCGAAGGCTGCGCCTGCCTATTGAATTCAAATTCAAATTTGCTGCGTTGCCTGAATATTGGATGTGGATGTGGATGTGGATGTGGATGTGGATGTGGATGTGGATGAGAATGAAGACAAGGATGATGATAGAAATGTGGATGTGGATGTGAATGTAGATGTAGATAATGATGATGATGATGATGATGTTGATGCTGATAACTGATGACTACTTCACTTAATGCAAATTTTCATAAAAATTTGATGAGTGCTCGATGTGGCCGCGGGGGAGAAAAGCCCCCAAACACGCCCCTTAGTGCACTCTGCACAATCTGGAGCACTCCAAACGAGGCCATAATACTGCAAATCGTCGTATAATGAATGAGATGTCCCACTCCGTCGTCCCCAGTCCCCCCTCCCCAGCTCTTAGTCCTTAGTCTCCTTAGCCCACAACCCACAACCCTCAACCGTTAGGCCTCACCCCTCAGCCTACGCATTCAACCCCGCGCAGTAAGGCAGCACCGACACCACCCACTCGGACTTAGCTGCAACTCGTTAGCCGATTCCAAGCTCTACTTATAACCAGAGGCCGTAGTTGCTGCCGTAGTCGCGTCTGAAGTGCACTTTGGTGCCTTGGATGGATGCGGATTGCAGGGGATGGGCACAATTTGCTGTGTATATCAGTTCATATAAATGTTTGATATTCCTTCTGTGTGTGTGTGTGGGTGTGTGCGTGTACATTTGAAATTAATATGTCATTGTGCAAAAGTGCTTGCCACGAAGTTGCAAAATTCAATTTGCACCTTTTTCTCTCGTTTGGGTGCATTCGAGGGTCCCTAACGACAACCAACAAGCAACAAGCAACATCCAACAAGCAACACCCAACAAGCCACAAGCAACAACCAACAACCGACAACTAACGAGATTTACATATGGACACAAGTGACTCCTGTCTCTGTATATATATATGTACACACACACACACACACACACACACACACACACGCACATACAATCACATGTATATTCATGTGCATATAGACTCGAATTTCACGCATCATAATTCCCAAACTCAATTCCCCGAACGCCATAATCAACTGACTTTTCCTCTTAAGATGGGAAAAAAATTAAAAAATTTTACAAAATTGTAAAATGTGAAAAAAGCGTGGAGAAAAAAAAACCTCATAAATTTCATCAAAATATAAAAACTTCGAAATCAGCAAAGCAAATGAAGCGAAACAAAATCAAGCGAAAGGGGAAAGAAGAAGCAAAGGTGAAATAGACGAGTGGTGAAATTCGAAGGAAGAGCTGAAAAGGCGACTCACAATTTGGGGCCTGGCTGGGAGGAGTTTCCACTCCTCCTCAGAACTTCTTCCACTCGTTAAGAGTCTTTGGAGGATGTAAGGACAGAAAGGACACAATTTTAAATTATCAACTCCATTTTGGAGCCTTCTATTATTTATTTATTATTAAAACGGAATGTTTTTTTATACAATTTTTCAGTTTGTAAATTATTTCATTTTCTTTACTTATTTAATTTAAATTTAAGTATTATTTATTATTAATTTATTATACATTTTATTTAATTATTTATATTTCATAATTATTATTACTATAATAACTAATATTTCTGATCCTCAAGTCTAACAAATAAAATCCTAAATTTGAGTTTTAGCCTCGGTTCTGCTCTGAGACATAGCCAAGACGCAAACCCGACACTTGATGCTGCCTCAAGACTTGTCTCTTCTTTTTGAGCGGTGGCTCCTTTTGTGAAGGTGAAAACTGCTACAAATTCTGAATAATTTATAAATTAAAAGGATATATTACTTGAGTAAATTAAAATAAAATTATTATTTTATAATTTAGTATAATCTGTGGACAGTCTTTATTTTTTTATCCACGTATCTGAAGCCAGAGTCCTGCTGAAGTACCCATAGAGTTGATTCGTCTTCTATGCGATGATTTTCCAATCTTTAACAGCAAATATATGGAATGAATAATGAAACCGCATTATTGGCATTTACGGATCTGCAAGGATATACTGATCCTGCTCTGCAGACGCTTGTAGCACACTTGAGACTCGTCAAGCGACGAATCGCTTACCTCTCGTGGCTCTTTCTAAGGATGTCTCATTAACACAGCCTGTGATATGTCTCATTAGGAGCGCAATAATACAATAAACAACACACACACTCCCACACACTCACACACACATACGCACAAACACACTTGTGGACCTGCACATACATAATTGTTGATTCGTTGCAATTTCATTTGATTCGATTTGAATGCAATTGAGATTGAATTGAATTCGAGTCGCGTTTACTGTTTTCGAAGGATGTGACTCCTTGTGAGGCCTCCGCAACCCCGCAACCCCGCAGCCCCGCAACCCCGCAACCCCGCATCCACCGCCATCATCACCATCATTCGCATTAGCACATGGACCGTCAATTCCAACATACCCAAAAACTCCCCACTTCCAAATCCACCATCCCCCATAGTCAGCCTGTCCTTTGGCTTTGCAAATACGATTCCCAGGACCAGAAGCATCATTATATGCCGTCAATATTTCCAATCTAATATCCGCTTTGGAAGGCGCCCCACTCCAAGGAGTCGTTGAGAAAGGCCAACGCTAGTCAATGCGGCGAAGGAGCAGAGGACTAGCAGGCAGGCAACGAAAGCCCAATCAGGGTCAGCATTGCCAACGGACCAGGTCCTTCTGGTTGAGGTGCAGGGCGCAAAGCGGGGCTAGTTGAATTGTGTGTGGCTGACAGGGGAACAGTGTACAGTAGGGGGGGTGGTGGGTGGAGGGTGGAGCAGTTTTTGCTGCCGTTCTCGCTGTCACTTTTGCACCCACGCGTTCTATCTGGTGGTTGTTTGCTTAGCTGCTGCTTCTTCTTCTTCTTCTTCCTCTTCTTCTTCTACTACTTCTTCTTCTTCTTCTTGTTCTTACCTGCAATGAGTGGCCATGCGGCTAAACAAGCAGCCAACCCTGAATGTCTTGTCCCCACCTACCTCTGCTTAACTCACCACATGCCGCCACTCACCACTCTCTCTCTCTTCATTCACCTCTCTATATTCCCTTTTACATTTTACTTATTTTTCTAGCCGTTTTTTGTTCATATTCTGTGCTGATTTTTGCAATCATCCTTGATAGGAGTTGTTTTTTTTTTGTATTCAGCTGTCACTGTATATGTTTGGGTACGTGTATGCGTGTGTGTGTGTGTGTGTGTGCTGTGCGTCGTATGCCCCTCCCAGTTAATTTGTTTGCTCTCGCTCACGCTGTCTGTTAGCCGCACTCTGAATATCTCTCTCTCTCCCGCTCTCTCTCGCGCGCTCGTTCGCTCTGACTCTCTCGCTCGCTCTCTTGCCTGTTTCCTTAGTATTCATTCATTCATTCATTTTCATTTTATGAATTGCATTTGCTCTCTCCCTCGCGCTCTCTCGCTTGCGCTCGTTCGGCACGCTTGTGGTGGCTTCTGTTCCTTCTCTCTCCCACCTACATCCTCGTCCGATTTGCTGGCATCGCATCGCATTGCTTCGCATCGTGTCGCTTTCATCGTCCTAAATGTCCTGGCTTCCTGTCCGCTCACCAGTTTACGGATAGGAGGAAGCCATTATAAATTTTCCTCTTGCCAAGGGCTGAGCGTTTATTAAAACGCTGATTACTCGATTTGCAACCCCCGCGTGGAGGGGTGGGCCAAGGACCTTAAAACTGAGGGCTGCTCATCGTTCGCCTCGCTTGGTGGTTGTTATCCTATTCGGAAATTTTTGAGCTATTGGGTGGATTCTATATTGGCACCAAAAGAACTAATTCATAGTCCATTTTCCTGCCGATCCTGTTGTGCATCCTTATAAATTGATAAAGCTGATAGCCCCGGGACAGAAGAGGCGCAGCTGCTAGCTACTAGTAGAAACTCCTGCATGTCCTTTTGCCCAAGACCTTTGCTAAACAATAATTTAATTACTATAATTTATTTATTGATTTGCAGGACTAAGAAAAACATTCGTCTTAGAAATTTTAAGTACTTAATTAATTACCTTATCTTCCTCTTCTAATTAATTATATAATTAATTAATATAAATAATTAGTTTAAAATATTAAAAATGCGGAATCAATTAATTCAACATTTCAAATGAAATAAAGGACGCAATATGAAAGGGTAGGTTTTTACCGTTAATCGCGAATAAAGGATATTTACCGCTTGAAATTCTCTTCTTCCTTTTCTACAGAACTCTTCTGGCAATCCTTCCAAAATGTTCTCAATTTCTTAATTAATTAATTAATTAAAAACAATTAAATCGAATTTCAACTGTAAAAAAATGATATAGTTTACGAATCCTTATTGTTTCCTACAGAATCCTTTCAGATCACTTCTGGCGTGTATAACTGTCTACGGGAAGCCATATTCAGATTTAATAGATCCTTTAAAGATTCAAGAAACTATTTAAAGTGAATGATAAGAATTTTTTTGGGAAAGTCCTTTCATATAGAGAACATTCTGTCTAAGGATGTCACTGATCAGATCGAAAATAGATTCAATTTGAAATTAATTGATTGATGATCATTAAGAATGAGTTGAAGAAGATAATTATAAAAATAATTTCAAAAAATTTATACAAAGGATGCAAAATCAGGATACACACCTCCCGAACATTAGGACACCTCCAGCAGACATCAAATCAACTTTAAAAATAGTTTAAGAAAGAAGAAGTAGCCATACTCTTCCTGTAGAGAGTCAGAAGCGGACGTAAGGATGTCCTCAGAAGATGAGAAAAAAGCTGAAGCAGTTATTTTAGTCATTCATTTGAATCCTTGAAGCATATAAATACATATGCAAGCTATGAAGCAGGAGTGCAGCACTGCTCTCCACAAAGGATATCAACGGAGCGAACAGCGAGCAAGGGAAGTCCCATGTTGCAGCAGGATGGTCGGAGCCGCAGCAGAGGTTGAGGCGGGTAAGTGGGAGCTTTGGGTGACGACGGTTGCGCTTGGTTGGTTCGTTATTCGGTTACATTTCATTATGGCAAAGATGGTGGCTGTCCTGGAGGAGGAGACTCTTTGGATGAGTGGGTGTACGCGTGTGTGTGTGTGTGTGCATAGGGTAACTGGTAGCAGGATATTTAATTTCTTCCAGTTTCATGCATATTCAAAAGATGATGACGGTGACTCGCGCGACGTACACTTTTATAAATTAAGGATAACGACATCTCGATGTTTGTGTATGTGTATGTGTGTATGTGTGTGTGCCCTGTATGAATATCACACGGGTGGCTCTATAATGAGACGCTTGCCTTCGTAGCCCCGCCTCGCCGTTGCACTTGCCCCATGCGGATATCCTTAGCTGCTTTGCATAATGTGGAACCAACGTCGCGACGTTTTAACAGTACTTTCCGAATGCTCGTCCTTCGTACTGCGAGATGCAGCACCTGCCGCTGCACTGGGATGTCTTTCAGCTGCGTTTGCTTTATAATTGTTATATGTTTGCATTTTACTGACATGTGCGATGCGTTTGTACAAATTGTTAAAACACCATAAACAATTATTTTGCATTTTACTTTGAGACGGAATCCTTTGAGGCATTGCAACTGCTACCCTTGCGGCTGCAGCCCCCCAGGACTCACACGTGCCAACTTCATGCCAACCAACCAACAGCCCACCCATCCACCCATCCACCCATCCACCCATCCACCCATCCACCCACCCCTCTCACCACGGCTGCAGCCTTCCTGCATCTTATTGCACATTTTACCAATTCATTTGCCATGCCCTGCGGTGCACAGGAAATAATCGAATAATCAAACAAGTCCTGGCACTACACACCCAGCAGATACCCTCTAATCAAATGAGTATTAAGTATTATAGATGAGCCCTTGCTGAGATGATATCATACAATTAATATTCTGATGATTACTTAATGAATTTCCAAGAGGAAAAAAACAGTTCATTTATTAACTTATCCAATGACTGTACTTAAATGAATATTGAGTCCATTGAGATAAACACACTTACACTCTACATATATGTCAGTCGTTCCCTTCCTCAATAAATGCATCCTCATTGAGTGCTTTTTAATTACTTAAAACTTAAAGACCAATAACCGATCAGCAATTAAAAAATTCCTTTTTTAAACTCGAGTTAAATTTTTCTGAGCAATTCCCATATTGGCTAAGAATATGAGCGGAATGTACCTATGCCCCACACCCCCCCTCTCGTCTACTTAATTAAATGCATTTATCAGCAAAACTTAAAAATGAGCTTTCAAAAGAATAAACAAAAAAACAACAAAACAACTACAATAATCTCAAAAATCACAACAAATTGGGCAGAATGCACACGCAACAGTCTTATCTGTCTGTCTCCTTTTTACTTGCACTCAACCACTAGATAGCTTCGCGAGTGGCAATCGAGCGATAAGCTAAGTTGTTATCTTCTGATACCCTTTAAAAAGTAGGCTTTCGGGCTCTTGGCATGCGTTTGGTAAATGATTTCGTGCAGAGTGTATGCAATTCTTGGAGAAGAGTATTTGCAGATCGGCTTGAACATGAAGAGTGAGCTTGGGCTCACAGTGGTGCACAACTGTACCGAGCTTTGCATTAGTATTGCACATAAAAGCATCGACTATGCGTTCTCTATTGGAAACCGGTTTTTTGATCTCGTGTTAAATATATGCAATTTTATCTTTTGCTTATGTATGTATTGAATACATGTAAGTAGTGTGTGTTGTTGTAGCTACTGCTACAAATCAACAAATGTAACGGTTATAGGAGGTATAGCACAATTATGACTGATGCTAGGGAGCACGCATTAGCTGCGCTCTACTCGCTTGCTATTTGTGACAGATAGTAATAAATTATTACTATTATTATTATTATTATTATTATTATTATTATTATTATTATAAAAACAGTAAAATGTTACCGTGAAATTCCCTTTAATGTCAAGTTGATCGTTAAGACTAGCTGCAAGGTGGTAGACGGTGTTGTTTAAATGACACTCCTCACGCCCATCTGGAAACTGAGACTCAATTTTCATTTAGGTTTCGCGTTGAAGCGTAAAACCTTTTCGCTCGTAGCATTTTTTTGAATGTTCATGTATTGTGCCCCAAAGAGGAACACCGCTGAAGATGTGAGGTCGGGCTGGGGCTAAAGCTGAGACTGGGACTGAGGCTGAGGCTGAGACTGAGACTGGGGCTAAAGAAAGTTGCACAATTACAAAGGCGATGGCAAAAGGCGCATCGTTTACACATTTCATATGCATACGCCATCAGCCATGAACCAATCTCTTTTGAAGTCGACGAATTATGTGTAGATGTGTGCATAAATGTGAATGAGAATGTGGGTGGAGGTGAATGTGGGGGCGGATGTAGATGTAGATGTGGCAGTTGTGGGAATTGGACGGCGTCCATTGCTGAAATACTGCAGAAATGAAAAGAGGAAGACGCGGCGCTCGACTTGCGCCAAACAAACAGACGTCGAGATGGCAAACGGTTTTTTTTTTTTTTTTCAAATATTTTAATTTGAATTTAAAGATGACTTTGAATTGGAATTTGAGTTTCAGTTTTGAATTTGCATATAAATTTGAATGAACTTGAATCTCACCCATAGATTGGAGTTGGAGCTGGAGTTGGAGTTGGTGTTGGGCTTGGGCGAATTCAGACTAAAATTTGAATTTCAAAGGCCCCTTGAAGACCGCCCACAAGAACAACAACAATGGCCGACTTTTGGCCCCGGCTAAGAAATGCACAAAACTCAGACGCCCTTTTCTTTGGCGTCAATGTAAACAATAAACTGCACTCGAGCACGGGTTAAGGGGCTGTCACCATCAAAGGCAGTGCTAGGGGAGAGTAGAGGGCGGTGGGCACACTTACGTCACTGGTGACGCCCATAGGGACCATTACAAAGTTGGCCATATTTGGACGCCATGCTGTGCCTTAATTCGATCAAAAGAAGCGGCAGCCCGCGATGGCAGCTTCGCCCTTGTGGGTGTTGCTTGGGTGCAGCCAGCATCCTGCATGCTGCATGCTGCATCCTGCATCCTGAATAAAGCCCAAATGAATGGCCCTTGGCACGCCCTGTCCCGTCACTCGTCTCCACCCTACCGCCCCCCTCACCAACACATCACAAATTCTTGAGGCGCAACTTCTAACCCTTAACGTCACCCCAGACCTGGCTGCTATTTGAGAGGCATCTTTGAAATTTTTAAAATTGTTGCCTAAATGATTTCTAATGAGTAAAGTAAAGGACGAGCATTTGATTCCAGACACGCCAATGGTCCTTGGCTCGAGTGTCAGCGCCCCAGGTGACATCTCCAATTCAGCCGGCATCTCAAGTGGACCTGTGGTTTCAGCATTTTTATATTTTATATTTTATATTTTATATTTTATATTTTATATTTTATATTTTATATTTTATATTTTATATTTTATATTTTATATTTTATATTTTATATTTTATATTTTATATTTTATATTTTATATTTTATATTTTATATTTTATATTTTATATTTTATATTTTATATTTTATATTTTATATTTTATATTTTATATTTTATATTTTATATTTTATATTTTATATTTTATATTTTATATTTTATATTTTATATTTTATATTTTATATTTAATATTTAATATTTTATATTTTATATTTTATATTTTATATTTTATATTTTATATTTTATATTTTATATTTTATATTTTATATTTTATATTTTATATTTTATATTTTATATTTTATATTTTATATTTTATATTTTATATTTTATATTTTATATTTTATATTTTATATTTTATATTTTATATTTTATATTTTATATTTTATATTTTATATTTTATATTTTATATTTTATATTTTATATTTTATATTTTATATTTTATATTTTATATTTTATATTTTATATTTTATATTTTATATTTTTTTTCTATAACAAAATCACTTCTTCTTCTGCTTCTGATTGCCACTTCCTGTACTCAAAGGACGCCATTTTCGCCCGTTTCCGTTTCCTCTTCTTCAATTGCTTCGCGCGCGTCTGGCAGCCCAATCAAACAATCGACATCAATCATAATTTTCGCTGTTTTCTCGTTACATTGATTACATTTATTCTCCATTGTCTCTTGTCAGCTTCTCCGCTTTCTTTTGCCTTCATCCTTGGTTTTTTTTTATTCCTTTTTTTTGTCATTTTCCTTAGCTGTTGCTTGGCAGTTTTCCATGGAATTTTCTTGAGCCGTTACTTGTCGACGCTCATTGACGCTCATCGCATTTATGTCCTTAATCCTTGTCAACACACACACACACACACACACATTGAGCACACGCTTGTAAGACACCAACAGCAACTAACAATGGCTTGTAAGTCCTGGGTCCTGGGTCCTGGGCTGCTCCTTTCGCCTTGTCGCCTGTCAGATTTAGCGCTCATTTGTGGTGGGAAAATTGTCATAATCTTTTGACGTGCGCTACCCCCTGGCACTTTCCCCGCACCACTCCCTCCACCACTCCAGGTCTCACTCCCCGCACCAGTCACAGTCACAGTTACAGTCTCAGTCACAGTCACAGTCTCAGTCTCAGTCGCAGTCGAAGTCGCAATTTCAGTCGCAGTCTCGGTCTGTCTCAGTTCCATTTTCACTTCAATTTTTCCGACCCCCTTCCCTTTCCTGTTTCCATCCCCCGTCTTCCTACTTTTTCCTCTGTGCCAACACCCACGCATCCTTTCCTCGACTCGGGATTTTTCTCGGCTCGCCTTTGATACTCAATAGGAAATCGCGCTGGCGCCTTAAGTGGGTTTGCCTTCATTTAAATTGCGCCCGCCAGTGCCACACCCCCTCAGCTAGTTGCTTCCCCTTCCACTTCCCCTGCCCCATCATGCACCACCAGCCAAGAGGCATATCAATTTACGAGTCATTAAAATTTCATGGCTGACTCTCTCTTAGCGCCAAGGAGCGTCAAGCAATTAGGACAATTAGCGCAGAAGTCGCCAAAGTTAAGATGAAAGAGGTTGACAATGATAATGATATCCTTCAGTGTCTTCATCTCAGTTCCACCCCCCCATTCCTCCCTCCTGCGGAAGGTGCCAGCCAACAATTGAATATCCTTGCAACGATTCCTTTTTTAAACTCAATTTCAAATGGAGATGTGTCTGCCAAGTGTGAAAAGGATGCAGCAAGTCGAGTGTATGGAAATAAATGAGCAAATTACGTGCAGGACATCGAATGAATCTGCAAATTGGGCAGGATGTGAAAGGAAATTGAACGTAGACAGGACACCGACAGAACAAATTATATATGTGCGATAAGCGAGTGAAAGACAAACTGAATGTGCAACCAGATGTGACCGAAGGACTCAAGGAAGAGGATGCTTAAGAGGCAAATAATCAATATTCATCTCTAAATCCTGAAACTTGCAAAGGATTCAAGACAACATGCCTTCAAGACAAGGATATGTTGTAATTTTAATCTCGGGAATCCTTGCCATTGGATATATAGAAATATATTTGATTCCTGGCAGAAATGCCAAGTTTCAGATTCCTCGGATTGAGGAATTTGGTAATTGATGGATTGATGTGAATATAAGCAAAAAGGACCTGCTTTTATCTGCCTTAAAAATGCCCAACCCAAGCCTTGAATTATTTATTTATTTTTTATAATAATAATAATATTATAGAGTTTATAAAAATCAATATTATATAAATAATTTACTTTAAGGACATTCATCGACTGCAAATTTTTTCAAATTATTTTCATTACTAATATCCTTATTTTGTAACTTCATTCAGTAGTTCAGGTTAAATGGTAAGAATCTGAAATTTATATGCATAGTTCAGCCTGGCTAAGTCCTTGAAAAGGACATTCGAGTACTTAAGTACCGCTCTTAACTAATCTCTAAATTCATTAAGGAGTCAACAGTTCCATGAACTTTCACCGAAGATTCTTTATATTTCCTGTGCATCATTCTGAACAGATATATATGAAGAAAGGAAGAAATGTCCTTAACAAAGGTGCTTGTTCTTATCCTGTAATAATAAAATAAATATGAAACGAATTATGAATCGATTCACACGATTTTGAATCATTACGCATTCGTTTCACATGGCCGAGTGAGCATTCGAGGAACAAGGACGAATCTGGCAGGACTCAATGCGGGCATTCGGTGCACGCTTCGCTGCCCAAATCACCTGCGAAAATTTATGCAAAATATTCATTGGTGTATTTACCGTTAATAGGCATAAAAATATAATGATTGCATAATGCGATCACTTCGATGGGTGTGAGTGTGTGTGTGTGTGTGTGTGTGAGTGTGTGTATTTAAACCGATTTAGATGTTCAAGTGGTGGACGATGCGTTCCTCCTGAAGCTCAACTCGAGTGGAAAACGAGTTCAGATTCAAGTCCAAGTCCAAGCGTAAAAGGACTACTCTATTGTTCTGCTAGATTTGGGTAAATGAGGGTTGGGGGGGGGGGGGGGCGTGGATGGGGGTGAATGGGCGCAGGTTGGCAAATTGTTGGATATCTCCTGCTAAAACAACATTTATGAGGCTAGTTGTGAGCGCTGCTTGGGGAATCTATTGAAGGACAAATTTAAGAAGGACCTCATGCCGAGATCCTGCACACCTGCACCGGAAATAAGATGTCAACGAGATGGTCTGCGGTTCGAGATTGCCTCCTGGTTGTCTCCTGGTTGTCTCCTGGTTGTCTCCTGGTTGTCTCCTGGTTGCCTCCTGGTTGTCTCGTGGTTGCCTCCTGTTTGTCCCCTGGTTGCCTCCTGGTTGCCTTCCGGCTGTCTCCTGGTTGCCTCCTGGCTGCCTCCTGATTTCCACCTGGTTGTCTCCTGGTTGCCTCTTGGTTGCCTTTTAGTTGCCTCCTGGTTGCTTCCTGGTTGTCTCCTGGCTGCCTCCTAGTTGCCTTCCTGGTTGTCTCCTGGTTGCCTCCTGGCTACCTTTTGGTTGCCTCCGAGTTGCTCCTGGTCGCCTCTTGGTTGCCTTCGGGTTGCCTCTTGGCTGCCTTCCCGCTGCCTTCTGGTTGCCTTCTAGTTGCCCCCTGGGTGTCACCTGGGTGTCTCCTGGTTGCCTCCTGGTTATCCTCTGGTTGCCTTCTGGTTGCCTCCTGGTTGCCTCCTGGTTGCCTCTTGGTTGCCTTCTAGTTGCCTCCTGGGTGTCTCCTGGGTGTCTCCTGGTTGCCTCCTGGTTGTCCCCTGGTTGCCTTCTAGTTGCCTCCTGGTTGTCTCCTGGTTGCCTTCCTGGTTGTCTCCTGGTTGCCTCCTGGCTACCTTTTGGTTGCCTCCGAGTTGCTCCTGGTCGCCTCTTGGTTGTCTTCGGGTTGCCTCTTGGCTGCCTTCTGGTTTCCACATGGTTGTCTCCTGGTTGTCTCCTGGTTGTCTCGTGGTTGCCTCCAGGCTGCCTTCCTGGTTGAATGGCTAGCTGGAGCAATGCATAATGGATGGATGAATGGATAGATGAATAGATAGATGGATAGATGGATAAACTGATGAACAGTTGGAGGGATGGAGGGATGGATGCTTCTCTACTTGTGCGTTGAACATCAAACGAGCTGTCAAAACATACAAAATGTCACTTGAAACTGAGAATCGAAGGAAGCTGAATTATTGGATTTTGGACGGGGGGCAAGGGGCAAGGGTAGGGTCATGGGCAAGGGTTAGACTTAGACGAAACCCTTCAATTGTCTCGACGGGCCGCATTTCAAGATGGCGCATTTGATTTCCATTTTGATTATTGTGGTTGGCAGGCAGCGAGTCACTTGACGTAATTAAAACCAGTCAACAACAAAATCATCATCAACAACAACAACAACAACAGCAAGGACAAGAACAACCGCACATCCGACAACAAGGACATTGCTTTGTTTGCTCGCTTCCTTGGGACGAATGACATTTGCGCCAGGAAGTGGCAATTGAATTGAATTCAAAATTGGAATGGAAAGCAGTATCAGACTCAGAATCAGGATCAGGACCTGTTGGTGTTGGTGTTGGTGTTGGTGTTGGTGTCGGTATTGGTGTGAGTCTTGGAGATACCGAAATGGTGGGCTCCACAGCGGTGAGCGGTGGCACTCACTTCCTTTTGTAATTGAAACCCGATCATCAACAGAATCATCTCCATCCTTGGCCATGACACGGGCAATCCTGCAGTCTAGCAGTCCCTTTGACTTGCCCATTGTTGTTGTCCTTGTCGCTTGGCTCTTCACGCAATTTAATCAACTTGACGCGTTTCCTTTTCTCATTATTTGTCTGCGTTCTCATCTCTCATCTCTCCCCTCTCCCTTCTCCCCTCTCCCCTCTCTCCTCCACCTTCTCCTCCATATCCTAATCCTTTTTTTGCGCTTTAGCTTCGTATCAATTACCAAATATTTTGACAGCGATTGTCCAAATAGGCTCCCCCATCCATACCCATCCCGATTGTCCTTCAGCTGCCTGCAGGGGCCTCATGCGAAGCATTCCCATAGCTCAATCCTCAAATCCTTTCACAGTCCACACAAGCTTCAACCTAACCAAAACTTTAGCTGTGAATGTGATTAGGAAATTCATTTAGTTTCGGAGTCCTTTTTCCCTTAGAATCCTTCCCGAATAGAATCTCTCAGATAAGTTTTACGGGATAAAAGGATGTCATCTCCATTTCCCCTTTTCTGCGGGTTAAGTTGATCAATTTGAAGGACTTACTTTTTAGGGACTTACATGTTCCTGGGATATCCTTAAAAGTTCACTACTTAAGGATTTTAGGATGGAATTGAAGACATAAAATATATATTCAAATGAGCAAAAGAACAAACAGTTCCTTCTTCTGTCCATTAAGCACTTTTTACACATCTATAAAATAATCGATAAATTTTTTAATACTCATAAGAAGGACTAAAATCGATTTGTTTGTATCTGATCTTTGAATAACTTATCTTCCCTTTGCAAATTTATGAATATTATTTTAAAATTTATTTTTTATTTTTTATTTTATTTTATTCATCGCAAATTTGCCACAGACAAATCGATAAGATGTGAGCTTAAATATATTCGATAAGTCGATAACAATAAATAAATAAAAACACTGCTTAAATTTAAATTAATAAATTAATTTTTTATATTAATAAACAAAAAATAAATAATAAATTATTCATTGCCTTCAACTTTCTTAATTTTAAATAATATATTATATTTTTTAGGTAGTTTCCTCATTAATTATAAATATGATAATAGATATAATAATAATATATATTTTATATATTTATGTGCATAATAAAATAATTCATAATTATAAAAAATATAAAAGCCCACATTAAATTAATTTTTTCCTCTAACTTTTTTAATTTAAAATTATTATTATATTTTTTAAGGTAGCTTCCTCATTTGTTATATATATGATAATAATATAGTATGATAATATAGATAGATACTGATAATAAAATAGTATATAATTTATATAATATATTTAATAATATATTGATGTATATAAAAAATTAATTTATTAAAAATAAATATGTAAGCCCACAATTAATTAATTTATAAATTTTAAGCCTAAATGGAACTTAAAAATACAACACCTTCTTTATATATTTATATTTATTTTATCCATTATAAATAAATAATAAAATTGTTAGATAAATTATAAATAATATATTATATTATTTATACACTTATATTAATTATATTTTAAGCAGAAAACTCATTACTGGGAAAATCTCAACTAACATTCGATAACTATCGTTTCCTATAACATATCGATAGCAGATTGATTGATCGACTTTCAGATTAATTTACCATGTTTATTTAAAAAATAATTTGGCGGATTAATTTTGTGATTATTTTTATTTCAATTCTATTTGTTTCGATATATTCTGAGCTGTTTAAATACTTCTGATTCCTGGGTTCATTTTGTTATATCGAACCCTCAGCTGCAAGGATAACATCGAGCTATCCACTTTCTTATAACGCGTCTCCCCATCACCACTCCCACCCATCACCCATAACGTCGCACTTCTATCTTCGTCTTACTCCCCGCCTAGCCCCACTCCGCTCCATCCCCGTCCCTTTTTCCCCTGCCACCAATCATGGTCCCCCATCGAGAGTGTCCAGTGTCCCACTTATAATCCATTATTTGAAGACATGCCAGGGGTCGGGAAGGGGGGCAATGATGGCGATGAGGGAGGGGGGAACATAAGGAAAATATAATAATCCAAATAATAGGAAAATGTGCTTCAAGATTGAATCATTTTTCCAATCAATCAAATCACCGAAGTCACCAAAGTCCCGCATAAAGAAAAGATTTCCGTGGAGGGAAGTGGAGAGCGTGAAGTGTGGGGAGGGGGAGGGCGGAAGGGCGGGAGCGATTTGTGCCCAGAAAGAGGTCACTGACGAAGCAATCAATAGCATTGATGTTTGCCTTCGGACTGGGAGGGATTGGGTTAGCTGGGCTGCCCTGGACTGGGCAGGAAATCATCATCGCCGTCGCCGTCGCCGTCGTCGTCGTCGTCGTCGTTATGATTATTATTTTTATTAGTACGAGAAAATGAAAACAATTTGAGGCTCGTTAAAGTTGACAGTTTCATTAAGTTGGTCAAGCGATGGCGATGGCGATGGCGATGGCGATGGCGACGGCGGCAAATTGGAATAATTTCTCGTCTGTTAGCTTAAAAGGCGTTAATGAGGCAACAACAACTGCATTAGCAGCAACAACAACAACAACAACAACAACCTAGATGAGGTGGCGGCGGGGCAAGTGAAATTTGAAGAGAAGCGAACAAAATTAGTGACAAATTAAAAGTCAAAGCGACACATTCGAGTTCCCTGGGAAGGAGAGAGAATGGGAGAAGAACAGAGAGGGCGCTGCGTGTGGATGGAGGGGGAGGGGGGATGACATGCTAAGCGGGAAGGTGTTTTGTTTGAGGCATCAAAATGTGTCAAATGTCAAAATATAAATAACCAACTAAGTCACCCAAAATGAACCACCCACTGGGTGGCAACAAGAGCAGCAACCACCCTCTGCCTCCCCCTCCCCCTAAGGTATGTCACCTGCTGCGCCCGCAGGCGTTGAGCAGCATCCAATTAAATGGCATAAAATCCAAATGGGTAGATGGAAATGCCACCAACTGCCAGGAGCATCATGCCACCAATTAAACTAATGATAAGTCAAAACATCAGCAGCTGGTCGGAGGCAGGCGTTGCACGGTGGCAAGGGGGCAAGGGGGCACGGCTGCTGCTGGTGGTGCCATTGATTTGTCATTGGGCTGGCAACATTTTTGTGGCATGCCATTTACCGACCCATCACCGAGCCACCTCATCGTTATGAAGCAAATCTATGGCATGCATCGCTCCTATCTGCCCGCTCCCTGGCGCAGATCATTATCAGTAACAGCAACACCAGCGCCAACAACATCATCATCATCATCATCATCATCATCATCGTCATCATCGTCATCATTGCTGGCAACTGTTGGTCTATGGCACGCTCCAAGCTCGAGAGACGTGAGAAATTGCTTGTTATCAAGTTTATTTGGTTGGCATATGCCAAAAAGTATGCTACAATTCAGTTACGTGTCTGCCACGCACACACACACACACACACACATAGTATGTGGGGTATGTGTGTGTGTATGTGGGTGTGTGGGTGTGTTGGTGTGTTGGTGTGTTTCTGCATGCAAAACTGTTGGTGTAGTGTGGCATATGAACTACCAGCGCACACCCGCACACACACCCACACTCACACCCACACACACACACACACACCCACACTCACACACACACACAGACAGACTCGTGCCTTAAGTGGCATCATTTTGAAATAAAGTTGATTCAATCAGTTTCTGTGACTTTCGTTCGCAATGCGGGCCAAAGGACAGCCATCGATGTGTGCATGCATGCATGTGTGTGTGTGTGTGTGTGTGTGTGCGTGTGTGACAGTTGTATTGCTTCCATCTGTCACGCATACATCCAATGATATGCCATCACGAGCATCACTCATCACAAAGAATTTCGAGCCAAAGAAAATTCAAATACAAAACTTGAATTTCAAGTTGAGCTTATTGAGAATTATAGGGGAAAAGGATATTCAGGATCTGCCACATTCATGCTCGTCCTTATGTGAATAGCCTTGAGCGTTCAAAGGTTCTTAAATATATATAATGTTTTATTCTATTATTAACAGTCTTTAGACAAGGATTCCTTGCATTTTCGCAACTCGCATTTTCAGGATCAAAAATAATTTTCAATTTCGAGAACAAGGATATTTCATGATGTTCAGAAACTGATGCAGGATACGATCCAAATGAGTTATTGTTACTTTAAATTTGTATAAAATCATGACGAGTATTAAAGGCATCTTTAGAGGACAGGTGTGCTTAAAAAGGATATTTGTAAAAAAATTAAATTGTCGACTTGAAAAAATGGAAGGTCTCCTCCCTTCAGTTTTGTGGCCCAAGAATTCCATATGAAAAATTAATTTTTTCTTTTATTGCTAGGTTTTCCTTTCAAGGATTGAAGGACTTGTAGATTCCTCGTGGGAATCAGCACGAAGAATCAAGTGATTCTTTCGATGGAAAACATTTTCCAAGTCCCAACTGAAAATGAAAAATTTGATGCCTAAACTCGAGTTTCGAATGAAACGAAACTTTTTCAATTTCTTTTCGAAAATTGATTAAAATTAATCAAAATTTATTTTCGTAATTAATCTATAGGAATCAGACTTAATTAGTAGGAATCTACTACAATTTGCTACTTTTATGAGATAAACTTGCTGGGCTGCCAATTATATTTTGCATCATCTTTAATGCTTCTTAATCTACTACTTTATCTACTACTTTATCCGCTACTACTACTTATCAATTTACTACTTTATCTACTATTCTTTCAGCTCTGTCATTCTATTTTTTTATTTACTATTATTTTGTTATTACTTTTTTTACTATCACTTATATTTTGTATCCTCTTTTAATCTAGTTCTTTTTACACTACTACTACTTTATCTACTACTACAACTTTAACTACTATTTTCGCAATTCTGTAATTTAATAATTTATTTTTACTTACTAATATTTTATTATCACTTTTTATACAAACAATCACCTTAATTATGTATGATCTTTAGTACCTTTGACCTACCACTTAATCTACTACTACTTTTCAGTCTACTACTTTATTTTCTTTTTTTTTAGCTCTGTCGTTTTATTAACTATAAACATTTACTACTATTTTATTATTACTTTTCTTACTATCACTTAAATTATGTATGTTCTTTAGTACTTTTATTATACTACTTAATTTACTACTATTTCTATATTATCTTTGCTACTGCCTAAAAATTTATCCATATATTTACGATTGCAGTGAAGGACAAATTACTGGAAAAGCATTAAAGGAGTTCGACTGTCTCCTTCGATCTAAGAAGCTTCAAATATCAACAAAGTCCCTACTGATCAGGGGAGTTATATGTCCTGGTCATACTTCGTCCAACTGTGGGGCACTGCTTTAAGAAGCCAGATCAATAGGCCCAGAGTTGTTCCAATCTCGAGCTGCACGAAGGGCATCCGAACTTCCCGGGTATGTCACCAACCGTGTCAACGAGTATGACCTGAAGCTAGTTCTAGTCGGGGACCAGATCAACCACCAGAGCAGCCGATACCCTGGCAGACTTGCGACCCATCCGAATCCATTGGCAAACCAACTCACCAGTCACCACTCACCACTCACCACTCGCCACTCAGCACTCACCACTCACCACTCACCACTCGCCACTCAGCACTCACCACTCACCACTCACCACTCACCCTCTACCCCTCCGACGTCTAAAGAGAGTTCATCCCAGCCACCTGCCTATCCTAAAATGATCCTAATATATCCTGTATATTGTCGCATATGGGGAAAGAGGCAGGAATGGGCCTTGCTCCTCACAGTGAGGCATCGTGTCCATGAGCCTTGTGCATACTGTACCATCGGCAGTTTCTGCATTCTACTCCTATAAAGCTGTGTTTATCTTGTTGTGGGTCGTCAACTCGGTACTGTCAGTGAGTTCGACTTGGAAGTGCGAGGTCCGACCGGAGACTTAAGTCTGGTACCACGGATAACCGGTGCCCGGGGAACTTCGGCTCCGTCCGGTTACTTGGTTGCGGCCCCTTGGGGAGTAACGTGGTGACTGTGGCTTAACACCTTAAGGCGTGAGACCAAAGATCGGCGGGGATTTATATAGGCCCCGCTCCAAACCAACGAGGATCTTATGACCTGACAGAAGTAACATCATTCGGCGGAATGTTGTTCCAAGGGCAGAGTTGGATTCTCATCCCCCGTATTCCCCGTAATATACCCCCCCCTCTCAATATTATATATACTACACATTAGGTTAAGCTCAGAAATGCTGAACGGATGCAACCGAAATAAATAAATTAAAAAAATATATATATTGATTTATTTTTAAATTAATCTTTAAATTCTTCTTAATTTTAATTTCATGTTCCGCAATAAACTTGCTACTTTTCTACTACTTAATTATAATATAATACAGTCGAGTCCTGATAATTCGTAATGCCAAGCGGATTGACATTTTTTCGAGTTTGACTAGTTTTATATGATTGATATGATATATATGATTATATATCTATATTATATTTTATCAGAAGAAAATAAACAAAAGAATTCCAATATTTGGATGTTTTATAAATTAAACAAAAAAGAAAATAAATAAAAATTTCATTAATAATTAATTATTCAGTTTCTCTGTCTAGATTTATCACAGCACAGCAAAACCAAACCCCTTAGTCTGCAAAGCAACGCAGCCCAATAGAAATATATACAGTGGACCCTCGGTTAACGAACGCTCCGCATAACGAACACAATTTTAGGGACAAAATAGTAACGATTGAAGTTTCGTATAGCGAACAAACGATTAGGGAGAACTATCGATTTCTACGAAAAAATTGTTGTTGTTTTGTTATCAAAATTGAAAAGTTTAATTATTAAATTTTGTTTGACGTGGAACGCATTAATTCATTCTACACTGAGTTATATGGAAATAATGGTTTCGCTTAACGAACTTTTCGCATAACGAACAAGGCTCTGGAACGAATTGTGTTCGTTAGCCAAGGGTTCACTGAATATGGTATATATAAGGACTACAGGTCCTACAAGGACCTAACAGTAGTTTATCTGTCAACTTACTACTTTACGTTTCGAATTGCAGGAGGTTCCGAGTTGGTGTTTTATTTCATAAGAGGTTAAGGATTCTCTGTATAAACGAAAGGACCCAAATGCATAATATTTTTTCGAATTAATACGATTTTTTTAGGGGGCCTGAAATTTATACGAATTATCGAGGTTTTCGAATAATCGGGGGACAAATTATTGGGATTCGACTGTATATAAAATAAAATTATTATAAATAATTTATTACAAATAATAATTAAAATAAAAATGTATAAAATATTATAATAGTTATAAATAATTAAGTATTTAATTAAATTTTAATTTACTTTCTTATTCTTACTACTATTTTTACTATTATTTTAATATCTTATTCACTCCTCCATCTACTACTATTTGTACAGCTTAAGTAACTGGCTTCTCAATTAAAAATTATAATTAAAACTAAAAATTAATTTTAATTTTGTGATTAATTAAGTAAAAATTAATTTACTTCCTTTCTTTTTGGGTTCCTTCCTCCTTTTTTCCAATCGATCTTCAGTTCTTGCAATTGTCCTTTCATTGCTCATAGCCCCACACACTGGGAGGGCGGAAGACATCCTTTATGGACTCTCTTAATTCACTTCAATCTATTTAAATAATTTTTATTCTAAAGCAATCAGCGTTTCGCTGCCTTGATGTCCTGTCTAGTCCCACAAGGTCCTAGTTATACAAGCAGTTTAATTTTCCACTTTTATAAACCGCAAGGCTTCCAATTCCACCTCTAAAATATTGAAAACTCCTTTCATTTTATTTTATTAAGCGTAGCTGTTTCTGTAAGTGCTTCCATATATCCTGAAAGTCCTGCAGCGAAGCTTAAAGCTCTGCCAATGTGTGGGGGTTTAGCTTTTCAGCGTAGGTCCTTCATCTTAGCGGGCGGTGGCGCCATCTAGCGGATTTTTTGAGCGTTTGCCATAAATGCAGCTGCTATAAAATCGAGCTCAAGGACAACATGAACATCCTTTTGGGGTTGCTTGATTTGATGTGTCTTATTTTTTATTTTTCATTTCTTGTGGCTTTTGATTTTTGTTTTTTAGTCCTTTTTATCCGCTTTCAACGTGAAAATTGATTAAATTTGTTTCATTGTTTTTGGTTGCGCGGAGAATTAAAAAAGTTTGGACAAAATGTTGTTGCTATTCTTCTCCTTCTGCTGCTGTCGCTAATCCTGCGAAAGGATGTGCGCACAGCATAAAAAAAATATCCTTCTCATGGACAAACTCGCCATTGACATTTTGTTCGCAGCTTTGCCTTTCAGCTCGCAGTGAATTAATCCCTGTGTGTGTGTGTAAGTGTGTGTGTAGGTGTGTGTGTGGGTGTGTGTGTGTTTTGGTTTTTAATTGAAAAATTTTGAAATGACATAATTGAGACAGCGACATCTGTCGGCCAATGCACGACTCACTGCGAGCTGCGCAATTAAGAAACTTAATCCAAGTCCCAAGCCATTGAATATTCGAGCATCGCATGTTACTTTCTACATTTGCATCCCCCCACCCTTCCCCCCTTTCATCACTCCCTCTCTATTATTTCTAGCCGAACATATACTCCCCCCTCCCCCCCCCCCCCCCCACCACCCCCTTTCCCGCCCGCTGCTGGTCAACAAAAAGCAACGTCAACAGAAAGTGAAAGACAGAAGCTGCGCCTCTTACCCAGCGCCTTTCCCCTGTCCCCCATCCCCCTTCCTATTCACAGCCCACCTACCCCTACCCCCACCCCTTCCCCTCTCCCTTCTCCACCCTCCAACGTTCCCCGGTAGACGCTTTTGAAGTGCTTTTTGTCAAAGTAGAAGAAGAAGAAGAAGAAGAGTTCGCTGCTCATTTAGGCGCAATGGTTGCCCGGCCACAAAGCAAAGGCATCCCCATAAGTCCTGAAGAGTCCCCCCACCGCGTGCCCCACCCCCTAAAGAGCTTTTCATGTAGCAATTCATTTGGTTTTCGAGATTAATTTTGAATTACGCGCAATTTTGAATTGCATTTAAATGTTTCGCAGTGCCTGAGATTTCAATGCGAAATAATTGGAAAAATGCGCTTAATGCGACTAATGCTTAATGAGCTCCAGGACGCGGTGGGGCATGGGGTGGCATCGAGGATGCTCGAGTCTGCAAAATATCCTTTTCATCTTTTTTATGAATATGAGACATTCATAGGGAAAGCCAAATGACTCAAAAATAAATATAAAAAAAAAAAGAGTCCTTTCAATGAGCGCAGATCCTTGCAAATGGCCAATGGCTCCACAGGCTGCCCCACTCTCCACCCACACACACACACACAGGAGACGAGGAAGGGGAATCGGATTATAATTCCATTTTGAATAAACATTTTCCCATTAATGCATTTTCTTTATATTAACTATGGTACAAGGACTCAAGGAGCAGCATTTATTTCCGAGTCCTTCTTCTAATTTGAATGCCTCGTAATGATCCACACAATAATTAAATCCTTATCTATATTAATTTGTATTAAAGTTAATAATTATAATAATAAGTCCCCATTTCCATCCACATTCATTATCCTTTTCATAATTAAGGATATTCGAAGTTCGCAATGTCCTTAGATTTTTCTTCTCCCTGACATCTGTGACTTCGAAGTCATTGAAGTGAACTTAAGCTCTGCTTTTTTATTATTTAATACAAGTTATAACAATTTTAATTTCGATATCGATTGTTATCGATAACGATTAATTTATTACCAAGCAATTTTTCAGCTGCCACCGAAATTAAGAATGACATTCATTTTTTTTAAATAAAACTTAGATTCAAAAATTTTGAAATATATGCTGCGAGTTCGGGGAATCCTTCGAATCCTGTGCTCGAGCCGGCAAGGATATAGCCTCGTCCATCGGCATCGAAATAGAGTCGCTTTTTTCCTGTTGAAAGCGTTTCGGAATTTTTAAAGTTCCCGCAGGATACAAAAACTTTCTTAGTACCTCATTTTCTACCTTTTCCTTCTGTGTATGTGAATGTGTGCATGTATGTGTGTGTGTGTGTATGTATGGGAGTGGGGTGCATATTTAATATCCACCCTTTGATGTGGAAAAACCACCCGAAAGAAATGAAATCACATAATTATGGAATTACATACATACAAAGACGTCGAGGGGGGTGGGGGGATGGTACGAAACAGGGGGGGCAAGTGGCAGCTGAAGTAGTGAGTGGCAAAGAAGCCAACGACGAAGATGAAGTCAAAGACGGAGACGAAGACGAAGAAGCGGCACAAGGAGCGAAGATGGCGATGAAGAAGCAAAAGGCGAAGCAGCAGGAGGGAAATAGCAGAAGTTGACCAATTATATAAACCACTTAAGTAACAACAAAGCGGCCAAGTCAAGCGAGGCAGCGCACACACACACATGCACACACACACACACACATACTTAAGCACACAAAGGCCACAAAATAAATAAAACTGAAAACGAAAACACACGTCAATGCGATAATTATTAATAATTATCCACTCGTCCTTCTTCTTCTGCTGCCGCCTCAGTCGCTTCTTCGTTTGCTGCTCCTCTCGCTCCTTTCGCTTATGCCCCCCTCATCTTCCCCCCTTACCACCTCCAAACTACCCACACTAGTCCAGTCCCTCCTAAGTGCCACATCGCCCGCCTTCACCCCTGTCTCCTCTCCGCTCTCCGCTCTCTTCTTATCCACACATTCAACATTTTGACCCCCCCTGTCCCCCCCTATCCACCCCTCCACCCTTTCCAGTCAATGTCTCGTCTCCCCCCACACACCTCCCTCTCCCTCTCCCTCTGCCGCTTCCCCTCCATCCCTCTGCCACTGTCCAGGCCACTTCGGTCTCTGCCGCTGCTGTGGCTGGTGCTGATTTCCCGCTGAGTGGCGTTGCAACAAAGGCGACCGTCACCAACGCGCAGCTCTTTTCCTTTCTGCCTCTTATTGTAGCTGTTGTTGTGGCTGCCATTGTTGTTGCTGTTGCTGTTGTTGCTGTTGTTGTTGTTGTTGTCGTTTTAGTCGTTTTTATCGTCTTGTGGTTGTTGCTGTTGCCCTGACTTGCTAATGGACGGGCAAAACTAAATTATGGCCAAAATGGTGTTGGCTTTCTGGTTCGCTGCCACTTATGTGCCACTCACACACACACGCACACACCCACCCACACACACACAAGCACATATACTCCTCGGGACACTCTTGGTGTCGCCCATTTTGGGCCATTCTCAGAGCGTGTGCATGAAACATGTAATTATGAAATTAACGATTTCCAAGTGGCTCAAACCAACGTCGCCCCTCGCTCGTCCTCCGTCCTACGTCCTACGTCCTCCGTCGGCTGTCGACTGACGACTGTCGACTGTTGGCTGTCGACTGTCGGCTGTCGGCTGTCGGCTGTCGGCTGTCGTCCTGTGCCCATCGCCCAGGGCAAAAATGTGCAGCAGGAGGGCCAGGGCGCTACGGGCCAGTGGAATGGCGGATTGAGGGCAGACCAAGTCCAATCGAGCGGTAAAAGGCCATCCAGACGAGTCGCCAACAATCCTTTGTTATCCAAGGGCCAAGATTCTTTCAGACTTCACGCAATTTTGTTCACATGTGGTGAAGGGATTTTAGAAAGGATTCCCAAACACCAGAAGATTTATGCCCTTAAAGCACAGTCCTTCGCTTAGCGATTTACACAGTTTTCACTCGTTACCTAAAAATTAGCTGAAATCGGAAAAAATAACTGAAACATTGTAAAGCTTCTAAATCATTAAAAATCCAAACTCGTTACTCGTTACTTTTCGTTAAAAGTCAACTCGTTACTTTATTCATAAATTCGTATATTAAAGCTCTTAGTATTTGGATTAAATATTCAAAGAAAATATGATTTTATTTTTTTTTTCCTTCATTAAGTTGGTTACTCGTTGTTTTCCAATATCGATTACTCGCTGCTCTTGGCAGACTTTTTTGTGCGACATTTATAATTCGAATAATCAATTAGAATATTAAATTACTTAATTGGAAAATTAATAAGGATAATTAAACGCCTTTCAGCTGGAAAATGCATCTTCTCGTCGCTCAAAGGGAGATGCAAGCCAATCCCTTCCTTCCTGCTTGGACTTTTCGAAGCTGTGCTCCCCAAGGATCCAAATGGACTAAGTCATCGGCTTCACTTAATTAGCCTTGAGCTAAAACAAATGCAGTTCCGTTATGTGATTTGGCGAGCAGAGGAATCGCGGCAGGCAGCGAGTGCCCATTGAAGTGTCAACCTCATTTGTGGATGTGGCATTGCCATTAGTCGAATGACAAATCCTGTGCCCCGAGATTGGGTCCATTATCAATGGAGCCGTGAAAGGATTCTTCCAAAATCCGTAGGACAATGGACCAGCGAATGCAAGTGGCTGTGGCAAAGGCATTGGTAATTTGCTAACGCCTTTTGGGTAAACAACAACAAAGGCAGCGGCAATAAATGTAATCGAAGTGCGGCCAGGACAATGCCACAATGTGAGCTGCATGTGGCACATGAATTGCTAATATGCGATTGGAATTGGAGTCGCAAATGGAGGCTATGATGAAGTTGCAGTTTCAGCTGCAGCCCCAATTGTGAGTGCAGTCCTTTGCCAGCTGCTCCCCTGGGAGTGGCCCAGGAGGTGAGCAAATACAATTGGAAGAGGCCAGGACTGGCAGATGTCGAGTTGGTGATTGCCTAATTAGTTGGCTATGAGGTGCAGATGGGCTTTTAGTCTAATGAGACATTGTCTATGCCCGAATATAGGCAATACATTAAGGCGACGAGTCAATTAGTGACGAGTGGCGAGTGGCGAGTGGCGAGCGGCGAACGGTAAGTGACAAGTGACGAGTGCCGGGAATGCGCATTGCCTGGGCATAACGAGTGCAACGCCCAACAGTGGATCAAAGGATCAATCAAACGTGAAATTAATAAAAAGCAATGAAATTTCAATTCACAATTCGCAATTCGCAATTCGCAATTCGCAATTTGCAATCCACAATTCGCATTCGTCAAATTCATTCGCTATTCGTGCGGCCGCCTGAAGTGCGAGAAACTTTTAAATGCATCTCAAGTGGCCGTCGAACATCAAACAGAACAGAAGAAAAGAAGGACAGAAGGACGGAAGGACACAAGGACAGAAGGACATCAAGTATAACAATAAAAACAACAATCAGCGTAACAACAACAACAAAGGCGGAACATCGACGACAACAACTACAACAACAACGAGAAGGCAGCAAACGCCAAAAAAGGACGAGGCAGAAGGCTTTTAGACCACAATCCTCCGACGTTCTTATAAAGTGGGCGCAGTCTCTGAATCTCCTCATGCACATGTATTTTAAATAGTCACATACACACACACACACACACACACACTCTCTCACACAGACTACACACACATATGCCTTGGATGGGGCATGGCCCTGGAGCGAGGGGTGTTTGAGGGGAGGGGCAGGGAGAAGTGTACAAGTGGCATTTGTGATTTATGCGCCGTCTGTTTGAGGATGAAGTGCAGATTACATTATAAATATAAAATAATACAAGTCGGCACTGAAGGTCCTTGAGGACATACGAAGCGGAAATTGAAATTCGTGATCGAAATATTATCCAAGGAAAAAAAATCAAAATGTCCAAAAAAAAACAAAATAAAGGACGAAGCAAGAAATCGATTTAATATAAGAAATTTGAAATGGACGATTAAGAGGCTAGTTAAAGGAGCAAAAGGATAAGCGCATGTCCGAAAGATTAAATATGAGCTCAACATTTCTTACAACTTAAGAGGTAAACTAATTAAAAACCCAAAGCTAAAAGCCTAAGGATAAGAGGCTGAAATTTATTCCCATTGAATCGCAGAAAGGTCCTGGAAAGCTGGATGCAAAAATGTCCTAGAATGTCCTTTGCTTCCGTATCTGCTCCGACATATTAATATGTACAAACATGAGAATGTCCTTGGCGGCAGCTTGAAGGCTCAGCACTGCAATAGTGAATCTTGAGAGTCATTGAAGTGGGGAAAACTTTTAAAATGCTATTGTTTTCATAGCGAGTGTCCACTGTACTGTCAATTGGTTTTACTTAGTGCTAAAAATTCTTAATGCACAAATCCACTCGAGCGCTGGGAAGGCACCGAAAAAGGTGCGAGAGCCGTTGAAGTTGTTCCCTCTAATGGAGCTGAAAGATGAAAGATGAAAGGGGCCAAGAAAGTGGCCCGGAGGCGTGGCAGTGGGCATAAATGCTAGAAAGCAATAACGCACACAAACGCACACACACACACACACACACACACACACACACACATACACATACACATGCGAATAAATTTAATTAATGTAACCACAACAATTCAAAGCAAGAAGAGAAGCGATAAAAACTGTGCGGATAAAGCGAATGAAATATTGCGGGAGGCAACGTGGCGTATGATCAATGCAATTAATGCGATTGGAAATGCATTTGCTTAACTCTTCGTTCGGCTGGGTAATTGAAATGCCATTAGCAGTGGCAATCCGATGCCGAGTTGCAGCGTGCGAGCGAGACAGAAACACAGACAGGGAAACAAGCAAGCAACGAGCAACGAGCAGCGAGCAGCGAGAGTGGGAACGAGGGAGGGACAGAGAGAGAGAGAGAGAGAGGACGAGAGAGGGAGGGGAGCGAGAAGAAGGACGTGTGTGAGAGCGATACGTGTCGAAGTGTGCTAATTACACGCTGATTGGGCTCCAAAAACATGAGTGCCTCCGCCCCGAGGGGGCGCGTCGGGGCATTTGGGGATATGTCGAGGACGTGCCAAGGGCCGGGCCTTAGGTAGCCGAGGCCTAATTGCAAGTCAGGTTAATTTGAAATGTCATATTGATTATGCAATTGTTATGGAATGCGACTAATTAATGGAGCATCAACGCCAAAGGCGGAGACCAGCAGCTCGATTAAGGAATTAAGTGGTGGGGCGATGGGAGGGGGTGGCAATGGTTGCAAAGGCGAAAGCTTAATTAACATGGCCAAGTTTCGACAACAATGCGTGCAATTTGCAGTCCCGACGTCCAACGACTGACGAAACTGGCAACCAGACGTCGGCAGTGGCGGAGAAAGGACTTTCGCCAGGCAATGGAAATGCCGGATACCAAGGACTGACGACTGAGAGGAAAATTTGGCAACATCGACGAATCGTTTAAACGAGATGAAACTAGGCAAGTGAGTAGGGTGGGGGTAGGGGAGGTAAGTGAGGTAGGGGAGGTGGCAGAGAGGAGAAGTGATGAGGGAAGAAGCTAATTTAAGATTGAACAACGAGAAGCATTGAGTAACATCAATTTGATATGATTATCTTGGGCTGAAAATAAATAAAATATTTAGCGGAAATTGAAAGTCTTGTGGCAGAGTCTCAGGGTTTACGATTTCGACGAGAAGCTGTTCAAAATATATATAATATGGCCAACAATTCGCAGGAATTGCTTCCAATGGCAATGCAATATCTCGAGAAAGACTGTCTTGCGGCGAGGTTGGAGTGTCTCGGGAATGGGAATAAACAGATTTTGCCATGAAAATGGAATTTGACGAGCGTTGGATATTGGATACGTGAGAGTCAATAAACAGGTAGAAAATTTAATTAATTTATAAAATATTATTTAAACACATCGATTGGCATCTGGAATGCTTATTATTTATGGGTCGTTGGGTGCTGGGTGCTGGGTGCTGCCTGCAATCACATAAACAATATCAGGAACAACAAATCAACGGCAAATCAGCCTCAACAAAGCAACAAAAAGCAAACAAAATTAAATCACGTATATCGCATGCACACACACGACACTCACACACACACACACACACACACACACTAAAGGAGGGAACAACAACATTAACGTTGCAATGTGGCCCGCCAAATTGGCGGCGCAAAACAAACTGAAACCAAGGAAGCAACGCGCTCAGCAAAGGCCACAGCAGTCGCATACTTAACAAAAACGCACACGCACACGGATAGGCGTGCGGCTCACACGTATAGTGTGAACAGTGTCGGTGAGCGGCCTTCCAGTGTAGAGAGGAACAGCATTAAGCAAAGCCCGTGAGAGCAAGCGGGAAAGCATGCGACAAACTGGTCGTGTTACCCCTGCAATTGGAAGCGTAGCATGGCTATGCATATGCAAGAGGGGGATAGCATGCTGTGTGGAACTATTGCCGTCTTGCTGACACTCTAAGATGGCGTAGGAACGACGGTAGTCGCAGCAGCGTCAACGCCAGCGACAGCGACAGCCTGCCGCAGCAGCCGCTGCCAGAGGCATCGTCAGTCGACAGCTGGCGAGCAAGGCAGATGAAGCTACCCCGGCAACACCGAAGCGACGGCGAAAAATAACGTTCGTTGTGCATAACGCAACCAACAAGAACGCGACGTGCGTTGGCGTTGACGTTGACGTCGCAGCTTGCGCTGGCAGCGACAGCGACGTTGACGTAACGCTTTTGCTCGCGTGCAGCGCGCGCTTTGGTTTCAGTTCGTTTTCGTACGTTGTCCACGTCGAACGCAATCGGTTAGCACCCACACAATCAGAATAAAGAACAGACGTGCAGACAGACGACAAGCAATCCACACACATACATTTACATCTCACGTTTACACATACCCAACACTCACCGATACACTTGCACATGGACAAACAGAACATCAGCAAAGCTCTGCTGACGTTACCCACACTGCATTGGCTGCTGTGATGGTGTTCCCGTTGCCGTTATCGTTGTCGTTGTCGATACCGTTACTGTTACCGTTACCGTTGTCGCCGTCGTTGTCGTTACAGTGTTGTGCCTAAAAAACAGTTACACTTCACACACTTTCAAATTCGAAAAAAACTTGGATTAAGAAAAAAATAAAACTTTTGAACATAATCGCGAGAATTTTTTATTTTTTTATTCACCTCGCTGCATGTGCAAGTGTGCGTACGTGTAGATGTGCTGCGATTTTTTTTGTGTTTCGTCCCCGTGTGAGCTATGAAAACTGTCAGCTAAACAAGTGCAATAAACCAAACAGCAGCGAACTTTGAGAACGCTCTTCTTAGTTTTTGGGCCAAAAAGCCGTCGGAAAAATGCAGGCAACCAAAATGCGAACACCCTTCGCCATTCAGGAAATCCTCGGGCTGGGTGTGGGTGTCGGGGCCTACCAGCAGCAACAGCAACAACAGCAACTGCAGCAACAGCAATCCTCACAAGCAACAGCGGCTGCCACGCCCAGCGCCACTGAAGCACCGCTATCGCCGGCCGCCACACCGCCCCCACGAAATGCCAATACGCCCCAACAGTCAGCTGTCAGCGGCGCACAAATAGCTCAAAAATCAATGGATCAGCCATCGCGCGAGTCTCGATCTATTTCTCCGGATGTGACAAGATTATCGGCCGCTGCGGCTGCCGCAGCCGCTGCCGCCGCCCACTGCCAGTTGCCTGTTTTCAATCCAGCAAACTTTTACGCTGCCGCCGGCTACGCAGCGGCCGCCGATCCCGCTAACGCAGCCGCTGCCCACCATCATCACATGACAACGCTGGCGGCAGCCGCCTACCTTCGCGGCTTTCTACCGCCCGGCTTCAGCACCCCCCACGAATTTCGCGGCCACTTTCAGCAGCACTTTGGCGCTCAGTTCGCAGGTGAGTACCCACTCAATGGGAAGCAAAGCCCATTTCCCGTTATCTGAGCTAATTAACTGCAACGCCAAAGACACAAAAACAAAGTCCTTTGTCTTTGTGGCTGTTGCACTCGAATGCCGCTCCATAAAGAGTCAAGTTGAGTGGAAAGGGCAAATGCAGAGTGTAGAACGCATAGAACGCATAAAGCGGAGAGAAGGCATGCGATAAGCTTTAGTGACAGCCAAAACAACGAAAGCAACGAACTGAACGAAGACGCAAAAACAAAAGACGAAAACAGTTACAGGAGACACTCCTTAGGCGCAACTAATAAACTGAGGCTTGACGTTAGGGGGAAGTGCGGAGCAGGGAGCAGGGAGCAGGCAGTGTTCAGCTGGCAAAGGGTTCGCCAAGGGATGTGCAGACTTGCCTGTCGCCAATTGTCAATTCGTCAGTTCGTCATTTCGTCAGTTCGTCAGTTCGTCATTTCGTAATTTCGTCTTTGTTCGCTTCGTTCTCAATTCGCTGGGCAGCAAAATTAAAACAATAAAACAACAAATTAAACACAAGTCGATGGTACGGCGGTATAAGAGCTGTAGGGGTGAGGTTTGCGAGCAAAGGGACACGATGAACCTTATTAATAACATACACACACATATACAAAGGCACACACACACACACACACACTCAAACGCAGAACAGGCACATGTACGGAACACACGCGTTAAGTGGCTCATCACGAAAGGTGTGAAGCTCTGCACAAGCTTCAATCGATGATGACTGCCAATGTGTGTGTGTGTGTGCGTGTCTGCGTGTGTGTGAGTGTGTGAGTGTATTTGTGGTCATATTTGCATTACTAATTAGGAGCGTTATTGTGATCACAATTAAATACAACAAAGTAAAAGCAGACAGAGAAATTAAAAGTTTCAAAATTAGAAATGAGAAATGAGCAATAAGAAACAAGAAAATAGAAATAGGAAATAACTGAAACTTGGGAGAGAATAGAGAGAGAGAAAGAAGTGAATGTAGCAACAAAAAAATAAAAAAAAAACTACAAATGAAGAAAAGAAAATGGAGGACGTTTGACATATAAAAAAATTGTCACACAGTCAAAAAGAGAAGGAATTTTAATAGAAAATTTGTTCCTTATGCAACCCATAGAAATTTTAAAGGAATCCTATAAAATATTTAAATTAATATATATTATTATATGATATTGTATAAATTGGGGCTTTACAGCCAAATATAAGATCCTTATAAACATTTAGAGTAAAAAAATAAATCGCAAATAAAGTTATAGATTTTTATTTATAGTTACAAAAGTCGCGTCTATTTTAATGCACATCAAATTTTCGATATCTTCTTATATTATAAATAATCAAGCATTATAAATGAAAAACACTGTGAATAATAAAACAAATTATTATTATATATAGATTAAATATTTTTATATATTCTATATATATATACATATTTAATAATATTATTATAATTGATGCGGGATTGTCTTCCCTTGATCATTATAGCTAGAAAGAGGCGGGAAGGTGCGCCAGCTAATCCCTGATCCCGTTATATATGTAATTGACTTCCAGATAATATTTTAATTAAGCTTAAGCTTTAGTAGTTGCAGGAGGTGGGGCATGGATATGGCACTACATATAATATATATTATAAATAAAAATAATACAAATTTAACGGTATCTAGTCGGGGCGTTTATCAAGAAGCAGACCGATGAATCATTATATAAAATAATAAACTTGTCTAATATTTAAAATATTTTCATAGCTGCAATCAAAGTCCAAGTTTATCGTAAATAAATATTTTAATTAATATAAATATATATTTATATATATATTCATTATTTATAGACATTTATATAATACATATTCTTCGTATATCAACGGACGTCTTGATTGCCTCTACAGCAGAAATGTTTCAATAATTTATTGAATTTCATTATTTATCCATTCGAATGAATTCATTATTTATTGTTAAATTTTTAATTAATCAATCACATCTCCTGAACTGAGTATCAATTTACGTTATTCATCGATTGACCTTTCAAAGATCAAATTCAGGGATGAAGCTGTAAAAGTATCATTTATAATTAAAATTATTTACAATTCACAATTGTCAGTTACAGTTATAAATGCAATTATAATTACTTAATAATTATAATTTTAATAATTATAATTTTAATAATTATAATTTTAATAATTATTATTTTAATTATTATCATTTTATTTGACATATATTTTATATCGTATATAATTATAGTTGCCCATTATTTGACACATGATCTCAAAATTTCGAATTACGTATCTTTGTGCATGTCCTTGAATTATCCTTTCCACTCAAAGTGGGCAGTTACCCTCCATCAACTGTCCCTTTGCTTCTCCTCCCCCTGCAAGTTCCTTTCTTCATTTTCAATTTACAAAAAATGTTAACTTCTCAAATGTCCTGCGAACTTCTCTAATCTAATTTGGGACTCAATTGTAATTGGGTTTCCATTTTGGGGACTCTTGGCTTTGGTCCATTTTGTTTTGTATTTTATTTTGGGCGGACGGTCACTGGGACACGCCCACAATTCAATGTGAGCTGCCCACAACCTTTGTCTATGAGGTGTTATTTCCTTTGCTGTCCTTGTCTCATCTCCTCTAGGCTTTTCAGGCTCTTTTTGATCCCAAATATATACAGACAAAGGGTCACCCACACACACAAACACACACACACATGCACACGCACACTAGCACTCACATAATTTGTTAAAATTTCACACTTTACATTTGTTGTTGTTGTGGTTTCCGTTCTCCTCCTCCCTCTTATTTATTATCTTTGTTGTTGCTATCACAGCTCCTCTTCTTCTCCTTCTCCTCCTCCTCCTCCTCCGCTCTATGATTATTGTTGTTGTTGTTGCTGCTTTACAGCTTTCACTGTTGACCTTTCCGATGTCTCCTGGAGCGGCAGCTGTTGGCTTTTTTCTACTGCTTCTGCTTCTGCTCCTGCCGCCGCCGCTGCTCCTGCCTTTACTTTGGACTCTTCTATTTGCTCTAGGGCCACATTCGGTGTTTGCACAACAGCAGCAACAACAACAGCAACAACAACAACAATTACATCAGGATGAAGAGGAGCGACAGCAGCTAACAGAGTTTTGGCCATTGTTGTTGCTGTTGTTGCTGTTATTGCTTGGGGCCAAGCCGAGCTGTAAAAAAGGCAACGTCTTGTCCTTTTCTAAAGCACACACAATGGCCAGGAGACGACACCGACGGTGTCTACATCTGCGGCAGCCTCGCTAGTTGTGTACAAAATAAATTGACTCGAGTGGTTAACCGCAGCATCGGCAGGAGCCATCAGGAGCATCAGGAGCATCACGGGCAACGCCAGCAGTTGAGGGAGTGGCATATCCTTTTACTGGAAAATTGCTACTTTACTGATGCTGCTCCTTGTGCTGCTCTGCTCTGCTCCGGACGCTGATGCTTAAGTCGATGCTGCCACGTTGTTATCCTTAATTTGAGTGGCCATTGAGCATCAGGACTCGGCAACTATGCCAACGGCAATGGATGAGCGGGCAGCTGCGAGTCCTTCGACAGCCATTGCATACTTTTCAGCTACTGACTGCTCCTCCCCCTCAACGTTGATGTCTTCTACTCCTTGAACCTTTTGCCTAAAGTCCTTTCTTTTCAATAAATATTTACTTGAAAGTCATGCAAGTGCGAGTCCTGTCTATGTGTATCCTCCTTGAATGTGTGTCTGTGTGTGTGTGTGCTCCGTCAGTGTTATTTCTTTTTCTATTTTCTATTTTTTTTTTTTACTCATCTTTCCTGACACTCTTAGGCCTGGACACTCGTGTGCGGGTGCTATGTTTGGGCTCTGGACGCTCTTCACCTCCGGATCGCTGTCAGCTGGAAGCACTTGTTCATTGTTGGCCGCTTTGTGGGATCTGTTGTTGTTTATGTAATGGCCGCAACTATTTTTCACACATTTATGGCCAAGACCAAGACGGGAAGCCAAGAAGCCGTGAAACGGGCAATGGCCATGTCACTGAAGGCCCGAACTTGGGTTAGGTTCTGGGTTTGGGTTTGGGTTTGGGTTTGGGTTTGGGTTTGGGTTTGGGTTGGGTTTGGATTTGGGTTTGCACTTGGAATGGGCACCGATATGGATACGACACTCAAATTGCGTAGGAATCCAATTTAACCTGTCTAGGAAGTGACTCGGACTGGTGACTACGTGTGTGTCTCTGTGTGTGTGTGTGTGTGGTAGGTGGAAAAAAGATGTTCTCTTTTTCGAGGCTCTTACTGTTCAGCCTTAGTCATGGCTAATGTCTAAGTGGGCCTCCAGTTAATGGCAAATAATTGCGCTCTAATTTGGTAGTAATTTTGTGATTACACACACACACACACACCACACACACAGCTCTCAGCTCTCAGCTCTCTATGACCAATCTAATAGCAATTTTATTAGTTAATTTCGAAACTAATTTTCAGTTCCGCATTCAATTTTTCGACTTCCTCCTTGGATTGTCCTTGACAATTGCAATGTGAACTTCTCAATTTGAGGAACTCAATCCTTGGTTGCTATAAAATTGCCATAATTATCGGTCGGCTTATCTGTCACTTATCTGAATCTGGTCTTATCCTTCGAGTCTCGATTGGTTCCTTCTGCTATCCTTGATTATTCTCTTCAATTGGATTATCGCTTACCTTCAGAATAGGATCACATTTCTACTATAAAAAATCACAGTTGTTGGAAAAATATGTCCTTATCTGAGCTGCCAGCTTCCCCTATCAACGGGCCACTCGCTTCCATCTGCCACGCGTTTTGCGAGAAGTGGAAACCACATGAAAATAAATCGCACCAATTTCGCAAAAAAAGGAATGCAAAAATATAAAGAAAATAAAGGAAATGGCAAAATGAGAAATTAAGAAAAGAAAAGAAAAGTGAGGAAAAAAAATTAAATGAAAGAAGAAAAAGAAAAAGGGATTTTCTTCACCAAAATGCGACTGCAATCGATAAGGATCTGCGTGCAGAATTATCGCCCAGCCGCACTTCCGAGGCGATCCACAAGGCTCTATTGAGGGTCCTGTGCGCATTTCCTGCCCGATGGAAATTCGATAGTTTTTCGCACTTTTTGGAAACTAATGTGGAAAATTGGTGTGGAAAATTGCTATATCAAGTGTTAATTATGTGACAATGAGTCAGCCGAAACTGAGACGGACGAGAAACAGAGTCGGACAGCGGCGGTTAAGTGTGGACGGAGAGGGCGATGTAGAGTTGATGCAGGAGTTGGGGTACAAAGGGGCGAGGGCAGACAGTGAGGGGTGTGAGGGAAGGTAGTTTGAGCGATACGAAGATCTTGCGGTCGAGCTGCTATTATTTTCACAGTAATTTTTTAATTAGAAAACTACGAGTTCAGTTTTCATGAAAAACCACCATCTGAGGCGATCGAGAAGAGCCTCCGGGGCGAGGAGGGGTCGGGCAAGGCAAACAATGCGAAGAACGTAAACAAATAAAAGATAATTTCCAAAATTCATTTCCAACGAACTGCAACCAAAAGTGGCACGACCTCAACTGCAGCATAAACAGCGGCCGCAGCTCGAATCGGAGGAGCGCTTGTGGCAAGTGAAAGAGCCAACAAATTGATGACAACAAGTGGCAAGCGTCGAAAGGAGCTGCAGCGACCCTCGAGTGTGAGTGACTTTTACCGAATGCCAGCAGCGGTGGCCCACCAATTGTCTCTCCCCCGGACTCAGCCCCTGGCTGCCCCTGGTTGCCCATTGTTGCCCCTGGTGGCCGCTGGTTGCTGCATGATCATCATCCAGCGGGCAACCACTTAAGACTGCGTCCAACTGCTGATTCGTCGTCGTCATTTTCTAGGAAGCACTCGAGTGCTGCGTGTAAACAACTCGCCAAGGTTTTGCCCCCTCTCGCGTTATCATGAGATCGTTCCCAGATCTTCTCCAGACTGAGATGCCATGACTGGCTAAGAGCCACCAGGCTAGTCAGCGCATCAGTGCATCAGCGCAATCTTTGTTCCCGCTCAAAGCGCACTCCTTTCGCCGATTTTCCATTCAATCCTCGAGTCGAACTTTCCTATCTAGGATCTCATTCGATTCCAAAATGATTTGCATTTAAAAGCCTCACTCCGCCTCAGACGCACGTAGAGTCCAGAAATGCGGCTTATGAAAAAGTTGACGCCGGGAGAAGATTTTCCTGTTTGGCTTTCCATTTGTGGCGCCACTTGAGTGTCAAGCCTGGAGACTCCAAGAAAATGAAAATCCTAGAGATGAGGATGGAAGCTCCAAGCATTCAAATGACTCGATCTATTGACATACAAACGAACTAAACGATTCTGGAAGGCCTTAGATGATCCTCGAAATGAAACAGGAACTTTTCTCCAAGTGCGAAGCCTCCCCTTGGGATCGCGAGGAGGCAAACTGCGTGGTGGCTTGGCTCTTCGATTACCCCGTTAAAATTGGTACTTGAAGTGCCGTTAATCTTATTAAGCGCCATTTCCCATACCGACAACAGTTCAAGTAGCTGCCCAGGCATCTCTGTGAACGCGCAGGACACGCAGAGTTGCGGTATATGGGCACAATTCAGGGTGATGCGTGTGCAAATTGAATATTGAAACGTGTTAATCTATTTTAAGGCTACGCACAGCCATCGCAAGTCCTTCACCCATACTCCTACCCACCCCCCCCCAATGCCCCATCATCCCGACCGACTCGTCGCACGATGTCCTGGTAGACCTTTAGCTTGTTTTATTCGCCAAGTGCAAATTATTTGGCGATCTTAGGCTCAAAAAACGTAGCCCAGTACAGTGCTAATGGGTGGTGGGTAGTGGGTGGTGGTGGGTTGGTTGGTTGGGTTTTTGTTGATGGGCGGGTAAAGGTCCAGGACATTGCCTGTCGCCTTTAAAAAGCGTTTGACTTTTTATTAATTTCCCTGTTGACAGCAATTTGCAACGCTACACGAATTTGTTACCACCAAAACACACACATAACACACAAGCAAACACGCACACACTCACACACTCACACACTCGCACACTCACACACCCGCACACTCACACACTCACACACACACTCGGACTAGGATGGGCCGGGCTGAGCTTCGAGTCTTGGGCTTGGGCTTTGGGCTCTGGGCTGTGGGCTCTGGGCTTTGGGTCCGTGGTCCCGGTTCCTGGGTCCTGAGTCCTGAGTCCTGAGTCCTGGGTTTTGGGTCTGAATGTTATGTGTAACGAAACGGCAAGAAAGCTTCCGCATGTGTTGATGGGTTAATAAATATTTGAACACACACACATACACATTGACACATTTAACGCCCCCGTGTATGTGTCTTTGTGTACTTTTATATTTACCGCTATTTCTGTGCACCATTTGCAGTGCTGTAAAACGTTGCGCCTCAAAAATGGACAGACCACAAAAGGGTTGTTGCTCGTGTTGCAAGTTAGTTGCTCATTTAAATCGCACGTTCGCTATGAACAGGACACGGCCGAGCGGGGAATTGGCTGGGGGGCGAGAGTGGCACGGAGTGTGGTCAGGGCGGGTGAAACGGTTGCTTACCCGTTTTATAGCCAAATGAATTTTACAAAAGCAACTACACAATTTGGCCCGGTTTGTGATTCGTTACGGACAACGTGTCCGTTTTACATTGAGTGCCGTTTGGCACGGCAACGTGGAGGGAGGGGAGAACGAGGATAAAGAGAAATGGGAAGCCCCAAGTCCGAGGTGAGCTTGACCAAGTTATAGGGAAATAAGGAGGAGCTTCAAATAAAATTCATTTCCGTTAAACGAGTTTCAATCGGTGCATAAAATCGAATAGATAAATCGAACCTTTTCGTTGGCTATGAAATTATCGATAAGTTTCGATTAATAAATCGCTTGGCAAGAGAAAATAATATTCATGGCCGCTGAACAAGTTTCAAACGGTGCATAAAATTGAACAGATAAATCGAGGCTTTTCGATAACTATGAAATTATCGATAAGTTTAAATTAATAAATCGATTGGTAGGAAAAAATAATATTAATTTCCGCGAAACGAGTTTCAATCGGTGCATAAATTCGAATAGATAAATCGAACCTTTTCGACGGCTATGAAATTATCGATAGGTTTCGATTAATAAATCGATTGGCAAGAGAAAATAATATTCATTGCTGCTGAACGAGTTTCAATCGGTGCATAAAATCGAATAGATAACCTTTTCGAACCTTTCGATAACTATGAAATTGTCGATAGGTTTCGATTAATAAATCGATTACAAGAAGAAAAAAACAATTTTAATAACAGGATTTCATAAGAAAAGGCGCTTAAATGATCGATTGTGTTTCCTACTACCATTCCCCCTCTCACCCTCTCTCTTTCTCTCTCTGGCTTTCTGATTGTCCCCCGTTGCAGCAACAACAACAACAACAACAACAAACGCTCAATTGAAAGCCAAGAAACATCTAATTATGCGACGCGAAATTGAAAAATGAGAAAATTGTTTTTGGCGCACACAAAGCGGACTTGAAATTAACTCTGCTTGCGGTTCCCTCGCCGCCCCCCGCCCTCCCCCCACCACCAACTCCAGCCACAGTCTCAGCCCATACTTATTCTTTCGCCCTACATCCCTACTTCTTACTCTCCTCCTTCCTCTTTCTCCGTTTGTCTTCCTCTCCTTATCTCCTCCTTCTACTGGAGTGCATATTAATAATTGAACAGCCAGAGGAATGCAAAACCAGCGACGGCGACGGCGACGGCGGCGGCGACGGCGGCGGCGAAGAAAACTTTTGAGCGCCTTGTGAAAAGCGACGACGCACTGCCAGCAAACAACAAAGGCAGAAGCAACAACAACAACAACAACCAGAATAACAACAACAACAACCAGAATAACAACAACAACAACAACAACAACAAGAATAACAGCAACAACCAGAACAACAACAACTACAATAAGAACAGTAGTGGCAACGGAATGGATGACTGAAAAGCTCACTAACTACCCAATTATTTCATTTAAGCTTCACTGCACTTCACCGCATCAGGCAGCGCAGCAGGCAGCGGGCAGCGGGCAGCGGGCAGAGGGCAGCGCTGTTGGCGTCAACGTCACAGTCAGCGCCCAAAATGAACGGCGCAAAGGAAAACGCAAAATGGTCGTTGAAATGCGAGCGAAATGAAAGCTCAAATAAGTAAAAATTCAAGTACAAAACAACAACAACAACGGCAGCAACAACAACAACTACAACAACAACAGCAACAACAACAACATCAATTGAAGCTGAAGAGAGATTAAAGAAGAAGTTGGTGTGGGGAAAGAAAAGCTATAGAGAAAGAGAAAGAGAGTGCGAGGGAGAGAGAAAGCGAAAGGAAATGGGACAGAAGAAGAGGCGGGGGGAAAGGGGGAGTGGCAAGGGCCCAGTAGCTGTAAGCAAATTGAGGCATAACAGCAGAAAATCAATGGCAAGAAAAACTTCGTACAAGCAACACAGCGATAACAACAACAATGGCAAACAACGGCAACAATAAACACAACAACAGCAACAATAACAACTACACAGACAACAGCAACAACAACAACTGCTACAACAGAGACTGCAACAACAACAACAACTACAACAATGGCGAAAAGTGAAATTGGAAAATAAGCGTAACACAAAAGCCCGGAAAAAGTGGGGCTTGTGGCTGACACCCGTCTCCAACCACCCCCGCCCCCCCCACCACTCCATCAAGCAACATCAACTATCATTCACTTATCTAATTGTTGCTTCTCACGTTGTTGTTGTTGCTCTTGTTGTTGGTGATGTTTTTTTTTACTGTTGCGTCTGCAACCAAGACGAAATTTGACTAAGGATGCTGCAATCGGAAATGCTCATCGGGATATACCACTAAGTACAGTTTATCCTGGCAGCGCTCATAGGCAAGCGACTCCTTGGTCCTGGCAAGCCCCCAGACCAGGAAGCAACACTATCGGCAACTTTATGTCCCTTCATCGTCATCTAAGCCGCCTGAAAAGTTGCCAAAAAAGCAAATTTTACTTTTGTCTTCCTCTCCCTCTCCGTCTACCTCTCTCTCTCTCTCACACACTCACTCACTCTCTAACTGGCGATGGGGCGCCCGCCATCTTGGAAAAACAACGGGACTGCCACCCGCCGCCAGTCACTTGCCGTTTGCTGTTCGCCGTTCGCCTGCCTCTTTTCCCGTATTTATTACAACAAACAAAAAAACAGTGAGCGCAAATCAAGTTAACGAGCTAACTGCAGGGGGCGGGGATGGGCGAGGGACAGGGCGGGGCGCGAAGGGGGAGCTAGCGACGGCCTCAGCCGAAAAACTGTCTCCCGCATCGTCAGCCAACCCCAAATAAAGAAAAGAAAACAGCAACCACCCGACCCAACCACCCAACAACCCACCCAACAATCCACCCAACAACCCACTCATACACACATACACACACACACACACACACACACACATACGCACGCATAGAGACGAGCAATGAATGTCCCAAAAGCAACCCTCAAAAAGGCATCTTCTGTGTGGATTGTGTAACAACTAACAACTTAACCACCCGCCAGACCGAAGGCTTACATACCGCCCACCGCCCAACGCCCATCGCCCATCGCCCACTGCTCACAGCTCACCTCATCTGCCCCACTGGCACTGGCAACAGACGCTGCACCACCCAAAGCATTTTCCCTTTGCCCACTTTTTCACTTTTGCCACTTTGTTCCTCAACTTATTTACGTCTCCATTACAAATAATTGCGCGTCATATTGGCTCAGCTATACTTAGCTTTCAGCTCCCCGAACCCCACTCACCACCCACCACCCACCCTTCTACTTTCACCACCCACATGCCTGGCATCTTTCGGCTGCCAGCAATTTTTCGCGTTGCCAACTTTTTGCGCTGTTGCCCTACGCAGCGGCAGCTCCAAATGTGGCCCCATTTTTCCTAGACAGACGCTAGCAACGCCATCCCTCTCATCACCCTCCCCCCACCCCCACCCCTCCCGCTCCTTGGAGCGTGTTGTATAAGTGTAAGTAGTAAATACGCTTGAGTATTATTAACGTAAATGCAAAATTGCCAATTTCGAGTGTATTTCCTGTCAACAGAAATTTTCTCCTTGTCGTCTTTTCCGCACTTTTCCCACTCTCCCTCTCTCTCTTGCTCTCTCTCTCTCTCTCTGTTGGCTTCTCAGGTCTACAGTGGAATAAAATTAAAAGCAAAAATATCGCCAAGAGCATAGAAACGAGCAGGAACATGGCCAAAAAGCTAGCAGGACGAAGATAGAGAGGATGGAAATGTAGGATGGAGGATGGCGGATGGAGGAAAGAGCAGAGAGAAGAGAGAAGAGAGGTATGGGGCATGAGGAAATAATGCGAAGGCCGATGAGAATTGCGAAGAGAACTGCGCAAAGCGCCCCTTGTTTTTTTATGGCGCCTTTTATATTTTTCTCTATTTGTGCGCTATCCTGGCACCCGAGCGACCCATCCGCTAAATTGTCTATTCTACGCATCGCCCGGAGCCGCAACTGCCCTTCGTCCTGCCCCCTGCCCCCTGCCCCTTTGCCCTTTCCCCCTGTTAATGCCTACCCCCGTGGCTTTTATTAATATGTCTGGCAATTTCAATTTGACTTTATTGGTAATTTTACATTTCGTCTCTCCAAAGGACTCCTAGGACTAGGCACGACATTATGCCAACCTTTCCAGGCTGTGGGTAGGCGTGTGCATGGGTGTGTGTCTGTGCGTATCAGTGAGTGTGTGTGTGTGTGTGGGTGAAGCAAATACTTACGAGCAAGCCACTGGGACTGCGCGTAAGACAGCCGTTTATCAGGACTCCTTATCCTTAGCCTGGCAAGACTCCTTAGGCGGCCAATATGACCCGCAATTCCGCTAAGCGACTGGCAAATTGAGAATTGTAATTGAGACCGCAGGTAATCAGCATCCGTGCGAAAGGTGGATAACTGTAAACGGCGATAGTTATCGCAAGTTCGCGATACTCAGGACGTGCCAGGGCATATTTAATGCATAAAAGGATACGATTTAAGTGAGCCACGAAGTAGGACCTGTTCTTGCTTAATCTTGAGCTTAATAGAAAGTTTGTCTTAAAGACTATCGATTGACCTTTGCTTCGATTAATGTTATCGAAGTAAATTCATCTACAGTTCCTCTGAAATTTTAAAGGAACATTCGAAGGACTTGCACTTTCCATTCCTCTACATTTTCACGAAAACAATTATCAATAACTCAATAGCCTCAAGTCTCCCCCTCCACAAATGGCAATTCGATAAACTGGCAAATTATCCCATTAAGGACTCCAACCCCTCGCTGCCTGCCTCCCCTCCCAGCCGGACGGTTAATGTGTGTACCCAATAATATCGATAGCCGAACAAAACAAAGCCAGTTCATAGGAAATATCGCTTAATTGAACAATTAAAGGACTCACAATGGAATACAACGGACTGGAGTGGCCAGGAACGGGGATGGGGTCAAGGATGGCTCCCATTGATTGGCAGACGGCATCCCGTGTAGGTTACAGGAGTCCGAGAGCCGAGAAGATGCGAACTTCAGTATCAAATTAATTTAGGCGGAAAATGAACCTGGAAAATGAAAGTCAAGTGTGGGAGTGACTAACAACCAGACGGGCACAAGGGTAATCGAAACCCGTAAGCACAGCCACGGAAGAGGCCAGACCCTAGCCAACAATTTGTCTCTGGTCTAAAACTGAACAAAGTATCGGATGACAGAAAATCAAGCAACTTATGGCGCCGATTCACTGACCAGGGCAACCGAGGTGAACGGGACAGCCGGAGCAGCCGGGACAGGGAAGGATCCCGACCGGGCAAGCCCATTGTCCGTCTGACGTCTGGCCAGCAAATTAAATCAGCAGTCGGACAACTGAACCAGAGGGAGTACATGCCATATCACAGCATATCATTCCATATCAAGTCTGCTCGGACCTCGGGACAAGGCGGTACCAGCAGCCACTGGTTCCACATTCACATTCACATTCATCCCCAGCTCCCCCTACTGCCTCGTCCTCACTCGCATCCACAGCGACATCGGCGTCCGGATGGACATCGATAGCTGACCAAAGTGGCTAACCTTTTATGGCCCCTCGGAGAAGTGGGCGGGCGCTATTATTGCTATTTATAAGTGTGCGACAGGAACCATCTGGACATCTAGTGGTCATTGGAAAACGGAGGACGGTGGACATCGGACATCGGACATCGGACGTCGGACATTGGACATTCGACTGTAGACAGTAGACAGCTGCCCGTTTGCTTGTTGGCCGCTCGGCTAATTGTTAATTGATGTGTGTCTAATTATGCCGCCAAAGTAGCCAGGCAATAAAAACAATCAAAGCCACATGACAACAGCAACAACAGCAATACAAAAAAACAGCAGCAGCAGCAACAACAACAACAACAACAACAACAACAACAACGACAGCAACAACACAACAACAACAAGAAGGAGAACAACACTCAGTGTGCAAGGTTCTCGCATCGTGACTAGTCCCCGAGGCCAACTTGGACTTGGAGTGAGGCCAGGGCAAGGCATTGGATCGCCGTTCGATATATTTAAGCATCGAATGAGAGGTTACCTGTTCACCTGTCAATGGAATAATAATAGAAATATTGAATCTTTTATAAAAAGCAGTGCCGACCAGCGAGCATTGCCTCCCTGAGAGACTTGGCATCAGCTTCCCAGTTCTCTCTCCTCTCATCACAGCTTTTAGGCAAAGCTGCCCTCAGAGATGCCAAGTAAAAAAAATAATTTGTTACTAATTAACTAAGTAGCAGGAAATTTGGTAAAGCAGGACTAAGTCCTTAACCTTTCAAGGATACTCCAATCCGTCTGTAGTTCACAATATTCTCGCAGATGATTTTCAATGGAACGAAAATTCCTCATTTGATAATTTTGTTTAGTAATTTAATTCGATAATTTAAATCGATAACCTCATTCGATATATGATCGATATTAATTTTTAAGTAGTGTTGAAAATCGCTTGAAAGGATTCGTCTTCCCATTGCAATCGAAAACTCACTCAGATCAAAGTTTCATATTTATTATTCTAGCTTTGAGTCCTTTCTTAGAATTAATAGAGCTCCCATCTGGAATTGACCATCCAGTGGAGTGTCGCTGCTCGTCCTCATTAACTCCTTAAAGTCCATTGTAAGTCCTACTTAAACCTATTACCGGGGATCTTAAGAAGTCGCATTCAGTCGTTTTGCGAGTCCGGAAACAAATTTTGCTTATGGTGAAAAGTGAGACCATTATTGTCCTTGTCATGAGTGTGCAGGCACACACACACACACACACACACACACACACACACACTCACACAATTGCAGACTCACTCGAATGGCAAATCACAATAGAACGCCCCGAACGACACGCCTAAGCCGATTCCCGCTTAATTTGAGACCTAAGCCGAAAAAGGGCTAAACCACTTAACACCCAAACACCCTAATTGTCAAAACAAAGCGCACACGAAACCATCTTTTGCCGACTTCCTAGACTCGCTCCCTGAGTCCTTGCACCCTCTCCCTGCAACCCCTCACTCCATTCCTCACTCCTTCCCGCACTCGTTTCGACACCAACACCAACACCAGCGCCAGCGCCAGTACCCGCAACTGTAACCATTCAGATCCTTGCTCCCAGCTCCTTGTCTGAGCAAACAACCCAAAGGTGAAGGAGAGTATTTTGTGTCCTTCTTCTGGGAAGGTCAGACTTGTGTACACATAAATATACAAATACATGTGTAGCATACGAATCCATATCGTGAACCAAAAGGAGTTCCACTTAATTCCAAAACGAGAGGGAGAAGGACTCGAGGCTCGGGTCTCGGGGCTCGTCACTCGGCAGTTGGAAGTCGGCACTCGCGGCGCACAAGACACGGGGACAAACGTGTCCTTAACCCTTCACTGACATTTAAATAAATCTTGGCAACTTGTCAAAATCTGCGCGATTGTTGAATGAAAGGCAGGCGGGCATGGAAAAATTTCAGCTGTCGCTTATCGAGTGCGAAGAATCTAGGATTGTCTATGCGAGGGGACGGGGGACGAGGAAGAGGGAGGGAGTGAGGAGTGAGGAGAAAGAAAAAGGAAAAAGTATGGAGATGGGGAAGGGGAGGAGAGTTGAGCTGATTTCCTTTAAGAATGGCTGGTTTTTCCTTCACCCGCCCATTGTGCGAATTCAGATGAAGCGCGCCGAGCCAGAAGGATGAGCTCGTATGTCTGACGTGTCCTTTTGTATGGCATTTAAAGGAAATGGGATTGGGAATAGAGATTTGGCATATAGGATAGCACGGGAACAAGGGAATGAGTTTGGGATTGGCTTTGGGCTTGGGCTTGGAACTGGAATTGGAATTGGTATAGGGATTGGAATTGTCCTTGTGGATCTGGTGTAGATCTGGGTGCCGTAGGAAGCGGTCCAAGTCGTCTATTGGGCCACGTCATTGTGTTGAGAAACATGTGTTTAACAAGCGCCAGGAATGCCGGAGCCTGTGTAGAGCATGAAGCATGCAACATGCAACACGCGTTTTACTAATCCTCGTCTCTTTCTACTCTCTTTCGTCCACAGAGCAAGCGGCTTCACGTGGTCAGGACTATGCCGGCAGCGTAGCCAACGCCAGCGGCGATGAGCAGTCGCCCAGCAAGACGTCAGCCGGTGGCATGGATGCCACCAACAATGGAGGTCACCTCAGCTCACCCACAACCGCCAGCAATGGTCAGGCTGGAACGGCGGCCACCTCCGCCTCCAGCAACAACAACAGTCTCAGCAATGCCGCGGGTTCCGGCACTATTTCTGGAACTGGATCTGGATCTGGTTCTGGATCTGGGTCTGGGTCCACCGCCAGCCGCTGCTCCCCATCGGCGGGCTCCTCCTCCTCGTCGGCGGCCGCACTGGCCCATGCCCAGCAGCAGCAGCAGCAGGGCGGCCAGCCCACGGCCCATCATCATGCCGCACTGGCCGCCCATCAGCATGCGGCAGCCGCAGCTGCTGCCGCACATCATCATGCCGCTGCCGCGGCGGCTGCCCACCATGCACACCACGCCCATGCGGCACATCATGCGCACGCCCACGTGCATGGACATATGCACCATGCGCATGAGGCGGCTTTTCTGGGCGCCGGCGCTGGCGCAGCAGCCAATCCCAATGGCCTGTTGGGCGCCCATGGCGGTGATGTGCTGGTCGGTCCCGGCGGTGCCGGACCCGGTGGCAAGAAGAAGAACAAACGACGTCACGGACGCACTATCTTCACCAGCAGCCAGCTGGAGGACCTGGAGAAGGCGTTCAAGGAGGCACACTATCCGGACGTGAGTGCCCGGGAGCTGCTGTCCATGAAGACGGGTCTGGCCGAGGATCGCATTCAGGTGAGTCCCAGAGTTGAGGAATCGATGTCACGTACCACTGCAGTGGCACGTGGCAAGGATTTCCAAGCAAATGGCGTTCAGTTTTATAGACGCTCGTAAAGTTGCCGTCGGTGGTTTATGGGCCTTCAGGCGCGACTGCAAATCAAAGGCAGCTTCGATTTTCTTTCCGGTTGAGTTGCTCCTTTCGCATTGCCTGCGAGCCCCTCCATTCTGTTGCCAGCGGCACAGGCACAGGCACAGGCACAGGCACTTGGCAAGTGTTGCCACACTTGCCACACATAATGAGGCACACTGATTACATAATTACGAGTGCACACACTCTCACACAACGGCAACAACAACTGCAACAAAAATGAAGTAAGAAAACGTGGCAACCGACACTCGCCGACACTCAAGGCTTGGAATTGTGAAAGAGCCAACGGATCGGCAATCATCAGCCAGCAGCCAGCAGCCAGCAGCTGGCAGCCAGTAGCTAGAAGCCATTGACGGCAAAGTCATCCCAGTTGCAGCAGTCCCCAAACCCAAGCTCAGTCCCAATTCCAATCCCAATCCCAATCCCAATCCCAATCCCTAGCCAAGTTTTTGTCGTCTCAAACGATGACTTTACCACTTGCCACACGTTGAGGCAAGCGAGTCTATTGAAAGGGTGTGTCCTTCTTCAAATGAAAGTCCCTGTCGGAGTCCTTGCAATTTCTAAGCTTTACCTACCTGAAGACAAGGATCGTCCAAAAAAATCCCGAAGATTACCCAAATATTTTTTTTTTTAATCAAAGTTAAAAATAGTTTTTAATTTAGATTTAATGTTAAAATTTAATTTGTTAAATTTAATGTTTAAATTTAATTTGTTAAATTTAATGTTTAAATTTAAATTTTTAAATTTAATGTTCAAATTTAAATTTTTAAATTTAATATTCAAATTTTTAATTAATAGAAATTTCAATACGGCGAAAGTTAAGTCTCAAAAAGTTGCATAATAATCAGGATTCAAATTCTGAGGCTCGTGATCCTCGAATTAAAGCGAAATTCAAGAGCCTCGAGTCTGGGCTTGGAGGGGGGTCGTATTAACTGTACGCGAGCGACTTAAATCAAAGGCTATTATGGCCAATTCATAGCGGAACACAGCCTAATGCATCCCCACATGCGTTTTGGCCACTTGACAAGCCGCAAGATGGCGCGAGTGTTTCAATGGATGGCGGAATGTGAGGGGTAATGACAGTGAGTTGTTGTTGGCTGCTGCCGCCGCTGCCGCTGCCGCTGCGGCTGTGCCTCCCACTTGAAAAGGCTGATTCAATTTGGTGAAGCATTGGGTGTGCAGTGTGCGGTGCTGTGGGGTGTGAGGTGTGGGGTATGGGCTATGGGCTATGGGAGCATGGGCAGGGTTGGGTAGGGTAATGATAAAAAGAGTAGATACTAAGGAGGGGGGGTGGGGGGAAGTGAAAACTCAACAGCAATCATCAAATGAAAGCTCACCAAGTCAGTGGCCAAATGGCTGCCGCTGGCTCTTAAGCCTGTCCATCGAAGGGGGTGTATGAATGGCCAAATGAATGAATGAATACACACATACACACACACATACACATATTTGCATGTGTGTTTGTAAGCAAATCAAATTAACAAGCACAATTGGCTTAAAAAACGTAATACGCACAAGTAACTCGAAGCACATTTACTAATACACGCACGCTCGTAAGTACACACATCCCATGCATGCATACGCAGGCATGTGTGTACATGCATTGAGTGAATGTCAAACATTCTCTCTATCACTCGCACTCACACACACACACACACACACGCACACACAAACACATGTACGCACTTCAATTAAGTGCAAATATGGCGCAGTCTGCGCACAGCTTGAAAAAGTTGTTTGAAATGGCAACGGGAGTTAACTGACGAGTGCTAGGGCAGGGCAAGGCAGGGCAGGCCAGCAGCAAGCAGCAAGCAGTACTGAACTGGGCAAGGAGCATGAGGGGCCGGAGAACACGATCTCAGTATTCTCCCTACGAGACTACGAGGCAATCATTAGCAACAGCACGACAACGACAACGACAAGAGCAAGGAAACGAATGCGAGTCCGACTGACGACTGACGATGAGTGCAATTTAAAGGGGCGGTGGGGGGAACAAAGACGGCGACACAACAGCAACGGCAGCCATGCAAATTCATGCAGACAACTGCTGCAGCAGCAGCGGCAACAAAAATAAGAACAACAACAAATCGAAGCCACCATTAAAAGTTCGCTCAGCTTTCAGTTGCGCTCTCTTTGATTGTTTTTGTTTTTTGCCTGCCGTTTTTAATTGCATTCCATTTTGTGTGTGTTCCGGTGTTGTTTCTCTGAGTGCATTTGCATGTGTGTTCGTATGCTTGTGTATTGTGTCGCCCCTGTTTTTGTTGTAGTTGCTGTTTTTATTTTTACTTTTGCTTTTGTTTTTGTTTCGCTGCGCTGCTGCCAGCTTATTTCTGCACGTAGCTGAAGAGAAGAAAGAAAGATGGCTGGCTGGCTGACTGGACGGGCGAAACACGTTTTCGCTCACTCTCAATAGCGCGCACATGCCCTGTCTCTTTCGCGCACACACACAGCCGCATAGCGCTGTCGCTTGCACGGCAATGGCCAGCTATACGAAGCGCTTCACAATCAAAAACTATAGCTGTCAAAAGTCAACTCGGCCGACAGCCGACAGCCGACAACCGACAGCCGACAGCCGACAAGAGCGTCTAAAACGCTTTGCCCAGCTTGCTAATAACCGCGCCCGTTGCTCGCAGAGATTAGCTACTTGAACAGTTCGGTTGTCGCCTGTGCAGCCAGTGAGTTTCAGCGTGCGCGTGCGACAAGGACGGCAGATGTGAAGGGCATTGTTTGCCAATACTGCAATTGGCTCGCAGTTTTACTCAGCTCGCTGGCTTCTGGCTTCTGGCTTCTGACTTGGGCATTTGTTGTTGCTCTATTCTTCTGCACATTGCTTCTTTGTTTCTTTGCTAATTTCACCACACTCTTGTCCATACTTTTAAGTACACTACACAAAAAGCACAGTCGATTTTTTAGCGTGGGGTGCATTGTGCATCAGTGAAAAGGCGAAAAATGGTTAAACAAAAAAATCATTTAAAACAATACAAAAATGCTTGCAAATGCATTAAAAACGCACATTTCACATTGCACTTCACCGCCTGTTGCAATTGCCAACTGTGCACCAACTGGAGGCACAAAAGGAAACTCTCTCAAAGGAAATCTCTTTACTTCAGCTCAAGCACCAATAATCTCGACTACTTTGTTACTCTTTGAATGCAATTAGTCGCAAAGGGGCCAAAGAACCCGAAGAACCCAAAAAACCCGAACCCGAGGAGTCCACCAGGACCAATTGGCAGCTTCATAAATAATAGAATATTGATTTTTAATTAATATTTTATCCTTGAAAAAATTGTCCTTTATTTGTGTGTTACTTCACTTCGAGCGCAATTCTTATACTTTTTATACTTCACTTCCATTTCATAACTCGTCATACGCCGCTTGCCACTCGTCACTCGTCACTCGTCACTCGTCGCTCGTTGCTCGTCGCTCGCCACTTGTTTCTTTATTCGTTATTTGACACTCGTTATTCATTTGCTCCACTCTTAAGTCTCGCACTGCCTGCTCCCTCCCCATTCTTCCCCTTCCCCGTTCTTCCTCCTCTCCGTTCTTCCCCTTCCCCTTCCCCGTTCTTCCCCTTCCCCGTCTAATCGCTGCTGGCAAAGTGTAACAAATGCATTTATTTTTTTTTATTTTATTTTTTGAATAATTTCAAGGTTTGCAAATTAATTATACACTTTAGACTCCCCACCCCGCCCGCTTGGCTGCTGTGTTTTTAATGAGCTGTTAGTACACACGCACGCCCAAACACACACATGCATACAGACTGAGAGAGAGGGAGAGGGGGAGGGAGAGGGGAGAGAGATTATGCATAATTATGTAATTAACATTAAAAACAAAAGAGGTTATGGCTGCGAAACAAAAGCATTACAAAAATTGCCATTTGCATTTTCGTCCATTGCTCGTCATTAAAAAGTGAAGATGGGAGGATGGAAGGATGGGAGGATGGGAGGATGGGAGGATGGTAGTGAAGGAGTGAGGAGCGAGGGATATCCTTCATCAAGTGGCTACTCTCCTTAAATATTTGAAAACTTGTATTTTAATGTCCTTTCCTCTTCGGCAGACGAAGTGCAGTAATTGCAATGCTTCGTTGAGTGGATAATTATATCCAGGATCTGCCATCCTATACCCTTACTTCGGGAGGAAAGGATATTTGTCATGCTTTAAGTTTCAGGTGTGATCCTTGGAAGAACTCTGAAGAAATTCGCTTGCTTTAAGGAAGTCGCTTATGAAATGATCCTTAATAAATTAGAGACTTCGACTTTAAAGGATATCCTTAGTAAGCCTCCGCTCGATATTCTGTTAACAATTTTAGCTTCAAAGGATAACGATGTTGCATCCTTAATGATCAACTGAAATCGCAGACACTCATTACGAGTTGCCTTTTCCATGTCTTCCTTCAGTTCGTTCCATTTTCAAGCGTTCCTTTCTATTTGATTTCCCTTGAAAGGATAATAAGCTCCAAGGCATGTCAACGCGTATATCCTTAACAACTGATAGCCAACTACTCGAGTCCTTGACTGTTATTTTTTTATGCAAATATTCAGTTTCGCTTATTTACACTCATTTAATTCAAACATCCATTTAATTTCACATTCACACACACACGCACACACACACACACACACACACACACACACACACACACACACAGACGCTTAAGCTTACATAAAAATCAATTTATTATTTGTAAACAATAAAATGTTACTCCTGCCGCACTTGTTAACATTTGCAACAAGCGCCCCTTCAGCCACACAGACCCCCACCCTCATTTAGCAGTCGCTCCCCCCCCACACACCCCCCTTCCCCTTACGGCGTATTGCAACAAAACTAGGCGCACTTTAAAGAGTCATTTATCACCGCATTAAGAACACTGATTGAGTTTATCCCCACCCCCTGCCCGCTGCCCACAACCCACAACCCTCTGCTCTCTACCCCCTTCCACCATCCCCTCCTCAGTCATCCGTCCGCCGACCGCCGTCCTCCGTTCAGCACGCTCTGCCTTGTACCCTGTAAGGGCTGTAGTTGGGGTGGCCGGTAAACGAGTGAGCGGGTGGGCGGGTGGGTGGGGTGGTCGATGGGTGTTAAGTGTTGTCAACTCAAGCAGATTTAATTTGCCATGTTTTATTTTTTATTTACTTATTTTTTTCTGCCGCTGCTGCTGCTGCGTGTTTCGCTTTCAAGTGCAACAACAAACAAGACACTAAACAACTAAACAATTGTAAATGCAAATGTTGACATCACACCAAAGTATCCCCGGCCCAGGCAGGACACACTACACCACCCCCACCCACCCGATGGGCCACCTTCCGGACGTACCACCCGTCCGTTTGCCTCGTGGCAAGCAAATTTAATGCGACCGCCGCCGACTTCTATTTTTATGGTCCACGGAGAATTGCGGCACATGCAGCAGCAGCAGCAGCGGCAGCAGCAGCAGCAGCGACGGCTACGGTGACAGAGACAGACGGACGGACATTTCCCAGAGCTACGGCGGAGGAGAGAGCGAAGACCGAGCGCAACCCTGGGAAAGGCGGTCTGAACTTTTCACAACAGAAGATTAAGTTGTCCCCTGGGAGGGCGCATCAAGTGAAGCTTCCCTGCCGCATGAGACCCCCTCCCACTCCGCCAGGCAGGTCCTGGACGCGCACCCACTTCACAAGTTGTCTGTGAAATTGAAAATTGACCGTTTAATGTTGAAAAGGAAAAACTGCTGGCAACATTTCGTGCCACTAATAAGTACTCGAAATCAGCGCGTGGCACTCAGGACTCAGGACTCAGGACTCGGGACTCGGGACTGAGGACTTGCGACTGAGGACTCGCGACTCGGGGAACCAAAAACACGGCTGCCCGAATTAGTGGGTAAACGGACAGCGATGTCGAGGATGTGCAGGATGTGGAGTTTGCTGGGGAAGGACATTGTCTCGCTCCCACCTTCTCTTCCCCAGACTGTCCTTCCTTTCCCCCCCAATCCTCCGCAGTCTGTCGCTTGTCTGCGTGTCAAGTGCCTGGCAAATCCGCTCAGACGTCGCGCACATTGAGTCAGTTCGGAGTTTGTAGTCATGCGAGTCCTGCGAGTCCTGCGAATGCAGAGTTTCACTGCTTCACCCTTCAACCACCCCCTCCCCAATCCGATCGCCCGCTCGCTGCTGTTGTTGCATTTAATTTAATTAGTTTTGGCCATATCCTTATCCTTATACATACAACGTGTCCTTTCTTTGTTCCGTCCCCTTCCGAAGCTTAGCTATCGCATTTGTATTAATGAATTTTCATTTGTTGATTTAGCTGCGACTCAGGATCCGTATTATCCTTCAGGACCCAATGGCAATGAAACTCCAATTGCCAAACCTTCCGTTTTTAGTAATTCTCATGTCCTTTGCTTTTTCTCCTAATGATAAGTTCTCTCTCTCTCTCCCTATCTCTTTTCCTTTCCCTCTCTCTTTCTCTCCCTCTCTCTCTCTTTCTCTCCTTTATTCCTTCTCTGAAAAGTGTGTCTCACATGTCATTTTAACGAGCAGGTGCACAGCCTGTCCAGGACATCAGTCAGGATACAGTCAGGATGTTTGAGGTCCGTTAATGGGGAACCTATACTCAATTAGCGGAAATTACTCCTTGATCTTCTTTGGCTGGCGACTGGTGGGTGCTTGACTTGAATGTCCTTTGCGAATGTCCTAGAGACACACAATCTCTTCTCAGGCGTAGCTGAGCCGTGTATATCCTGTGATGCTAGGCTGATAGTTCTCTAAGGGTGTCCTGTGAATACAAATTCTGCATCATCATCTGACCCATTTCGAAGCTCGTCCTTGAAACTCCTTCGCTCTAGTCTACTTTTTAAGCAAGGCTTCACATATGAACATATCTATAACTGGAAACCACTCGCTCTTCTTCTTCCCCTCAGGTCTGGTACCAGAACCGCCGAGCCAAGTGGCGCAAGACGGAGAAGTGCTGGGGCCACAGCACGAAGATGGCCGAGTACGGACTCTACGGGGCGATGGTACGGCACTCGCTGCCGCTGCCGGAGACAATCATCAAGTCGGCCAAGGAGGACGAGTCGGTGGCGCCGTGGCTTCTGGGGATGCACAAGAAGTCGCTGGAGGCCGCCGAGCTGCTGAAGAGTGACGAGAGTGACCGGGAGACGCCCACGTCGGACGACACCAACACCTCCTACTCCGCGGGCAGCACCCACAACTCACCCATCTCGAGCTTCTCGATATCGCGCCTATTGTTTGACGCGCCGCCGCCGCCGTCGGCCGGTGGCAAGCAGAACAAGCACGCGGTGCACGCCGCTGCCCATGCCCACGCCCACATAGCAGCAGCGAATGCGGCTGCCGCAGCTGCCGCTGCCGCCCATCACCATCATGGGGACGCTGCCGCCGCCGCGGCCGCGGCCATGCACGCGGGCATCGCCCAGCAGCATCATCATCACCATCACCATGGACACGGACACGGCGGACACCATGGCCACGGGCCGCAGGCGAGCGGCGGCCAGCAGCACCAGCACCACCCGTACAACCAGCAGCAGCACCTCCACCACCTGCAGCAGCTCCAGCAGCAGCAGCAGCAACAGCAGCAACAGCAGCAGCAGCTGGCCGAGCAACAGGCGGCCGTCGAGCGGCGCCAGCAGCAGCAGCAGGCGGCGGCGGTGCAGCACGCCATGCACATGCACCACCACGGCACCGCTGGCTATGCTGAGGCAGCGGTGGCCGCTGCTGCCGCCGCTGCGGCGGTTGCAGCGCGCAATGCAGCAGCCGCCGCCGCTGTGGCTGCCGTTTCTGTGGCCGAATCCGAGCCTGACGAGGAGCTGGACGAGGATGAGGACATGAAGGATTGCGATAATGATGCGGATGTTGATGGCGATATCGATGCGGATGCGGACGCGGATGTTGACGGTGATGGTGACGGCGACATTGACATATGCGACGACGAGGACGAGGCTCAGGCCCAGGCCCATCAGCAGCTCCTCCTTAAGGTCAAGCAGGAGCAGGCAGCCTCTGGCGGCGACCATGGCGGCGCCGCCGACTGCACCAGCAGATGAAACATATACATCGACGTCCTGTTTTAAGGGGAACGGTGGGGCAGACAACGAAGCACAAACGCACACACACACACACACACACACACACACGCACACCCATTGCTTAAATGCTATGCGAGAGGAGAAAGAACGTTGATTGGGAAGTAAGAAGAAGGGAAGGGAAGGGAAGGGGAGTGGAAGCGGAAGCGGAAGCGGAAGCGGAAGCGGAGTGGAAGCAACAAGTCGGCAATGATAATTCTCTAGGCGTACGCAAAAATTAAATTAATTAAAAAAAATAAATTAATATAACATTTTTTTTCATATACCTAAGGCACTTTTCACCCTATCAAAGACACCAACCAAAAGCAAAACAAAAACAAAAACAAAAGCAAAAACAAAAGCAACAAAAACAACAATTAAAATAAACACCCATTGACTTTACTTTAAGCTACATTTTTTTTATTTTATTTTTTTTTTTTTTTGTGTTTTTGTTTTGTTTTTGCGAATTTGGCTTCGTGTAAATATATTAAATTATGAAGTGAATATTTAACTTAAAATAAAAGTACATTTTAAATAAGCAAAAGCAAATAACGGAAAGCGAATACAAAAACTAAAGAGAGACAAAATTGAACCCTAAAGAACAAAATTATGAACTATAAATTATTAATTATAAATAAAAAATGCTAAATGTGATTTAAGTTTAGTTTTCGATTCTATTGCAAAGGCACAAGAGACGCGGAGCAAAGGCTTTTTATCGTTTAAGAACCCCCCTAATTTTACGAACTAACCTCGTTTGTGTCGTCCCTAACCTAATTTGAAATTCAATTAGATTAAAGTTAAAAAATTCAAAAATTCTACATTTTTTTTTTTTTTTTTCGTTTTTTGTTTATTGTCCTGTAAAAATTGTACATAGCGCACGCTTCCGGCAGCAGCAATGAAACTTTTAATAATTATTGAAAATTAACAAGTCTCGGCCACGCCGAATATCGAATATCCTTGCAGAAGGATTCCAAACAGTTGGAAATTAAAAGTCATATTTTCTCTTTACATTTGCAAAAAAAACCAAATCTGAAAAGCGATTTTTTTTATTTAATTTAAATTAAAAAATTAAAAATTAAAGTAATTTACGATATTCGAAAGTCCTCCAAATCATAGCTGTTTTTGTAAAGTAAAATGACCTTAAGCAACACTGATCGCATTTATTCCTTCTGCAAGGATATTAGTCCTTGCAAGGACAACAGTAAAAAGAGTACACAATTATCGCAATACACTTAAAAGCAAAATCTGACTCGGAATAGAAACCAGACTCAGAATGAAGAGCACAAACTGAATTGCAGACCTTCTTCATAAAGCATACACCTTACGAAATTAGTTAATAGACCTGTAAGAACACACTCTCATACACACATCCCATACACACACTTACATGCACACACAAAGTAATTACTTCTTTTTTTTTTGTAAGCAATTTTGAAATTGTGGATAGAAAAGCGCTAAAACTTGAAGATCCAACAAACCAATTGTGTAATAACGAGTAATAAACAGAAATACAAAATATATAATACACACATATAATTAAAAGTTAGATGAAATAAAACAAAACATATAAATATAAATAAAGCTGTGTTTCATTTAAGTCATATGAGAATTTCGTAGATTTGTTTCAACTATAATAAAAAATAATTCTTTAGATCAGACGGTTATAGAAATAATATGCGTAGCGCATTCAAAATATAATTTCAATTTAATAATTAAAATAAATATAAGCCTTAGTCTCATTAAATTCAAATTCAAATTTAAATTCAAATTCAAATTCAAATTCAAATGGAGCTCATGTATAACAGTTTATTATTGCTTCAAAATTTCATTTTAAATTAAAAGGTCTGGCAGCGCTCAACAAAGTGATACACTTCACATATAGATGGCGCTTTACAACATTGCGCTGCTTTTAGGTGAATAGTGCTTTAAGTGCATATAATAAATAATAGATGGCGCTAAGTACGCAATTCACGGAGCTATGATTTTTAATATTATTTTAATGCATTACATAAGCTATTTTTAGAACAATTATATTTAAATATAATTATATTTAAAATCATACTTTTAACTACGTCCCCTAATTATTTTATGCATGTATCTGACAAAATTTCTTATGAATGCTAAGGACGCGATGGTGGAGCTCGTTAGCGCTCAGGCGCAGCACAGATATTGACATGTAGTCGGAGGTTCGATTCCAGTGCGGTCCGGATGGAAAATTCTAAATTAATGAGTTTTTTCAAATTAAATATATGTTTAATATAAAAGTAATTAATTGTTGTACAATTTAATTCTATCTCAATTTTCCAAATATATATAATTCTTCTATACCACTCTTTACCCCTAACGCCACGCGCCATTTTGTCCTTATATGCAAGATGTGCGTGCCAGTGTATGTACAACGCATACATTAGATCAAGGGGGGAAATTATTAAGTTCTCTGAAGGAAGCCGAGAATGTCGCTGAGTGAATAAATTCCTCTAGACTCTCGGTGCCATAAGACGAGGAACAATTTTTTTTTTATTTTTTTTTTTTATTATTTTTCCACTTGGTTATTTGTAACGTTGCTGTTGATATTATTGGTGTTGTGTTATTTTGTTTCAGTTTTCATTTCAGTTTTAGTTTTCGTTATTGTTTTTCCTTTTGTTCCTGAGGTCTAAGCTAATAATACTTGGCTTATTTGTATTTGTTTGTCATGATTTTTAATGTTTTACAGCCTTGAAATTTGAACGAGAAATAAATTATAAATGTTGAGTGTCATTTTCATTTGTTTACTTTGGCAAAATAGCACATAAATCAAATTGCCGATGCCAAGGCTCAAGGGACGTAGATACTTCCGTGCTTCTGCTGACGCACAAATTAATATTTATTAAAGAATGTATGTATGTGACACACAAAAACACACACAAACGCACACAAACGCACACACACTCAAGATGCATGCGTGTGCCACCTCAATTGCGTGGGCCTGGACCTCTTTGGCCAGCTGCCAGGCTGATTGCTAAACGTGGTGACGGCGGTGGTTGTGGTGGCTGCGGAGATGTAGGTGGCGTTGGTGGAGACAAGAACAGGGACGTTCGCGATTATCTCTGACATTGGAACGATCTGTGTGCGTTCCAATTCGTTATTTGAATCTAATTTGTGCTTTCTTAACGATAAGATCAGGGGGCAAGGCAATAAGAAACTTAATACGCAATAAATTACAATCAATAATTAGCCTATTTTAAAAGTTGAACAATTAACTAATATAGGTACATTTTTTTTCAAACTTTTATTCATAAATCATGTTCTGCTTAGCGCAGCTCAGAACCAAATATATTTATGCTGCTCAACGTAAGTTCAGCTTGGAGCGAGCTTTAAGCTGTACACTTAGCAAAGACTCGAACGTTCACGTGATTAATGTGTGAAAATGGGTCAAGGGTAGGTCTGCTGGCCCATACGTGCGATTTGAATGGATGGGCTTATCCCAAGTGCTTATCAGCAGTTCCTATTAATAATTCAAATATGAAATTTTTTGACAATTCAACATTTCTATTTAAAAGTAATCAAAAAATATTAAACTAATTTTAAATATTTTTCATAGATTCAACTTAAAATGGCGAAAATAGCTAAAATTATTGAATTACTGAATTACTTTTAAAGCTCCAATTTTGCTGACCATCAGCTTTAAAGGCTTGCAAGCGACAGAGAGACCATACCTAATGTACATGGGCTTTTATACTCATGCTCATACTCAGACTCATGTAACTGCACATTCCGACTCCAACTTGCGATAATGGCTGCTGAGAGCGGCGAAGTGATCTGCTGTGGTGAGAATAACTCCAAAGAGACAATATATACCACAGAGCACACATACATATATACACATATAAGCTTGGCTGCACTTGTCGACTGCAACTCCCGCTATCGGAAAGTGAGGGTGAAAGAGAAGGAAATGCTCTCAGTGTACATCTCTGTAACAGAGTAAGCGGAAGTAAGAGCGCTGCAATAACGTGGACTTGGCGTCTCAATGGATTCATAAGTTAATTACAGAGCAGTTAATGTAACAGTGATTAACATAACAGCGACCATTAACATCGGCTGACCCCCTTCTCTGCTAGGCCGATCCCAGCTACTAGGCTCTGTAACTGACTAACTGGTGGAATCGAACTTAAGCATTCTTTTACTTCGAAATTAGTGCATTGACTAAGAGTGAGGATCGCTTGGCCTTACCCATATTGTATTTTGATGCGTTGGAATGAGTGCTTTGCGCGACGTAACATCTGTGGAACATTGACTAAAAATAAAATGAAATTTCGAGCATTCAACGCCCGACACTTGCAATGTCTGTTGGACGACGTGCCCCGTGCGGCTGTTGCACGCTGACTAATGCGTTGAAATGTAAGGAAAATTGCTTTTCGCTGAAAAGTCAGATGAAAAATGCGCCGCACATGCCGCTCAGTCATACACAAGCAATATTTTCAAAATATCGAAATACCAACAAACCAAAACCAAAAATATAAAGAAATCAAAATAAAAATAATAAAAACATAAAAAAAAGGCAAAACAAAATTAAAACCAAAATACAAAACCTCAAAATCAAAAAATCAAAAAATCAAAAAAAAACATAAAAACCAAGAAAAATCGACAAAATGCCCCGCAAAGTGTCAAAAATGCGTCAAGATCAAAGCGAGCAGCGAATTTTACCGTCAGTTGGCAAATGCAACGATAAATTGGCCACAAACATACACAATGACTATACAGATATATGTATGGGTGTGTATGGGTGTGTATGGGTGTGTGTGTGTACCTGTGGGCATGGTTGTCACACATATTTTTTTTGGGACGAAGAATTCACTTTTCTTACAAATTGCAGTTTGTGTTTATACAAGAAATCTGCTGCCTGCTGTTGCCATATGTCCAATGCGAAATCACATGCAGTCTCTTCTCTTCTGTCCCCTGCTGCAACTCCCCACGTCTCCGGTTATTCACCAAAGTCACTCGAAAATGAGAACCTCACCCAGTCCGCCCCCACCACAACATGTGACCGCGGCTTGCCTTGCCACTTGACGACTTGACGCTCCATTGCACATACTCCCATCCCAGCGGCTTCTTTTGCTCCTTTCACACACACAGACACACACACACACACGCACACGCACACAAACACGCACGCACACGCACTCAAAAACAGTTTGTGAGGGGGCGGTGCAGAACAGTAGAAGGAAAAATGAAAACTGGAAACTAAATAGAGAGCGAGGCAGGAGGGTAAGGGAGGAGCGGGTGGAGTGGGTGGAGTGGGTTGGAGAGGGGGGAGAGGGAGATTGGCAACAAAGGAGCCGTTTAATGCATTTAAATGGGCTCAATTATCGAGTTGGCAAAATCGCTTAGAAATGCCATATGGCGCCTCTGACAGCTGTCAATTTGCATCGAGTGGCAACCCTGCACCCGATTGAGCACTCAGCAATGGAAGTTAATAGCGTTTCCTGCCATTTCTTCGGCTGATCCTCCCTTTCTGTGCGGAATAAACAATTCCACTCAGTGATAAATCATTTGCTATTGGCGTTTGCCCATTGCCCGCTTCTTCTTGCTGTTATTTATTTTTATTTTTATTTTTTTTTTCCAGATTTAGATACGTGTTATTTGAATTTTAAATTATTATTGTGCCCTCCAGCCGCCCCACCCACCGGCTCGATTGTTGCACTGCGTTCCAGCATCGCTTTGCATTAGACAAAACAAAAAAAAAAAAAACACCAAAAAATTAAAATAATAATAATATTAAAACAATAATCAAAACATTTTAAGCACCTGTCAAGGCTGACATGCCAAGCCCCGAGGTCCAAGGGGCCAGTGAATTTGTTGGGCGTATGTTTACCGCTAGAGTGGAAGCAGTGGGGAGAGCGGACAGTGGAGACGGTGGGCTGATGAAGGGGGGGCTGGGAGTGGTAAAGTAGCTTGGGGGAGGTATCCAATTGCTGCCGCGATGTGGACCAGCAAATGCGATACAATGTTTGCGGTCACAAGTGGAGCCACAGCAACAGCAACGGCAACAGCGGCAACAGCGGCAACAGCAACAGCAACAAAAATAATTATAATAACAAGAGCAGAAACAAAAGCAACAATGAGAGCAATAAAAAGCGCAACAAATTAAACAATAATAAAAACTCACATCCAAGAGGGCAGCGCAGGGGATGCGGGGGCAGTCACGACAGCAAGAAGAAGCAGGCAGTGATCAGCAGGGAGAGTGAAGCAATGAGCGGGGAGTGGGGATGCTTGGATGGTGGGGCGGGGGGCACGAAACGGGCTAACAAAGTGCACACAACACACAAAACAAACAAATGACAGGCAACAAATTGTTGTGCTACGTAATTTTTCGTTGTCTGTTCTCTATTAACACCCTGCACTCTCGGCATAGCAGGCAGGGTATGAGAGACTGACCATTGCCAAGGAAACCCTTACCAAAATTGCATAATCTGTATAAGAGTGGAAACAGAACCTAAATTCAGATATTTCCAATTAGATTAGATGTAAACTCTGCACCTATGAGGCAGGTATAAATATGCAGTATAAGACATACAGCGTGAGTATAATATAAGAGTGAAAATAAATAGTGGAAGTTTGATATCAATTTTGAAATATATATCATATAATATATAATATAAGTATTAATAATATAAACATATATATAAATATATAATATAATATAAGAGTGGGTAAATGCTATTATAATATAAGAATAAATAATAGATAATAATATAAGAGTGAGGATATATAATATAATATAAGAATAAATAATAGATAATAATATAAGAGTGAGGACATATAGAGCAAATTTAATATCAATTTTATAATATATTTGATAATAATATAAGAGTTGGGATATATAGTGCAAGTTTAATATTCATTTTAATTTAATTTAATTTTTGATAATAATATCATTAAGAGTGTGTCAGGTACGTTCCATTAAATATAATAAATATAAGAGTTAAATTAGAGTATCCATTCATGTGTCTTATAAAATATAAGTGACTGTATAATTATTTATTATTATATCGAAATTATACCGTTAGTGTGGAAATAGAATTTTGGCGTATTATTATAAATAAATAAATATTAAATATGAATAAATTAAAATAAAATAAATTTAATTATTTCATAAATGCAGTATAATCTACTCTTATACAATACATTATATGAGACATTTTGTTGATAGAACGAAGGAGAAGCATCCCATGCATCAAAGCGAATCGATCAAAAAACAAGAATTAAAAATAATTAATTGATTTAGTAGAAATGTTTAATGTTTAAGCATAAATAATAAATAATATTTTAAGCCAAAAATAATTAATTTTACATATTTCATTATATATTTATTATTTTTATTATTTATATATTATTATAACTATTATTATTATTATTTATATGCATCAAAAAATATGTTAAATGAATATTCTTAGTTAATAGATCATATTTCCATAGCAAATAGAAAATTAATACATAATAATAATAAAACAAAATAATAATAATAATAATAAAATAATAATAATTGATTAAATATTTTATATATTAGAAAAAACTAATAAATTAAAATAAAATTAAAAAAATAATAATAATAATAAATAATAATAAAATAATTATATAACAAATAAGTATAATCATTTATTCGCATATTTCCAAATTAAACAAATGTAAAAAAATAGAAAATAATTAAAATACAAATAAAGTAAATTATTTATATGCATATAAAATATATTATATCTTCAGCTGAGCTCTTGAAACTGTGGCTACAGGGTATCAGCTAGTCGCGCTCCTCCATGTTCATAAATCCCGATTGTTTTTATTGTATTCGCCAATGATGCTGGCACTCATCTGATGTTGTTGTTGTCTCTTACTGCTGCTGCTGCTGCTGCTGCTGTTGCTTGTTGTTGTAGTTGTTGTTGTTGCTAATGTTATTTTTGTTGTTGCTTTTGTACTCTTGTGACTCTCGCTACAGTTTTGATTAATTAATTTCCTGACTAATTCCAGCACAATGTCCGACACGCTGGAGCCGCAAAATGTGCCAAAAAAGACGCAAGGCTGTGTAGCCGAACAAAGGGGCGTGAACGGGAGAAGGGGATGGGGAGGGGCAGAAAGAGACAGCCAGAGAGAGAGAGAGGGAGAGTGGGGCGAAAGGAAGGCACACACACACACACACACACACACATATATATAGAAGCAGGAGAGAGAGCGATCAAATTGCGAATAAATTGCAAAATGTTTTCTATGGTGTTTTGCAATTTTTTGCCATTCCGCCATTTCGCGAAATTCTCATCAAAGCTTCGGGCTCTTAACTTCATTAGCAAATCGAAGATGTGGATGTTAAGTGAATGTGTGCCGGGGGGAAGGGCTGGGAGGCGGCGGGTAAAGTAAATATGGCAATTGGACGTCTTTTCTAGCTGCTAATTTCTAAATTACACACACACACACACACACATATATATATATATATACGTGTATTGATGAGTTTTTCCCTCTCTTGCCTCCTTCCCCATGCACTGAATGCGTCTCCGCGTCCATCAGCCAACCTCCAATTGATCCACATAATAATTATATATTTATTATTATTATTTTGCTCCGACGACAAATTAAGAAACATTTTGGGCTCTGCTGCTCATTAGATTTTTGCACTTTATTGCCCCTAACTGCGGCATGCCAAGGACGAGAATGATCCTAATTAATAATGTCTGGTTTCTTCCTTCTCTGCCTTTCACTTTGACTGTGTCTTTTTATTGCCTCAGGGCACAAGCTGGAGTCATGTTAGGGATTCCCTTGAAATACTGATCCTCTCAGTCCTACACACACACACACACTTTGTCTCCTGCGAATCGAAGGACCTACAAAACGGGTTCCAGAGATTGTCTGGATACTTCTGTCCCGACTGCGTCACATACTAATCATCATGTTTCCCAGAGATGGGAAGTTTTAGAGGCTCCCATCAAGCTGTGACTAATATTCATGTCGATCTGCAACTGCGCAGCAGCAGCGCCTGAGACAGAGGCAGAGGCAGAGGAAGAGGCCGAGCCTCGAGTCAATAGTGAAAAGTCAACCAACGGCTCGAGCGAAGCCAAACGAGGAGACTGAATGGCTGGAGATTCAGATGCTATAAATAGTTGCCACCTCGCTGATGAGTAGTGGCTGTAGGTGCTGCAGGGGTAGAGCTGGTGGAGAGGGTAGCCGGCGTAGAGGGGACGGCCGCGGTGGTTGATGGTGTCAAGGGAGTGTCGAGGCATCGATAACCGCACGATAGTTGATAGTTGCAGGCAGAAAGAATTTTTTGAATTTTAATTGAATTGGCGTCGACAATCGCGCTAACTGAAAGATCAAATAAGCATGCACACACACACACACACACACTTATACACTCATACACTCACACTCGCATAGAAATCTATTAATATTTGCCCAACTAAACGAGTGTCATGGATATTATTGACGACTCGTCGTTGACTCATGCGCAAATAACTTGGCTTATTAGAAATTCAAAACTGCTCGCCCCTTCGCGCTTACCCCCGCTCATCCGCTCAGTCGCCACCAAGCCTTAACCGCCCCCTCACACCTCGCCACTTCTTTTGCCCCTCAACTTCTCTCAGCGCAATAGAGAAACATAGATGAGCGTCGATACGACGCGAATAATCGCGGGGTGCGGCGAGGCGAGGTGATGGAAGTGGGGGTACGGCGAAGGGGTGGAGAGCTGGGTCGGGGAAGTGTCCCCAAAACAGGGGCCATTCAAATGCAAATGAGCTTAATCAAAAGCAGAGCTGCCAGTAGCCAATGCCCAATGGACGTGGAGCCCAACTGTTGAGCGGCTTTTGGCCAAGACGCGATGCCAACCGCTGGGCGCTGTTGACAGCATCGGTGTCTCAGGCCTGGGATGGGGCGGGGCGTGGAAGGGCGCTGAGGGAAGGACTGGACCGCTAAGGCAGGCGTGGCGGGGTGCTAATGAAAAAAGCAAAACAGTTTAATCACAAAATGTCCGAATTTGCATATTTATTATTATTATTATTATTATTATTATTATTATTATGTCTCTTTGCTCAAAACAATTTCTATGTACAGGTAAAACAAAGGCCAAAAATAAGAGGGGTAAAAATAAGCACAGCCACTCCCGGCTATGGGATACACTGTAAAGAAGGAGCTGCAGTCCAGGCCAGCTTTAAGAGTGTTCCTTTAAAGGACACTCTCCCTGTCCTCTGCCATAGGAATCGATGGGACTCGATGTTTATCGAGTGTTAATCGATTTTCCGAACTGAAGAGCTTGAATTAAAATTTCTGATAATTTGTAGGAGATTCAACCACTCGGAGTCAAGGGACTGGCAGCTTCAACTGTCTGACTGCCCCTTCAACACTTCGGATATGGCCCAAAGGTGAGTGTAGGGTATAGGCAAAAAAATAATCAGCTTAGCGTTTTTTTTTTGTACTTTGGTAAATTGATTTTTGAACAGTTTCGATTCCTGTTTTCTTTTCTTCTTTCTCAATTTTTTATTTTTATTGCTTTGCGATTTTTAATTTGCGCAAAAATCGTATATACAAAATCGCAAACTATTTGCATAATTTTAAAGGCAGCGCTTAGAATGCGTAGGCGTATAAGAACCTATAATATATTCCATATACCTAATTTAAATGCGACTATGCATATGTATACAAAGTATATAGACACACACACACACACACAGAGTCATACACACACACAAGCACATAGACAATGCTCCATAGGGGGAAACTTGTTTTGCCTCCAATTCGACAGTTGGCGAGAAAGTTTCTCAATTTCACATTTTCTATTAAGAAAAAAACTAACGGACTAGTGACTAACTAAAACACCAGCAGAAAGAAATTTAAATTTAATTTGTCTTTTATCCCAATAAATCATCGGTCTATGAACAGTCGATTATTTGGATCAACCAGTCGATAGTCTCGAACTCTCAACCATCGCAGCCTAAAACTCACTTAGTTACGTTTACGGCCGATCTAGATGTGAATCGGATCGAATGGCTATATAGGCACTCGATCCATATACATATATACCTATTGGCAATCCATACGTTCCACTCTGTCCTTCTTATGGATCCTGCTTCCTTCTGCACAGTGCACTTTTAGGAGCCTCAGTCAATATCACGTATACGCAGCGTCGAGCCATCACAATTAAATTGGTTGCCAAGCCGCTGAATGGGGCAGAGTTGCCAAAATTTAAAAAGTATATAATAAAACTAAAAAACAAAAGTAAAAAAAAAAATAAAAATTTATAAAATTCAAAGTACAAATGTGGGAAAATACAAAATATGGAAAAGTTAATAAAAAATCATGATTTAATGACGAATAATCTAATCGCTTTTGACTTTTGATCGTAGAGCAGCTACGTAATGAGCTGTGCCTCCACCTCCCACCACCCAACTCCCCTATCCCACACACCCCCTCCTACACTTCCTTTACCCTTAACGTTAGCTTCGAGCCGCGTAATCGGATCGCTGCCATTGGCCACTGATAAGCAGTCGATCCACCAATCCGCAACCAGAGACCTCTTGGCACCGGTTCGCCGACTCTCCAGCTCTCTGCCCATCTGGCCCCCCACTCTCTGTGCCACCACTCCATTCCACTAATTCTAGGGTCCATGTCCAGCTCTATCGCAATGTTATTATTAGCAATTACAGCTGCGAGTTCGCCAACGGCGCCCGACATTGTTTTATCTACGCGGGGCGCTTATTATTTATTGCCTTTAACTATTTGCATTGTTGTTGCAATTTTGTAGTAGTTACTATAATTATTACTGTTGCTGTTGTTGTTGTTGTTATTGTTGTTGTTGTTGTTGTCGCTGCTTTTGTTGCTTTTGCAGTGTTAAGCGCGAGTATCTTGGACTTATTATTTAATTGAATTAAGTAATTATTGCTATTTTCATCAAATGACTTCACGATCGACAACCGACGAGCAAACGATATTCGACATACGACATTCGCCGATCATCGTCGACTGATCGCCTCGGCTGAGCGATCACTGTCAACCCTATTGGTCAGCGATCCACTTGGTGGGTGGAGCCAACTGTCCGCTGAGTCATGCCATATCGACTGTCAGGTAGCCTCAGATAGGCCCGATATTTACTGGACTATCATTATCCCCAAGTACATAGCTTCAGGGCTCAAATGATCCTTAGTGTTCCTTTAATTTTTCTTCCTTTTCCAATAATGGTTAAGAAATCCTTTAGTAATAATAATAATATAGTAAATAAAATCCTATTTTATTATTTATTATTTATTATTTATTATTTATTATTTATTATTTATTATTTATTATTTATTATTCATTATTTATTATTTATTATTTATTATTTATTATTTATTATTTATTATTTATTATTTATTATTTATTATTTATTATTTATTATTTATTATTTATTATTTATTATTTATTATTTATTATTTATTATTTATTATTTATTATTTATTATTTATTATTTATTATTTATTATTTATTATTTATTATTTATTATTTATTATTTATTATTTATTATTTATTATTTATTATTTATTATTTATTATTTATTATTTATTATTTATTATTTATTATTTATTATTTATTATTTATTATTTATAATTTATTATTTATTATTTATTATTTATTATTTATTATTTATTATTTATTATTTATTATTTATTAATTATTATTTATTATTTATTATTTATTATTTATTATTTATTATTTATTATTTATGATTTATTATTTATTACTTATTATTTATTATTTATTATTTATTATTTATTATTTATTATTTTTTATTGTTCTCCTTTTTATGACACATCAACAAATTGGTGGCCGTTAATTTCTATATCTTCTTTTAATCCGACAATTAATTGGCTTGACTTTAATCTTGGAATATAAATTGATTTCTTATCTTATTTTGTGTAATTCAGATATGTGTCAAGTCGACTCTGGGACCTGCTGGCACATCTCCCGATATAATACATATTTTTTATAAGATGTACTATATTTTATCTGATTATATATTAATTTCTATTATTATGTATATTTCGTTCGGGGTAAGGGATTGCCTTGAAGCCGCCAGCCTTAGGTTAACTCAGACTTATCATTTCCGTTTCCAACAACCTGACAACCTTGTAAGCCTCGGCTCAGTCATCTGGAATTTACATATAAGTTAGTCAAGAGTCTAGAAATAGGCGATGGGGTAACTTATTTACCACCTTTCACAGATAAGAGCTTCAGGTTTCCAAATACCAACCCATTTGTGTGTATTACACGTTAGATTACCAACTCGTTTTTTAGTGGGTAACTCTGATTTAAGTACTTTTTGAGAGTCTTACCCAAAGCAGTGCTGAAGTTGCTCGTGAGGTTCAAGATTAAAGAGCATTGAACAAACTGAGAAATCAGTAAAATTAAATTCAATTAATTTACTGCCACTTGTATAACGGTATTCAGAGATTCCATAATTTATTTTATTGATTATAGTAACAAGAATTTCTAAATCTAATCGGATATACGGAATATATTTCTGGAAATTGAATAAACTGATTCAACCTTCATATAAAAGTATCCTTTAATTATTTATATCCTCCAGATGTGGCTTATTATTCAAGCTTTTGTTTATAATATATATTCAGTTAATTTTAATTTAAATATTCTCTTTAAAGAAAAAGGAAAAGGAGAGTCCCTAAGTTTCCAAGGCTCTTCAGTTAATTTTCTAATTATATCTTAGATTATCCTTAAAATTCCGATATTCGTCAGATTTGATATTCAGACATTTTAAATAAGATATAAGGAAAGGAAAGTGGAAAGTCCTTTGATATCAACGAAGAATAAAATACTTCAAGTGATTCAAATTAATCCCTCTTTTAATATTTTATTTATTAATAAATTAATTTATTTTTAATCTTTTTCTTCCGTCTTAAGAGGCGGATTTAAATATTTTATTTATAATATTTAAAATGTATAATTAGTAAATACTATTAAAATAGCCTTAACCTTAGTTTGTCTGCCAGACGCAGTATTCCAGTGATCCAGTTCCTGTTCCAGTTCTTTGCTCAATTCAATCTCTGATTCCCGTCATCGCCAGTCACCATCGACCCTGTTTTCTCGTACTGAATGTAATCTTTATTTAATTTAAAGTTCACTTATAGGTTGAGGATATGATTCATTTTAATTGAGAACATTCCATAGCTTCAGCAGCAGCAGCAACAACAACAACAACAACAGCAGAAGCAGCAGCAGTAACAACATCAATGCAAGCAACAACAGACAGGGAGCAGGGGCTGACTGTCTATGTGACCGGTCGGGGGGTAAGCCGACTGATTAATCAGATATAGACAGTCGAAGGAGAACAATCGGAACACTCAGTCCCTTTATCAGGCCGCACACCATTCCTGACCCCCTCGCTCAGCCACTGGACAATGAACGGTTCTTCCTTATCAGTCGCCAGAGTCACGAGCACAGTTTTCAGCCGGGCAGCTGAACGTTCGAAGCCAAAGAGGAGAAGGCGGAACAGGAGGAGTAGGAGGCGGAGGCGGAGGAGGAGGAGGAAGACACTTAATACGTATGCACACATACAAATGCATGTGTGTGTATGTGTGCATGTGCGCATGTGTGTTGGTGTGCATGTGAATATGCGCTGTCCATGCCGGCGAATATCAAACGCTGCGATCTGCTTGGACTTAGAGACCTCGTTTCGGACTAAGTGATGTTTGTGGGGAGGTCGCATGAGTGGGGGCACTTGGAGTCGGGCCGTGGGGCAGCGGGGCAGCAAATCTGGGGTGTGATAGAAGGGGGGAACAGTTTGACTTTTAAGTGGCATCCCACGCATTAGCTGTCGCCATTAGCTACATGCCTAGGACCAAATCTTATACGCAAATATGCGCTTCCCCTACATTTGGTGGGGCTCAATGCCGCCGGGCTGTTGGACGGGGGGAGTGGGGAGGGTTGGCAGTTTTGCTGGTGGCTGCCGCGCCAATCGTCAAGCGACGAACGCAAAAGGAAGCAAATTCTTTTTTACCTTTAATAAAAAGGCGACAGGCGGTGCGCACTAAATGAGGAATGGAAATGGAAATGTCCTGTACCGTCCTTCGAGTGTTTGAATTAATTGCGTAGCGCACGCCCGGCTGGCGACCAACTAGACCGCCCACTTCCCACCAACGCCAAAGGCAACGCCAACGCCAACGCCAACGACAACGCCAACGCCAACGCCAGTGAACCCCGACTCCGCGGCCCCTGCCACTGGCCAGACAACCTACCTACGCCCCACACAATAAATGAGTTTATGTCCTAGTCCGGCGCTGGCGTCGCCGGGCACATCCGCAGCCGGCATTCGGGACTCGGCAGTCGGCAGTCGGCAGTCGACAGTCGACAGTCGGCAGTTGGTAGTCCATGGCCCTCGGCTTCATCCTTGCCATGGTCCCCGCTGTCGACTTTACCATCGGCTGCGCCGCAGTCGTCCCCACCTCCTCCCACCCAATAAAGGCCACAGTCCTTCGTTATCCTCGTTTCTGAAACGCGTGTTGCTATTCGAGTACATAAAACTGGCGCCAGAAGTCTGCGCACAAAATGGCGGCCCACTTGGCTTGGGGCCTCCATATCCATTTGCAGCCAACCCCCACCACCACCACCACACCGCCTCACCATCCCGTCGCCGTCGCCGCCTACCGCCTGCCGCTTTATTATACAATCGTAATTTTGTATCGTAAAAGCGGGCGGCGAAAAAATGTCGAAGAAAGTTTTCGTGTTGCGTGCAGAACCGTTGGTCGGTCTCAAGCGACAGCCTCGTCTCCACATCCCCCCTCTCTTTCTCTCTCCCTGTCCCGCTCACTCGTTCGCTCCGTCGCTTACTCCCCTTTTCCATTGTGCTCGGCTTTTGCCGCTCTTGCCTTGGGGGCGGCCAAGCCGCCTTCACTTTGGGGCAGACACAGCTGGCAGCTGCTCCTGCCACACTTTGGGGCATGCGGCCAACTAGTCAATAATTCGATTGCGACAGATTGGAACAGTTTAAGGCGTTAATCCACAGATTCATTAAGCACTAAGTAAACCCAAAGTGTGCCAGGATATACGAATCAATTAAAGCTATTAAAGCTTTTGGCTATTGACGGCAGGTCCTTCTAGAAGGCTGTCTACCGAAGCCCTGCGGGTCTCGAAAGGACTTCGATTTGAAAAGTCAGAATTTCTTATTGCTTGGAAATCAATTTCCCATCATATAATGTCCTGCTTTTATTTTTCCATATCATTGAAGGACTGTCTTAAAGCATACAGTTTAAGGACCTAAAGCTAGGATATCTTTTAGTTGCCTTTACTTTGCAACTTCACAGAATTCAGTCCATGGTTTGAGATTTCGTTCCAGGACTTGGTAATTGGTGTAAAAATCTGCATATTCTACAATTCACAAAAAACAAACTAATTTTGTCCTTTTATCCTTTTGGTCGCCGAACTATGATCCCGACCTTTGTAATTCATGCGGCACAACTTCGAAGCTGACTCTTTGGGTGAGTTGCCCCCTTGGCAAAGTTCAGTTGCAATTCATAACTTAAGTACCCCCAATTTTAAAAATACTCATGTGTTTGATACACACACGCACACACACACACACACACACACACACCAAGCACTGAAAGCAGCTACAGTGAACACACAGAATGAGGGACTACCATGAAAGTATTGGGAAAAACGCCACTGCCAAAATATGAAAGGGGGGAAATGGGTCACCAGTTGCAGTTGTTCACGCGGTGCTGCCAACTCGTCTTGTTGTTGTTGTTGTTGTTGTTGCTGCTATTGTTGTTGCTGTTGCTATTGTTGTAGTTCCCTATTGTTATTCCTTTTTTTGTTGTGGTGTCTGTTGGCTTTCGTGGTGCTTAAATTGTAATTGAAGTTTATAAAGGGCGAGAACAACGTCGACAGCGTCTCTGGCGACTGACTGACTGACGGTCTGAGGGAGTGACTAGCCGACAAGCTGACAGAGTGACTGAGTGACTGAGCGACTGAGTGACTGAGCGACTGAGTGACTGAGCGACTGAGTGACAGAGCGACTAGAAAGCTAAAAGACCAAAGGACATGCGCCCTTGGCGGCACCCTCGAAAGCCATTTACTGGCGCGGCTTGCCTCGTGTTATTGATCCACTTCCAGCGACGCCTTTGCCATGAAAACCCAACACCGAAATGAAAGCCAAAACTATGCAAATGTGGGGAGTAAGTGCGACTAGCCAATGCCCTCGAATCGATTCACACATCCTGAGGGACATTTTCTTAATTTAAATAAAAAAAAAGGAGTTAAAGACTTTCATTACCAAAGGTCCTTTTCACAGCTTCTGAAAAGATCAATAAAATATACGTGGCAAAGGAAAGAATATAAAACAAATGGTATTCCAATATATCCCCAATGTGAACGATGTGATTTAAGGATTCTTAAAATATTAGCCAAAGGAACGCAGGATCATCTCTAAAGCTAAAGCTGATTACCTATCGAATCAAAATTTGGTTTCCTTTGCAGTGAATGACTTTTAGCTTGGGGTAATTTCAGGGTACAACTGTAGCATATCCTTTTTGGCCCGACAGGATATACGGACAAAGGCAAAAATATCAGGCAATGCCTTTGTCTTTCTGGTGGTGCATGTGGCATGCACTTGGGGGTAAGGCCGCCAGCGTTTAACTCGCGTGTCGCTGCTGCGGCCCAAAGTCAATAGTGTTTGTTCTGGGAGCTCCCCGTTTTACAGTCTTCATTAATGTGGCAGTAGTTGTTGTTGTAATAGTTGTGGTTCTTGTTGTTGTTGTGGGTGCTGCAATTGACGCTTTAACCCTTACTACAGTTGGTCAGCTGTCAGTCAGATCTGTGAACTTTTCAAGGAAATTCCGTGTAATATAAAAAGCCACAACAACGAATAAAAATGTTCAATGATTCAATTTGTGGCACTGTCACTATGCCACTTACTACTTACCTGACCCACGGCACCACCAAGTGCACCACCAAAGGCTGCACCACAACCCCAGCCAAGCGTCTTTTATCGCAATCGTTACGTGTGGCAGCCACTGCGAATTCTGCTGCAAGCAGGTAGAAATATCAGAAAGCATTTCGATTGGGTCCTTGCATGTCTCCCCTCGCGCCCTCCTCTTCCCCAGTGACACCCTTGCTGGCACCTCTAGGTACCTGCCAAGTCCTAATGAGTTTTTAATTGCACTGAAAGTTCACGTCGATGTGCCTGTTCGAACGACTTGGTTATTAGTCAAACAACCGAGTTAAGAATTTTTAACGAGAATCGAGTGTACACAGCAGAATGCAGCGAATGGAGTAGTTAAGTGATTTGTTTACCTTTAGATTCGTTCTAAAGATAATATCAGTTACTATTCAAGTTCCACAGGCATATTCAAAGGCGAAACGGAATTTGCTTACTTAGCGAGTAAGAAGAGTGACGAGCTGGCAGCCTTGACAGGAAAACGAACTTTAAGCAATAAATTATAGTTGGAAAATTAATGAGATTTGAGAACCATTAACAAGAGAAATTAACGAGATTTTATTATTGGGAAAGATTGTGTTCAACACGTTCACAAACTTTACTTTACTAGCGAGTACAACTCAACGAGTAGACAACTTGGTAATTATTGCAAAGACTCGTCTATTCAATAATAGAATAGCAAAGCTTTAAAACTAAGGTACTAATCGAATTACACATTTTAGCGAGTAAAATGCCTGACGAGTAATTGGACTCAAAGTAAAAACTAACGAATAAATTGGAAGAATAATAGAATCGTTCTTTAAGTCTGAAGTTGAACATCAACTTACGAGTGGCAGTTTCAATTGACGAGTAGGTAAGAATGACGAGATAATTGATTATTGAACAGTTATTTGGAGGGTGTCAACAGCCGCTAAAGACCAACGAGTGTGGAAACAGACATCAAACTGAGGTTGATAATTATTTTATCATTTAAAACGACTCATAGAATAAACGAGGATGAACACAGAGTTGCGTAGGATACCTAATTGAATCTTTATGCCTGGCAATGATTCACTGCAACGAGTGCCCACATAATCGCAACGAGTGATGAAGTGAACTTAGCGGGAAAGTGCTTAAAGCATTACTAATTTTGGGAGTTACTCAAGCAAATGAATCAGAATATAGAAATTGATTCCGCCTTTAAACGTGTGTCATTCAAATAGACAGATTGCTGCTACCAGGGAAAGAGACAATATGACTCCGCAGCTCCTTGACGCTATCAGAGTGCGGCTGGGTTCAAGGTGAGGGCGGAGATGAGTGTGGAGTTGGGTGCGGAGATGAGGGCGGAGATGAGTGCGGAGATGAGGGCGGAGATGAGGGCAAAGGTAAATGTGTGAAGATGAGTACCGAGCACAGAGTAAAGTGCAGGGTTCGTTGCTCGGAGACTGATAAAAAGTCAGGGGATCGACAGGTGGCACTTTTATCAGACTAGTTGCCCGGTACTGCCAACATTGTTGGGGGCTCCACACATGTGCAGCCTTCTGGCCACATCCAAGAGATATTCTATACATAGTTTGGCACAGTCATCGCATGGCTTTCTCCCTCTTTTACTCGGGTGTCGTTTTATGACTTTGCATGGGCCATAAAAATCGTAGCGTGCATCTTTGCATGGCCTTCGCAGAAATGCCGCTGAAATGCAGCGGCATCGAAGTGTTGCATGGGGAGAGGGGGGTGCGAGAGGAAGCGATTTACAACCTCTTACAATGTGGCACAATGTGGCTTTGTGGATGTCATAGCTGTGATGGTTGGTCAACGTCTTCATGCACCGCGCTCTCACAGCCGAAAACCCTGCCCGATGCTTGTGGTGTTCGCTTTGATATCTGATCACAGCTGCCAACTGGTCGTATACTCAATGTTCGATCGCACACACATTTGCATAACAAAATTGGACTTGGATTTTGAGTAGAAGTGCCCGCTGACAGCTAATCGGTGTGATTAATGCGTTCCGAGCTCGGACTCCGATTAAGTCAGGCTTGGATTCTGGTATTCAGGCAGAGACCCCGCATAATCAATAATGTCTCTATGCTCGATGTGGACAGGTTGACCGTCGGCGGTGTCGTTTAACCCGGGCCAAGCCATCGAAACTCATTTGACAGCCGAATAATGACCGAGAGCCATGTCCATTGTCAATGCTGGTCAATGTGTTAATCTTTGGGACACGGCTTTTCAATTTCTACAGATCTTTAGATCTACAGCTCGACGCTCGGCGCTCGCTGCTCGCTGCTCGCTGCTCGCTGCTCGCTGCTCGCTGCTCGACGCTGTTCCCTTCGCTTCCGTTTGGCATGCGGAAAACAAAACACCAGCTAAAACAAAACATAATCCCACACACACACACACACACACACACACACACACACACACACACACACACAAAAGTACACACACAGCTATAAAACAACAACACACACCGAAATCCAGTAGCCAGCAGCGAGCAAAAGATCACATCGAGTTTCTTAATAGAAACGTCGCCAGCGCAAAGAATTTAGAAGTGTTTATGATCGCCTCCGGCACGCCCCTCACTTTACCTGCCTCTATGCTCTTGCCTAGGGCCCCACCTACCAAGACGTAGGCCAGTTTCACAGGTGTCAAGATCACATGACAATTTCCCTCATACCTCGAGCCAGAAGATCACTTAAAAAGGGATACTTGAAATGCCTTTAAAGTCATTAAGGTGTGACAGGTGGAGTCTTCGACTGGGACCATTGATCATCGGCTGATGTGATGGGGAACTACCGATTGAAAGCTCATAAGTGTAAAGCTCATAATTGAAAAGAGATCGAAAATCGAAAAGGATCGATTACTAGTTCGCTGGGTCAACGGATGTGGTTAATTGATAAGATCGGTTTTATCTATTGATTAGAATCAATAAATCTATAATTGTATCGTTCATAATCAAATTGATCCTTGATTAGATTAAACCTCATTTATCAAAAGATTGAAATCGTCAATAGATTGGATATCTAAAGACTCTATGATTGATAGCGTAGAGTCTCTTACTTTGAGTCCAAAGTCTGGTACTTCCAAAAATCTTAGGGATCACCTCGATCGGTGTTTGCCAGTGTCACGTTGTGGGTTAGGAAACAGATTTGTTTCCAATGTAAACAAAAACAAACCTCGAACAACAACAACAACAACAACAACTACTACTACTACTACAACAACAAAATCGACAATGAAAACCGTTGACACGGTGATCTGTCAAAAATTTCGGCAGCTTAACACCCGCCACATTGCGTATACGTAATCCCCTCACCCGTTCACGAACTGTTGGAATCTGTCGTCGTAGTCGTCGCTTGTTGTTGTTGTTGTTGTTGTTGATGTTGTTGTTGATGTTGTTGTTGCTGTTGTTACCATAGGTTGCTGCTGTTGTTGTCATCGTGTGTGTTCCCTCCAGCTGGGCCACTGGGGCTACCGCGGACTGCCGCTGGGCGGGACTGGGCTGGGCCCCAGCCATTGGCATTGGGCATTACATGGCAAACAACTCAAGTTGTTCGTCGCAGCGAGAATGCGAGGGTTGGTCGAGAATTTTGTTTCGCTTTTATTCTTGATAAACAAAAGGCTAATTGATCAATGGGGCATTCCAAGGGATTATCGACAGGTTTTTTCCTAATCTAAAACTTAAAGACGCAAATCCTCGATTTCAGTCATTCAGTCATTCGACTCTAAGGCCAAGATCACATTTCTATAGCAGCTGCTTTAATGACTTTAAGGAGCGCATATAGGCAGTGTGAGATGTCCTGTAACTGAATAAATAATCCTTAAGACTTCTGTCCTTATTTTTTTCTATAATTTATTTTTAATATTAATCCCAAAAGGTTTGTACCCCTCCGTTACTCGATTCCAGCTGTGGTCACGACATGAGGCATCGCTATGTGCATTCACAAGATGAATAGCTGCAATAACTCGAATAGATTGAATAGATCGAATAGATCGAATAGATCGTTTGCAGTTAGAGGATCGCACACATCGATCACATTCAGTGAATTTATGACATGTTTCCAGCTTGAAGGTTGCAGTGGGCATACCCACAGTCCCTTAGGCATGGAGTCCGCCATTCGACATCCATTAACCCGTTCGGTATTTCCGGATGCGCTCATTGGAGGCGGGACTCGACCTAGACTATCCGATCTCACTATGCGATCCAATCCGATCTGCTCTGATCCCATCCGATCCGAGACCATCAATACGCAAATTAAGCACTTAACCAAAAAATGTTAATCATTATTCGATTTCTGTGCGCGTTTTATGTGTGACACTATTTCAATTTATAACTAATTATTGACCACAGAGTCACTTTATAAATATATCTACATTTATCTTTATATGTGTGTGTGTGTGTGTGTGTGTGTGTGTGTGTGTGTGTGTACGTATGTATCTGAAAATTTATTGCAATGCCGTGTGACCGAAGCGAAGCAAACTGATCGAGCGACTGGGCCGTTGGTGGCGGGAGACCGGGCAAACGGGCAACGGGCAAACGGGCAAACGGACAAACAGGCAACCGGGCGTATGAGTAACAAACGAAAGCTATTAAAAATTATAGCCGTCTATTTAGCGACAGTCAGTCAGTCGGTCAGACGGCGGGGCTGTCGCTGGCGGGTGGAGAGACACTGCAGCTTACTGTTAGGCGCATCACAGGCGACCCACAAACGAATTCATACCCTGCCCCCATTGGCATTCACTTACCAGGCATACCCCACGCACTGATACCCTAAGCAGTCGCTCAGCCAAAGGTAGCCCCAATCCATCACGCACTTCACACTGATAAATTGCCCTATAGCCAAATAGACAGCCATCAAGATTAATGCACACACACACACACACACACACACACACACACACATATGTGTATAAGTGTAGGTGAGTTGATTTTGGTAGATTCGGAGACCCGAAGATACTTCAGCCAAAGTAAACTGCAGGCTTCAAAGGATATGGGTACTTAATAAAAACGAAGGATTTTTTTTTAAGTTAAATTATCTTTTTTTATTGTATTTTAAATTTATTTAAATAGCTTGAATTTAAATTACAAATTTAATTATTTAATTAATTAATTATAGAAATGTTGTTAGAGTATTTACTGTTCGGCGAATTGGGATTAATCTGAAGCTGAAAGTTTTTTTTTTATGGATTTTTGTTAATTTGCAATGATTAATTTTTATTTGCATGTGCATTTGCATACATGTATACGTATGCACATGCATGCGAACACGTAAATATGTCAGTGCTCAGAGTGTGCACTAACACGCACACAAGTGCACATAGATATTTTTGCTATTAAAAAGTTACTTGTCTATGTCATTAAAGTCAGTGTATTTGTTGCTCTTTACATAACACGTTATTGCATTTCATTAGAAACATTTTCAGTTAGGAATATTATTTGGGCAGAGACCGCAACTGCGACTGTAAATGCAAATGCAAATGCGAGTGTGAATGTGTATGTGAATGTGTGTGTGCGATGCGATGCGAGCGACTTATAACTTTAAATGGACACCTGTTAGTATGCGTGCATTTGCATAGCGCCGTCTCTTTCTTGCCCCGTCTTTCTCTTTATCTGTTCGAGTATGAATGTATTCGTACTCGAAACGCACTTACCAGGGGCTCAGCAGTCGATAGACGTATAGCCCTCTGCAGTTTGTCGACTGTTTATCTTTTGGCACGCTCTGCGCGTCGGCGTCAATGTGTGTAGCTGCAAAGCTTCAATATTTTTTTTTGCATTAGCTACATTTTTTGTTGTAACTTTGCCTTAGCTTGCGCTGCTGTCGCTATCGCTGCCGTTGCTTTTGCTGTTGTTGTTGCTGTTGCTGTTGCCGTTGCTTTTGCTGTTGCTGTTGCTGATTTTAATGCTCATTTTATTTTCCTATAAATTTGCTATTAGAAGCCGAATGCTACGACGCCGGCGACATAGAACTTTTCTGTGTTTTGTTTTTGTTTTACGTGCCGTTTGCTTGTCGGTAACACAGTAGTTGTAGTTGTAGTTGTCGTCGTTCAACGAGTGTTGCTGTTGTTTTGCGTTGCCTTCGACCAATCAGTGTTGAGATCACCACATAGCTGGCGTATAGCAAGCTAGTATGATGTGATGTCTATAAATAGATTCTTGAACATTCACTTAACGAACCCGAACCTATAGCCGAACCTGGCGTCGCGTTCAGCGTCGGCCTTGGAACACTGGAATCGAATATCTACAAGCGAGTGCCTTTGCTGCCGGTGTCTTACTGAGCGCTTCGCTGCTGCGAATGCATTGAATTTATTTCTCTTTTTTCAATTCTCTTCTCTCTTGTTATTTATATGTGCATCAGCGGCAAATGGAAAGCAAACCATCAATGAAAATAAAAACATTTTCATTATCTCGGTCTTGTATTCAATAATATTCATTTGACGATATTATAACGTAAATTGAATACTTGTAGATTATAGTCAAAAATATTGGATATTTGAGTCAAATGCCAAAAGGACAATACCTGCAGCCGTTCATGTTAAAGTCAATATTTTGTGACAAATTTTGAAACAATTAAATATTTATTTTCTTGCTTAACTATCTTAAATAAAATATTCTTAATATTTAAAACATGTTTATGTATTTTTATGTTCACACCTAAAATTCGCAATTTATGTTTATTTGTTAAAACGTTACAAACTCTGTTGAAAAAGTAATGATATCTTTCCAAACTCAACGAATGACTGCCGAACGCCGCGTTAGTGGGACAAACAAACACAAAAACAGTGGAATTGGAACTTTTGAAAAACCGAGGCAGCCGGTTGGCTAACGTTGCGTTCGTCCGCTCTCTCGCTCTCCAGTAGCGAACTTTGTTATTGTTTCGTTTTATACCCTGGGCTCAAGCTCAAAGTGGATAAAAAGGGTAGTACAGAAAGTTGTATGGCTTCACAATGTATTTAAAAACTGAACAATATTTTATATTAAAGTTTTATTCACTCTTAAAGTTCTTTGGGAGAATTTAAATGATCAATTTTATATATATATTAAATAAATGCTGCCTCAATACATACCTAACTCACAAACACCACTTAGTACAGGGTATTTTTGCTTCCATATTTGATATAAATAATCTTGTTTGTTGCTATTGCCGGCTCTTCGTCGACTGCCTCCAGAAAATCCAACTCACTTAATGTATATTTTGTATTTGAGAATGTATGCAGAATTCTATATACGCATACATACGTATAAGCATATACATATAGCTATGTATATAAATATATAAGTATATTTTTCAAAATAAACTTGGGTGTATGGATTTAAGCTCTTTGCTGCGCTTTACGAAATAAATCAAAACATTTGATTGATTACCGACCACCATACACATTGTATATATACATATATATACATATATACTTCTGGATGGGAATGTGTGTGATATATGTAGGACATACATACATATATACATACGCTCATATATATGTGTATAGCCATATACGCACGATATTTGTTTGTCACTGGTAGTCTTTTTAGCAGTTGGCACGTCGTCCATGGCCCGGGAACAAGCACCGCCGTCCCTGGGTCTGCCAGTGCTGAAACGTTGATAAGCTTTGCGTCTTATCAGTAGGTGGCGACAATTGGAAATCGTGACTTGCCCCGTTCCTGTTGCTCATTGTACACTTTGCAGTTATTGTTGTTGCTGTTATTTATGCAACATTTTAATCAGTTGCCATTGTGCACATACACAGATGAATAATCGTATAGTTACGAAACGTAAAGTATTGCATATGTGTAACATTCACACTCACTGCACCATTTAAACGGCTGCGCATGCCCTATTAGCGATTCGAAAATTGCATTTATGTTTTCAAGGTCACGGCGTTGGTGCCACTGCGTCTGGAACTATGTGAAAATTCAATTTTTAACTCTTCTTTTAAAGTGAACATTTTTTGAAGTCACTTTGGCTTTGAAATTAAAAGTGCTTGTGTGTGTTTAACAGACGTTTTGGGATGTTAACGAAAATGTATATTATGTTGTTTATGTATGCAGCCCTGTTTATATTTGTGTCTACTTAAGCATAGATATATCTGCATATACGTATTATAGATCTGAACAAGCTTTTCCAAATACATGTACATGTAGTGTAATCTGCTCGGCTTTTAATCAAATACACAAACATAATATGCCGGCAATTTTTTGAATGTTTTTTGAATACTGTTTGTGTGCTTTCCAATTCCAATTCATGTTATTCCGCCGCTATTCGGCGATGTCAGTGGCGTCGTTAAGTTGGGGGTTAGGGGCTGTACAGCCCACGTGGCCAATGTTTGTGACGACACCGTCACTGGGTCGATGTTTGCGGCTGCGTTTGTTTATTTGTTAGTAGTGCGGGCCTGTTCCGTTTTCACGTTTCGCTTCAGCAGTCAGACGGTCGGGCAGTCAGTCGGACTGTCGTCGCATTTTAGTGCTTTGCGTGTACCAGACTTGAACGCAACGCTGCCCGCCGCCTTCTCAACTTATCGCCCACCACCAAACGCAACCATAGCACAAAACCCGAACGTACGGTCGCGCAAACGAAACGAGCAGTCGACACCCGACGAGGTTCTCATTAGATTTTATTGTGGTGGATTGTTGTTGCTGCAGAGCTTAGACCGACATCAGCAGCAAACAGCAAACGGCAGCAAGAAGCAGCAGCGACAGCAGCAGCAGCAGCAGCAGCAGCAGCAACGGCAACGGCAACGGCAAGAGCAAAAATAACAACAAACGGCCGGCCGCGCCTTTGCTTTGGCTCGTTTCTCGCCCCTCGTTTCGTTTCGTTTCGTTTTGTTCTGCCAGCTCTGCGTTAGAACTCGCGGCGAGCTCTCGCTGCTGGCGTCGCAGTAGCTGTAGTCGATGTTGCCGACGCCGAGTGACTTATTGGCTTTAAGCGAATTTGAAATTCGCTTGGACTTTTATTCAACGTGTTGGTTTCGTCGCGTGAGCAACTCTGAAACTGAAAACAAAAAACTTGCAAAGAGCCCCCGAAAAAACTGAATTGAGTTTTTCTACGGCCGTACACAACACCTACACTAATACTAATACCGATACCAATACCAATACCAATACCAATACCAAACCGATAACAACACCTACTCGTACCCGTAACTTTAATCGTATCCCCTTTGTATATTGTGTGATTCTGTTAATATTATTAAAATATATTGTTTAAATCGTTGGAATCGTAACGCGCGCGGCGCAGCATCCAACGCATACGGATTTATATGCAACCTGTATAAAATCCGGCATATGTATAAATACACACATATATAATCGCATTAATCGTACAATTTTTTTAAAGTGTTTAAATCCCCCACAAGTGCTACCAAAATGCCTTATAACAGCGTTACGCTTTAGTGTCACAAGTGCAGCTAAGTTACCAGAGTCCTGCGGGACTCCAAAAAGAGCGTCCAAGAGATCTATTTAAGAATTTAAAACACGTGCTGCAAGAGCCGTGTTGGTCAACAGTTCAACAACAATCAACAGACAATCAACAATAAACATCACTCAACACTCAACACTCAAATTAAGTGCTCTTCTCATCTCTAATTCGGCCCTTCATAAGCAGCACTTGCAGCAAATCGCATAACAGGTACGTTCCATGAAAAATATTATCCCTCTCCCCCCATTAACCCTGCTCCTGCGACTACGTGACACTACTCACATGTTAGCGACTTTATCGCAACTCGACCCCTTCAGGCCACCCCACCCCCACTTAGCTAAACATCAATTCTAAAACAGCCCCCCAATTCCATTAGTCCATTGAGTCCGTTGAATGTGGAACGCTTATGATATTTGACGATTTGCGGTCGGGGAAGTCCCCCAGTTTAGTGATCATCTCCCCAGCACTTGCATTAGTGCAATATGCAAACACACAAACAAACATGCACACACACACACACACACACACGTACACATGTGCAGTGTGTGCAAATTTGACCCCATCGCTCGAGCTGACAATGACAAATGTTAAAAAAACATGGGAACTGACATGGATTATTGAGTTTACGTACAATTCCCAATAGTGCAAATCTCAATTATCGTCCAACGATTAAACCAACATTTCCTCTATTCGTACCTCAATTACTGCTCAATTTAAAAACCCTCGCTATGCAGCAAGATATTGGCTTCTTGTCAGCTCGTTATCTTTTTAAGTGTATTTTAAAGAAGACCTAAGAAAAGCTTTTTCTTCGGCTACTTTTAATGCAGTGGGAGAGGTTTATATATTGACTGGTGCATATGCATAACATCAAATTTACCGTTAGGTTAAAGCAATCATGATTAGTCGTGTTTGTTTGATGCAGGCCAAGTGCCCAAAGATTCACTGATATTCTGCCTGCTCGCTTTTCGTGTACAATTCACACATGCACACACACACACACGCACACACACATGTCATAAGCTTATTCTTGCATATTGCGAGCCATAAGTGCATTAGTGTGCGTGACGCAGGCAAACGAAATAGGTAGCAGTTTCAGCCCAATTCTTCGTCTATTTTGCCCGAAGGCAGACGGAAGATCACCCGAAGTGCAACTGCAGAGGACTGAAAGGGATGGAAAGAAAATTACTTTCCTTTTCTTTCTGTAGCTTTCATCTGTTTGGCACGATTTCATCGTTTCGATGTTTAACCTTTTGGGAATAAACGGACGGACGTTTGAAGTTTTAGATAAGGGAATTTCGCTTTTTCACTGTTATTCCTTTACAGGGCTTTCAAGCGGAATTGTTTTTGTTTGCGTTTATTTTTTTTTTTTTTAAATGTGTGAGTGTTTTTTCGTACGGTTATCAGGTCAAAATCTTGTTTACCCAATGACAAAGCTTAGCTGGAATTATTAATTGGAATATTAGTATTCAAACCAGAACCAAGTAATTTTTATATTATTGCCCGACTTTATAACGGCATTTGGAACTATCTTTAAAGAAAATTTATGAAAATCTATTTTCATTTTCAATTCAATTTGACTGTCTGGTTTTTAAATTGCAAGTCGTATCTGAAGAGTAATAAGTTCTAAGCTAGACTAGAAAGCCTAATCTGGGTGCTTAGATTAGTTAATCGCATATACTAAGTCACTTACTGGAAAGTTATTTCGTTGTCACTGCAAATTGCTTGTGTCTTCAACTTTTAAGACCTTTTAATCTGTCATTTGCCACTGGCTTCCCTTTGCACTCCTTGATCTTCGCCCTGCCCATCGTCTTCACTTCTTGGAATTTACTCGGGATGTGTTCCAATTGGAGAAACCATTTTTAGAATTCCCATCTCTTTGCAGGCGGGATGTATGCGGAATTTCGCCAATTTCCACTTGCTGTTAGTGCTCCTCCTTTTCTTCTTCTTCTTTACATCTTGAATACTTATTATGTACGCGTGTGTGTGTGTGTCGTGTGTCAGCTTGACTAAGCGAAGGAAGGGGGGGACACGGTGCTTCTGGTCTGGCAATTACTAGCGGACAAGTGTCTGCGGCTGCCAAGCGCCAAGCAGCGAGCGCTCGTGCCATTGCTAAGGGCACCAACACATACGAGCGCATGCACAAGCTTATACATGCACACACACACACACACACACACACACATCAGAAAGAGAGATACCGCCTGGCATGCTTGCCAATTCATCAGTACACACACACACACACTCGCTGCCACTCACCGACAAAGGTTAACAGGTGTTTTGCTTCTTTGCGCATTTCTTTCGTTCGCTTTGCCTTTCAGCGCTTGTCCCGCTGCTTTGGTAATCAGCTGTAACACACACACACACACACACACATTTATATACATATACACATATATATTTATATGGACATCCTATTGCATTTCTTTGACAATTCTATTAACTTTTCGAGGGAATTTCCTAACGTCTTTATTTACTGCGCAAAATTTACTTCGATTCGACCCAAAGACACCCAAGCCCAACCCCAACTTCAGCCCCTGCATATTACACAATGACAGTGGTAGTGGTAGCACCCCTGCAAAAAAGGAAAACTGCAGCCTTTCCATTTTCCATGGGTTACTTACAAAATTATCTTCCCCCGTCTCCCAAAAGAAAGGAAAAAATAAAATTTCGTTGCGCATTTTATCGCTCAAGATTTATGCGAGCGAATGCGGAAAATGTCATGGAAAAGTCGGGGCTCCCCAAGCCGAACCACCACCCAGGACTGGTTCGGGTACGTCAACCCCCTCCCTCTTGCTAGACACTAAGCTTTGTTGTTGTTGTTGTTGTTGTTGTTGTTGTTGTTGTTACTTTTCTTGTTGTCAGCATGCGTGCGAGGGTTGAGTGGGAAGTGAGGGATACAAAGTGTGGGGTGGGGGGTTGCTTCAGGGGTGAACATATAAAGTGTAAGTGTATGTACTCGACACACACACACACACACACACACTCATGTTCACATGAAAGGGGCGAGCCACAAAACTCTTTTCATAAATGTATTATATACATATCCAATGCTTATGTGTGTGTGTGTGTGGATGAGTGTGTGTGTGTGTGTTAGTGTGTGCCATGAATGATTTCCATTGTGTAGCCAACCGAGCCTTAAGCACAAGACGCAGTAGTTACAATTACTACCAAACACTGAAACTACACATGTGTTGTGCCTGTAGTTGTGTGTCTGTGTGAGTGTGTGTGTGTGTGATTGCGTGTGATTGTGTGTGATGTGTTTGATGTGTGTCTTTGCCATTGTGTGTGGCCTAATGTTCCGAAAAGTGCGGCGTCACATTGCAGACCCTTGCCCGCGTCCGACTACAGCCCCAACCCCAACCCCAGCCCCGACCCCGACCCCGACTCCGATCCCAGCCCCGAATCTATGGTCTTCCTTGCCCCGTCGAGTGATAAGAGTGGAACTCGTTTTGCCATTTCCCATTCCAATGTAATTGCAAAAGTGTTTCTCAGTTCCATTCGTTCTAGTTCAGTTCTAGTTTCAGTTTCAGTTCCAGCCTTAGTTCCAGTTCCAGCTCCAGTTCCAGCTCCAGTTCCAATCTCCCTGCTCTTTAAAAGCCAAGAATGCAAACGACATGTGTTTCTTTTCCAACAAGCTCGCAGCTCTCTAGGCGGCGCCTTCAACTCGACTAGCGCCCCCAAATGGTCTTTTAACTATATAGTACACCACACACACACACACACACACACACACACACCCACACATATATGTATATATGTATATAAGCGACGAAAACTCTCTCCCGTATATCATGTGCTTAATGAGGTCCCACCCTCTACCCCCCCGTTACTCACCTTCCTGCATGTCGTCTGGTGGCATAGCCTTGACAGGTGTGCGGGCGGGGGAGCGACCCGCAGGAGCAGAGTTGCCACCCTTTCCCCACAGATCCTACAATTCGCTCAACTCTGCACACGACATCCCAGCAGGCAAATTCCGAGGACTCAAATTCGCGATTCCAGGCTTCACTGCCATTCGCATTTGTTTGGCTATTCATGTGTTTATTCATGTGTGTATTCATATTCATCTTTGTATTCGTACTCGTACTCGTACTCGTATTCACACTCGTTGTTGCATGTCGCCGCATTCACGTTCAACAAGGCATTCATCCATTTCAGCTGCCGCCTGTCAAAAATTTCGACGACACAAAAACGTCAAAGTTTATGAACGCATTTTTGAATATATTTTGAATGTTTTTCGAATGTTTCGATTTTTTCGTCTTTAAGGCGATTTTTGTGGCTTTTTTGGTTTTTCTTTGTATCGGAGTTTATTTTTTTTTTTAATTTTTTGTAGCGCAATGAAATTGTCACCGAGCTGCCAAGTAAATAAACTAATAAATAAATAAATATTGTTGCTACGTGTTTCTGCGTGTGTCTCACTGTGTGTGTGTGTGTGTGAGTGTATGTGTGTGTGTGTGTGTGTGAGTGTATGTGTGTGCGTGTGGAAAATGTAAACAAAAGGCAAGACCAGCCACAAGTATCGGCCATTCCAATTTCGACAGATCTGATGCACACTATCCTCATGTCTTCATATCGTTTATGTATGTGTGTGTGTGTGTGTGTGTGTGTTGAGTGTACAGTAAACAGCGGCTATGTGCAACAGCAGTTTCAATAGCGAAAATTGTAAACACATTCGATTCCGATGCCTGCCTTTACTTTAGTTGAGTCATCAGAGTATCGAGTATTTAAACGTGAGTACAAGTAACTATCGAAAGGACATTTCTCGCAAGACTAGATGTAGACGATTCATCCTTTTTAATTTCTTCTATTTTATCTAGAGAGGATTAAATGGCAGATCGAATGGCTAACGGAATATTGAGTGTATTTCTTTGACATTTCTAGGATTGCAATACCTTAAATTAAAGCAAGGAATGATCAAGGATAATAAGCTATTTTATTCGGCCAATCATGCAGTATTCATTCAGTATTCATGCAGTATTCATTCAGTATTCATTCAGTATTCATTCAGTATTCATTCAGTATTCATTCAGTATTCATTCAGTATTTACTCAGTATTTATTCAGTATTCATTCAGAACACAGTCAGTATGTATTCGTTCAGTATTCACTCAGTATTTATTCAGTATTCATTCACTATTCATTGGTACTCATGGAGTATCAGCTTAAGAATCATTGAACAAATGCAACAATCGTTCGATCGGAGAAGATGGAATTATCAAGGAGTCACGAAATAGTCCTTGGATATTATTCATTCAGGGAACATATTTGAAATGGATTCCTATACCGAAATTCAGATACGGAATGAATCCATCGACCTTCTGGTACTCGAACCGAAGATTCTTTTATCCAAAGTTTGTACAGAAAGTGAAGAGTTGCATTTGGGAATCGGTCTTTTAATTGATCGTTAATTTGTAATGATCGATGGTTCGTTAACTGCCTTGAATAGTCTTAAAGACCCGCATCATTTGGCGAGCCTCCCCACTCCACTGCACCCCTCCCCAGCCACAACCCCAACCCCAACCCCAGCCACCACCTAACGGCAGGCAGACAAGCAATCGATGAAGTTCCATTCATTAGACAATTAACCCAAAACCGATGTGTGGTTCCCATACGCCCGATATCAAGTCCCACACTCCCGATAACTCATTTGAAGTTCTAACCTTCTACCCCTCACCTCCACCCCCACCCTTCCCCTTGTCGATATCTCGCCCACTTGCGCTTTTTTTTGGCCCACAATCGTGTTGTGGGGGGGAAGTCATGGGAATGGATTGGGTGAGGGACACGAAATGAAGGGAACAGATTGAATGGGATGAGATGGGATGGGATGGAAGCGGAACGGCTTTGGGTGATGTGTAGGGGAGGGGGAGGGGAAACGTTGTTAGAAGAGACTTGCAAATCGAATGATAAAACGATTGCTTTGTGTGTGCTTGTGCATTTATTTACTTTGGCCATAAGAAGTATTTGCCCAAAATGCTTAAAACCAGGCAAGAAACGCACAAACTGTATTCAAGTTGGCCAAAAGCCAAAACCGGTTCGCCATTTGTTAAGACCACGTCCAGAGCTAAGCCCCAAACCAAGCAAAGCAAACCAAGCCACAGCCAAAAGTGCCATAAAATAACAATAAAATGCGTTCTAATGCTGAGAAACTCACCGAATGCCAAACACCCTATGAAAATATATTTTATTTATAAAAATAGAAATAATATAAAAAATATAATTTATAATTTTTATATTAGAATTTCTTTACAAATATAGAAAATATAAAATTCATTTTTCGAAATTATTTCTTTATGAAATTTCGTTTATTTTCAAAGGCAGAAAAATCTCATAGTTTTATTTATTTAATTCTTTATTTTATATATTTAATTTTTATTTAAATTTTTTTAATTATTATTATTTTTTTATTTAACTTAAAAATACACAAAAATATAATAAAATATTCTTGCTTCTAAGCTGATGGTAAAAATGGAGTCGAATTTCAAATACCCTACACTCCTCCTCTCACCAGCTTTAAAATTTGTTATTCCATTTAGGGAATTAAAAAAAAAAAAAATAGAATAAAATAAAAAATTAAATATCTTCAGTTCTTAATGAATTTTGTTGCTAACTTTTTTTTTATGTATTAACCTTTTTTTTGCTTCAATTCTTTCACGATTTGTTTGCCTCTCGAGCGCGCCGTCTCGCTCGCACCTTTGCCTTTGGGGCGCAGAGTGTTTGTTGCTTGCTTTTTATTGTTTAAAATTCATCACGAATTTCATTTTGTTGTTTGTTCTTCTTTTTCTCTTTTGGCGTAAATTTGTATTTTATTTTTTGTGAGTTTTATTTATGTTTTTTTAGTTTTTTTTTGCTTTTTTTTTTTTACTTTTTTACTTTGCTTTGACGACGTTTCATCTAACCTTGAAGCACATTAAATTCGGGTTGTTGTTGTTGTTGTTGCTGATGATGATGTTGTTATTATTATTGTTGTTGTGGTGGTTGTTGTTGTTGGAAAATAAAAAAGGCAGCAACAATAAATGAGAATCATGTACATCAACTAAAAGACACAGGAAGGGAGACAGACAGACTGACAGACAGACTGACTGACTGACTGATTCACTAACTGACAGACATACAGAGAGACAGACAGACAGACAGACAGACATACAGAGAGACAGACAGACAGACAGACAGACAGACAGACATACAGAGAGACAGACAGACAGACGGACATAAAGACAGACAGACAGACAGACAGACAGACAGACAGACAGACAGACAGATAGACAGACAGACAGACAGACAGACAGACAGACAGACAGACAGACAGACAGACAGACAGACAGACAGACAGACAGACAGACAGATAGATAGTCAGACAGATAGATAGACAGACTCCCTGACTGACTGACTGACTGACAGACAGAGAGACAGACAAACAAACTGATAGAAAGAGTGAAAGAGGCAGAGAGGTGGAGAGAGTGAAAGAGAGGGGGATGGAGAGAGGGATGGAGAGAGGGAGAGAGAGAGAAAGCAGATGGCAGTGCGAGAGAATCTAAATATATGTGAAATACATGAAAATGTATCTTGTATCCATGTGTGCATTTTTTGGGAAAGATACATTAAAACAACAAAAAACCAAAAACCAAAAAAAAAAAAAACAAATACAAAAATTGAAAAATAAACAAGAAAAGCTGAAAAAAGTTTATATTAAAAATTTCATTTGGGGTCGAGAATTTTTCCGCGTCTTCTGTTCTTCTTGTCTGAGTTTTCCTGCGTTTTCTTCTTGTGCTCTGAAAATGAAGTGCTTAAAGAGAAAATGTTTTAAAGTAATTAAAAAAAAAATTAATTAGTTACCATTAAGTAATTAACTAATAATGATCCTTAAGGAGATCCTGAAAACGGATCAGCTCTTATATCTGCGAATCATTCATTTCCGATAGTCGATCTGATGAAGAAATGGGGATATTCTTATTCTTTTTCTTCATCTGCTTCTTCTTTATATTCTTCATCTTTTTCTTCCCAATCTTTTTCTTCTCTATCTTCTCTATTTTCTCTCTCTTCTTCTTCTCCTTCTCCTTGTGGTTAATTTGTCTAGCAAGTCAAGAAATGGGGATACTCTTAATCTTCTTCTTCTTCACCATATTTTTCTTCTTCTTCTCTATCTTCTTTCTCTTCTTCGCCATCTCCTTGTGGTTAATTCGTGTGTCTAGCAAGTCAAATATTTCATATTTCGTTGTTGCTCCAAAAAATCTTAATTGCAGCCATATGTGTATTGCTTTAGCCCTGTCCCTGTCCCTCTCCCTCTCCTTCTCTCCCCCTCCTCTCTATCTCTCCCTTCATCCTTCTCCTTCTCTTTCTCCTTCTGTCTCTGTCACTTTTCTGGAAATGTGTCGTTTTTTTTTAATGTGTTCTTTTTATCTACGCATTTCTTGGCTCTTCTATGTGCCCAATTCTAGTCTCCATTGCCAAAAAAAAAAAAAAATAGGCGAATAAACGGCGAAAAGCAAGTGAGAGAAATAGAAAGAGATATAGAGAATATGGAGAATACGCTGAAAATAATGAGGCAGGAAAAAAAAATTAAAGCGCAAAGGAAACGCGCCAAATTGTTGTACCTCTTGTAGTTGTTGTTGTTGTTGTTGTAGTTGTTGCTTTTGTTGTTGTCGCTTTATTTATTTATTTATGCGTCGCTTTTCTTTTTTATTTTTATGCTGTTCAATAAATTACGCTCTGTTGACATGCTCCCCCCTCTTCTCCCCAACCAACAATCATCCCCCTACACATTTCCACCCACAAATCCGACCTTCCGCACCCTCCCTCACAGTCACAAGCTGTGCTCGCTCTTACCCTCATTTGGTCATTTGACTTGCAGCTGATGGCGACGTCGACGCCGGCGTCAGCGTCGACATCGGCATGGGCGTCGGCGTCGGCGTCGGCGTCACGCATCGTTGCGCTTTAATGGCCTAAACGCAACTTTTGCTTTCATTGCACGTACCCCAACGACAGCAACAGCAACAGCAAAAACAAATACAACAAATACAACAACAATAATAACAATAACAACAATAACAAACAACAATAACAACAACAACTGGAATTGAACTTGAAATTGTTGCCGGGGCTTGGGGCCTGGGGTTTGGGGTTCGGGGTTCGGGGCTTGGGGCTTGGGACGCCCCCAAGTCACTTCTCACGCTCCACGCTGCACGCTCCACGATAACCGAAAACCAAAAACCCAAAAACCCAAAACCAAAAACCGAAAACCGAAAACCAAAAACCGAAAACCGAAAGCTACTAAAAATATAACTGAAAATAAACGAAAATAAACGAAAAACCGAAAAGCGAGAAGCGTGGGTCATTAAAGACCTTATGGTTGCTGGCATTGTAATATGGTGTGGGCGTGGCAACGCTTGACGCCCAAGACATGCATAAGACTTGCCCAACGAGTCGCCGAGTCACCAAGCGAACCTGTTGAAAAGCCAAGGAAAGCCAATTTTTACCTCCAAAAATTATCAATACTCCAGGCACTTTAATATTTATAAGACTCTTGTGTAAATTAAAGGGTATTCGCATCTCTCTACAGCCGAATGTCTCTTCTCTTGGCTTGTGTGAGCAAAGGAAATACCCTGTAAATTAAGGCACTTCCTGTTGATGGCTTTGAAGCGAGCTCAAAGTGTGCTGACACGTTGTAGGCTCTAATGGGGATGTAAGAGTATCTGAGGTCAGGGGTTAACCCATAAAACCGTACCAGTCCAGTAGAAAGTATCCGACTTTAGATACCCTTCATTTGATAAATAAGTGAATGGAAACTGAGGCCTCAGTTGAAGTTGCCAGCGATTTGTTTGGTTTTAAGAAGCGTCTGCATTGACTTCTTAGGCTAGTCATAACACAGGGACAGGTACATACACATATAAAGGTAGACACACACACACACACACAGAGACTGTCTTAGCCTAGTCCCTGGCTTTAACGAGCTTCGTCCGGCCGTAAAAACGAAATGAAGTTCCCGCGATACAACGGATACGTCCGAAAGGTCGGGAACTCTCCAGGTAGACGAGAATTCGGCGAACTTCTTTAAGAGTCGCTGGAGCTGTTGGAGCTGCTGGAGCTGCTAGAGCCGCTGGAGCCGCTGGAGTCGCTCGAGTCGCTGGAGTCGCTGGAGTCGCTGGAGTCGCTCATAGAGCGCACAGCTGTGAAGCAATTAGAAGCCCCGAAATGCGATCCAAAATAATTTAGTTTTGTTTCTGTTTCTGTTAGTTTTCTTTTTGGGCTTTTTATTTTTTTTTTTTTGGTTTTTATAAAAAATGACTTTCCGCTGCGGTGGGCAGGGCCCGTCCCCCTCGACCCCCGTGACCCCATGAACACCTGAGCCCGCTCGACCCCTCCAAGCAGCGCTGCGTACAACGTCGGCTTTGGCCTTTTGAATTTGGATTTGGATTTTGTTTGTCGGTGTTACGCTTTTTGAGTCATAAAATCAGACAGTAAATGAAAAGCAACAACAGCAACAACAACAACTACAACAACAACAAAACGAGCTGCCGGTCGCTCCAAAATAGTTAAGTATAATAACAGCGCGCATCTTAATTATATAACAATTAAACGTACAGCGGAGAGAGAGAGAGAGAGAGAGAGAGAGAATGTGAGGGCAGGAGAGGTGCAGCTAGAAAGAACGGTGCCACAATGAGGAAGAGGGGGGAGAGGAGAAGACGCTAGTGGCTTCCTCTATAGGAAAACAAATCTGAAGGTTGGGAGACCGTAATTTTTATTTCGTGTTGATGTTGAGTTTTTGTTTTTCCCAAATTTTTTATTATTATTATAAATTTTGGCTTCATTTTTGTTATTGCTGAAGGTATGTGAATCCAACAAAAACAACAACAACAACAGCAACAACAACAACGAGGAGCGCAACAATAATAATCACGAGAGAAACTCACATGATACGTAATTTATTTAAAACAAAGAAAATTTGACAAAACAAATTGCTGGCTGGAAATGATTGTTAGGCGGGGAGAGAAGGAGGGGGATGAAGAGAGGGGAGGGGGGGAGATTGTCCACTCAGCTGGGAGAATGCACCGACAAGGTCAACGGATTGCGTTGTTGTTAAGAGCCAAAAGGCAATTTGTCAACTCTTCTACAAATTGAGCTCCTAATACAGATAAAGATACACGCACACAGATACATTTACACACTCACACACACACACACATATAAAAATACAAAATGTATCTGCGTCGCGACGCATTCAAATTTCAATTGCGCAATTTGGAAAATATTTAAATCAAGTCAAGGGCAAACGCGGAAATTAGAGATCCAAAAATAACGTTTCCCCCGACTCAGAAACTCCCGAATCTCGGGAGGTAACGAGACGTGAAACTTGAGATTCAACAGATATGGGAATTATAGGAAGAAAGAGAAGAGAGCGAGAGAGAGAGAGAGAGAGAGAGAGAGAGAGAGAGAGAGAGAGAGAGAGAAGGAGAGGGAGCGAAAACCAATTTACTGTTAATTCAACTGTCGATTCTTTTGCTTCCTTCATCCTTAAATGTGATGTTATTTATTTATCTATCGATATATCTGCTTCTTACTTTCATCCTTAAACTCAGCATCGGTTCTTCTCTGTTCTCTTTGTGTGTCATTCTTAAATGTTGTAACCGAATTATTAACATCAAATGTTGTAAAGAGTTTAAGGTGAAGTCTTATTAAGTGGCAAGTTGATCTTTTTCCATTTACTTCTCCAATCTTCGTTCCTCTTTGCGCCTGCTTCTTAAGCGTTTCTATCAACTTCAGCTTTGTAATCACTGAAGTGTTGCGTTCTTTATCTATTGACTGTGTGGTTTCCATTTAAGAGTTTTTCATTTAAATAAAACATATTTCAAAGTCAGTGAATGACAAGATCGACGCTATTCAAACTTGTGAATCATTCGAATATAAATAGTCGATTATTCGCACTCAACAAACCGTTAATGCCACCAGATATATCATTTTATTATATCTCTTTATAATCTGACAAAAAAGATAATCCGAAAGCTAAGCTCAGGCTAGGTTCAGGCTGAAGTCTTTGGGTAAACTGAAGGTTAAGCTCTCAACAGAGGGGAAACTTCTTAATTAACCGTTATTTGTTCGGATCTTTGGGAACTCATTAAGTGCATTCAAATTTAGGCAGTTGAAAGCTGAAATTTTGGTCCTACGCTTTTTGCGGTCGATTAAGGGTGAGCGCCTGTCGTCCTTCTGTCCGCAAATGAAGCGCGTGTCAAAAGGGTTTTTCCAGCACTGCCGCACCTCGGACCATTTATTACGTGGGTCATGGGGCAAGTTGTTGTGGACTGTTGCCTAGCACAACATGCAACAAAAGGGAGCGCAACTTTGTGGCACCAACAGCAACAAAAGCAACAAACTTGCACTTGGCACACAAACTCATTTTCTCAGCGAGGAAATGCATTTGCCATTCCATTTCCTGGAACTTGAAGCGGAAGTACGCACGCCTGTACAGTGGGCAAAGCCAACGAATTTCCGCACACAAACTTCCATCAAATAAACTTTGAGCTGTCCACTGTGCGGAAGTATCTGAGAGATACACCAAGCACTTGCATCTATACATCATCTGTAAATGTATCTGTATCTGTATCTGTATCTGTATCTGTATCTCTGTATCTGTATCTGTATCTGTATCTGTATCTATATCTGTATATGTATCTGTATCTATATCTGTATCTGTATCTGTAAATGTATCTGTATCTGTATCTGTATCTGTATCTGTATCTGTATCTGTATATGTATCTGTATCTGTATTTGTATCTGTATCTTTATTTGTATCTGTATCTGTATCTGCATCTGTATCTGTATCTGTATCTGTATCTGTATCTTCATCTGTATCTGTATCTTCATCTGTATCTGTATCTGTATCTGTATCTGTATCTGTATCTGTATCTGTATCTGTATCTGTATCTGTATCTGTATCTGTATCTGTATCTGTATCTGTATCTGTATCTGTATCTGTATATGTATCTGTATCTGTATTTGTATCTGTATCTGTATATCTATGCTTTCGCGAGGTGTGGAAACCTTCTACCTTGCAATGTGGGTCGAGGGGGAGTACGGTCTTTGGCACTCACAAACACTCACACACACATATTCACATGAGTAGCTGCATGGGCTTTGCTTTTGGATACTTCACTCATGTGATGCTCAGTGATTGATCACAGTGCTCCACAGCCCCTTCGGCCCACCCTACCCCCTCCCCACCATCAAAGTGCAAAAGAATAACCAGAAGTAATTTTCATACGCCGCGTTGTACGCCGCTCGGGCGAATCGGGGGTCTTTCGTTGCTTCTGCTGCTGCCGTTGTTGTTGTTGTTGTTGTTATTGTTGTTGTTGTTGTTGTTGTTGTTGTTGTTGTTGTTGTTGTTGTTGCTGCTGCTGTTTTGAGGTGTGAATTTTTCAGCAATTGAGTTTTTGTATCTTTAACTTTGCATTGTTTATGCGACGGCGGCGAAGTCGACGCTACGTTTCGTTTTTCTTCTGCCTTCGTTTCGTTTCGTTTCGTTTGGTTTGGCTTGTTTTTAGTTGTTTTTTATCTTCTTCTTCTTTGGCGCAAATTAACTTTGAACTTCAAAAAGGCAAGAGCAACAACTTAACCACAACAACAACAACAACAACAACAAAAACAACAACAACAGTGAACAACGAACAACGAACAACTCAACAATCAACTTCACCTTGTTCAAGGTCCAAGAGCAACGGCAACAGCCAAACAATCGAAAACAACAAACAACAACAAACAACAAGCAACAGCAACAACAAAAATAACAACAAAACGACAACAATTTTTGTTGCTGCCACTCATTTGCATAGGGAAATTGAATGTAGTGCCAATGCTTCTGCTCATATGCATACCTATGGGTATTACGAGCCGAGAATCGTTCAGGTTTTCCATTCACACAGAGGAAGATTTTGTATCTGCAGGGGCCGAGGCTCAGCACAGCAGGTGGCAGCGTCGCTGCGACGCAGCTTCGGTGTGCAGGCAGCTCAGTGATCTTGAGTAGCAGCTGGGTGGCTCAGGGGTTGGCAATCTTCGATTGAATTGACTCATTAGGGTGACCATGCAAATGCAATGCAAATACTGGAATGACCCTTAACTCATATAAATCATTGTAGATGAAGACAAATCTCCATAGTTGTATTCTGTTTGCGGATGACTATGGTGACCAAACACTAATAAGTGTGTTTAAAGGGGTGACCATGCATCTGACAGAGAAACTCACAGATTGTCTGAATATCTTGAATGATGCGATTAATATATATAGAAATGTATTAGAATATATAGATTTCGGGTGAGCAATAAGTACCTGCATTCCTAAGGGTGACCATGCTGTTGATATTTTATTGGGGTGACCATGCATGTGCACTAAAATACTTACCATGGGAAACTGGATAAACAGGATAAAAAGTTCAGCTTGTAAAAGTGACCATACACTATAGCTACTCTATTAGGGTGACCATTTGTTGAAAACTACTTCTGAGAGATAAGTGATTTTTCTGACACTAAAAGATTTTAGTTTTAAAAAGGCGAGACTCGAATAAATGTTAATGAATAAATAGTTGGTTCGTCATTCGTATTAGGGTGACCATCATATGTTTCAGTAACCCTTCTCAGTGTTTTGCCTTGAACTGTTATCTAGAAATTTCATTATTCATGCCACATCCATCCCGTTTCTATTGCAACTTCCGTTCGCACTCTCGCCAAGCAGTGTTACCCTTTTAATTCACATACTTTCTAATAAAAAGTGTGACCAGATCAGCGAGCACGTAATTACAGTTACTATCAATATTAAAATCAGTTCTCAAGTCGCTCGAATGACTCTTTGTGTTTCTTTGCTTTTTTCCTGCTTGCGTTTGCGCTTGCGTTGCGTTGGCGACGCTGCGGAAGTGCAGTTAACGCCGACGCCGACGCCGACGCCGACGCCGATGCCGACACCGACGCAGCCGACGCCAACGCGAGTTGACGAATTCACATGCCACATGCTTGATTCGAGAGCGAGTATCTTGTATCTTGTATCGTGTATCTTAAGGTTGTAGCTTGTAGCTTGTAGCTTGTAGCTTGTAGCTTGTAGCTTGTGGCTTATTTGCTGCCTGTAAGTGGCACATGGTACGTGGGTTGCACCAATAATTCGCTGCTGCTGCTGCTGCCGCTGGCGCTGCGGCAGCTGCTTTTAGTGGTGGTGGTTGCGGCGGTGGCAGCGGCTGTTTCCGAGTCGCGGTCGACGGTTCCATATGGACAGCAGCGCCCAATGACCTTCCTGTGTCCGGGTTCGTGCGCGAGTCCAGGAAATGACATTAAGTCCTGGCCGCTAATCATATTAATGCACTCGTCCCACTGTCCCAGTGCTGCGCTGTGTGTGCCTGTAGTGCCTGTAGGCATGTGTGTGTGTGTGTGCGTGTGTGGGTGTGCTGTATATGTTGGGTGTGTGCGTGTGTGTAAGGGCGCGGCCCAAGGTTTGGCTTCCACATTGGCTAAAAAAGAGAAAAGAAAAAAAAAATAAAAAAAACATTGAAAAGCCGAACGACACATGAAGAAGAGCAACTGGAAAAACGAGAAGAGGAACTCGCAAGCTTGTCTGTCTGTCCCTCAGTCTGTCTGTCTGTCTGTTTGTTTGTTTGTTCATTTGCTTTCGTTGTCTTTCGCTTTGGCTTTGTCGCCTGTCCCATCACTTTCGCTGTTGTTTTGCTGCACATTGTCTTTTATGGGTCAGTCGTTCATCTCTCCCGCCTTTCGCCTTTCGTCATTTGCCATTCGCCATTCGCCATTCGCCTCCCGCTCCTCTCCCCATATCCCTAGCCATCTCTTCCTCTTTTTTCTCCTCTTTTCTCTTCTTTTTTCTCTCCTCTTCGCTGTCGCTTTTTGGGTCATGTCCATCAGCCCAACAGCTGGTAACATAATACACCCAGGAAGTCCGGCGGGAATCCATTTTAATAGCGTTCGACGTTCGGCGCTTCCTTCTGCTTCTTCTGCTCCTTCTCCTTCTCCTTCTGCTGCTTCTTCTTCTTCTTCTTCAGCTGCTTCTCCCTTTGCTTCTTCTTCCTTTTCTTTAGTTGCTTCTCCCCCCGCTTCTTCTTCCTCTTCTTTAGCTGCTTCTCCCCCCGCTTCTTCTTCCTCTTCTTCAGCTGCTTCTCCCTCTGCTTCTCCCTCTACTTCTTCCTCTTCTCCAGTTGCTTCCTTTGGCTCGCACTCCCAACACCCCACCTCCTGCACTCCCCGCCCTCCGCCCTTCGTCTATCAAAGTTCTTGCTTGTTTTCAGTTTCGATGTCCCATTTTTTGATGTTTTTGTTTTTTCTTTTCCCCTTTTTTTATTTTTTTTATGTTTTGTTTTTGTTTCTGTTCTTGTTTTTGTTCTTGTTTTTGTTTTAATATTTATTCTTTTTTTTTTTGTGTTTTTTGTTGTTAATTTTTGTTTTTGGTTTTGTTGCTATCACTTTTTTCGCACAATATGGACTCATTAGGAGCGTCCGCTGAACTCACTTCACTGCCCGCTGACAACCGCTTCCCCTTACCCCTCACCCCTCACTCCTCACCCCTAAGCCACCACTGGCATAACGGAACCCCCGCCCCCGACACCCCACTGGCAACTAATTAATTATGCCGCTGCAGTGGCGTCACGGGGGTGTATTATTTGCATGTGCGTTTGCGTCTCTCTGTGTGTGTGTGTGTGTGAGTGTGTGTGTGTGTGAGTGTACGTGCGTGCGTTAATGTATTACAATGTCTTGTTGTTGTCTTTGTTTTTTCCACTGTTCCTTGTTTTTGTTTTTTCGGACTAATTTACAACGGGGAACAGCAGCAACAACAACAACAACTCGGGGACAGGAATAAAATTTGCATTGTATTTAGTTTCACACGCACACGACCATGTCTATATACATGTACACATACATACACACATATACATATATATAAATATGTATGTATAAATATATATATATGTATCTAAATATATATCTAAATATATCTTTATGTACTCCTGTCCATTAGATACATTTACTTAATAGTATGTATGTGTGTGTGTGTGTGTGTGTGTGTGTGTGCTGTACTTGGCACCTGAACCCTCGAAATAAAGTACATCAAATTACTTAAGTAATAAGCTATTCACTTCATTAAGTTAAATGAACTGAACTAGTTCCAGGCGAACAGACCCCGCGAATCGCTAATGAATGTGGCTCCATTCGCAAAGGAGCCCAAATGGGAAAAATTCCAATTGGAGAAAATTTTGAATAGATGGAAGAAAAGTTCTAATTGGATATATGATTTGGCAAATTTAAGGAATTTTATTGAGCATCTGAATGAGTGCAGACATTCATGTATTCATGAATATTCAGTCAAATGTCTGGTGAGAATTCGAAAGAATTAGTATCTCGGTTATATAAGTCGTATATAGCACTCTGATCGGAGTGTTATAAAATTGATAATTAATTTTAATTTTTTAATTTTAAATAATAAAATTCTTTATGCTGACTTTCGGATTTGTAGACGGAATAACGGTACTTATACAAAAATATATAAATATATATATATATATATATATAGAAAATATAAATATGAAGAAGGAACCCCATTGAGCAGTTAGAGATACACCCACGCATACATATACATACATACGTACACCCACACACACACATGAATATATATGTATATTCATATATTCACATATTTATTCATACCATCCAAAGATATTACGTGAATGTCACTCACGCTGAGCAAAGGAGTGTGAGAAGTGGGGCTTCTTTTTCCTCAGGACTCAGTTGGCATTTTAATATATTCAGATTTTACCGAATTTTTGGACTTTTTTGCGCTTTCCGAATTTACGTAATTTTCGGAGAAATTGAGTGTTGCTTTTCCCTCCCCCCCTCAAAATTATATGAACTCATATTTCTTTGCCCAGATGAGAGTCGGGGCTACGTAAGATATGCGTGTGTGCGCCTCTATTTACTGCTGTCACGTTGTAAACACACACAGACACACACACACACACACCAATACATGGACTTAGAGTTACCAACTATTCGAGTGTTTGAGTCGAGATATGCAAATTAGCCGTGGCCTTGACGTGGGCGTCAAACTTTTGGATTTATAACTTCGTTACACTTAGCTACTTTTACGTTGTTGTTGTCAGTGGGTGTGCGTGTGTGTGTGTGCGAGTGTGAGTGTGAGTATGTGTGCATGGGGGTGTTAATGTCTTTCTTTGTTGTTAAGCTGACTTGGAAAAATGCTAGTCAACTTTTTCCATTTGCCAGCGCGAACGTCTGTGACGTCTTTTTAGCCTGACATCTTGACCGATTTGGCCCAAAAGGTGCGGCAGTGTGTGTGTGTGTGTGTGTGTGGAAGTGGGTGGGTGGTGCTTGCAGTGCATTTGCTTTTCCATGGTTGTCGGGCGGCTCTTTTGGCGGCTCTGCCCATTTCCTAGGTTCGTCTGTCTGTGTGTGTGTGCGTGTGTGTGTGTGTGACTTTCAAATGGCCCACTGATTCGGCCATTAGAAGAAGAAGCCGAGTCATTTCTCTGGGCCCAGAGCTGTGTTTGTGGCCAAGCTTGTGGCCAAAAGCCATTGGTCCGCTCTCTTGGCCATTTGGCAAACATTCATAAATTATTCAAAACAAATAAAAGTCCGATCGTCGAACGGCGAACGTCGAACGTCGAACGTCGAACGGCGGACGCTTTTGGCCTCTTTGGTTCATTGGCATTTCATTTGCCGTATTCTGTGGTTGGCTTCAAATATGTGAGCTGAAATGTGTATATGGATGTGTATGTATATAAATACAAGTGTGTGTGTGTGTGTGTGTGTGTTTAGATACTCTTTGTATCTGCACTTCCCATTGACGTGCCACTCAGCCATTCATTAGTTTAAAACTAGTTTCTCTTCAGTAAAAAAAAAAAATAAAATAAAAAAAAAAATTATTTCTTTCTTTTCTTCATTTTGCAGTTATTCTTTTTATTCTTATTGTTGTTGTTGTTGTTGGTGTATTGTATTCCATTTCGTTTATCTTTCCGTATCTGTTTATATATTTATTAAAAAAATGTATTTCATCTTTTTTCTTTTTTCTATTTTTTTTTTTTTCTTCATGCTAATTAAGAAACGAGACTCATTTAAAACAATAAGCAATTTATTAAAACAAACTCAAAACCTAAAAATAAATTAAAATATCATAAAAATATATAAAAACAGACAAACGCCTCGATATCATAATTATGGCCGACACCGTCCCCGGCATACCAAGTGGGGGCTTCAAAGCGGCCGAACCTCCGATCGGCCGCAGTTGCCGGAAACTTTGGATGTCGCTGCTTTACGATGGCAACTGCCCAATTAGAGTTACCCGTCGGTTGCCATTAAATTGGCCAGTGTTGCAAAATTACAAATTTATATAAATATCTGTATATATGTATATATATATATCTGTATCTATATATGTCATGTCCTGCTTAGAATGGCCAACCAAAAGTGGCTGAACTCTTGGGTCTCAGTGCAGCCCTAGAGGTGGGGGCATTTCCACTGAGTATCGAGTTGTTTTCATTTCTATCGTAGGAATCCAGTGCCTTCCCACCCCCACCCCATATCTCGCACTCTCTCTCTCTCTCTCTCTCTCTCTCTCTCTCTCTCTCTCTCTCTCTCTCTCTCTCTATCTTTACTGGTACCTCCCTTTATAGGGTATGTTGCCGTCTATCAGGACTGAAAGAGAGAGAACTTTTTTTCAAGCAGGAACTATGGGAATCTCTCGTTTGTGAAGAAGTTCACTTGAGCGTCTAGAAAATATTTTATTTAATTATAATAATTTTTTTTTTTTATTAAATATATTATATAATTTATATATTTTATTTATATTTGTGGCATGCCACTTTTAATTTCCTGTGGGCGAAATTTATTCCTGCGACTTTCTGGCTCCTTCCTCTTCAAATGCCCCTTCAGAATGTGTCTATCCGATTATGCACAACTCCCAGAGTGTTGTTGTTGTTGTTGTTGCTATTCTCGTTGCTATTATTGTTGTTGTTGTTATTGTTGTTGTTGCCTTTTTATGATTGCTTTGCCATTGTTCGCATTGTCAAGTGCTTTTCATTTGCTTTTTACCACATTTTTGTGCTTTTTACGACACACAGCGACAACAGCAACAGCAATAGCTACGCACACACACACACACACAATTCATACATTGTTTTTATATCACTTGTCCTACCATTGCCCCATTCCCGTCCCCCACTCCCCACTGCCCGCTCGCGCCTTCCCCCCTCGCTCAATGTATTTTATTATTTGTTAAATGTTTGCTTTGCATTTTTGCAAATTATTTTCTTTTGTTTGTCAGCATTTTTTCTATTTGATTATTTGCATTTGCCGACAGCACCAACTCACACACACACACACACACACATTCACAGTTCCACCACCCACCCACTTGTCGCCAGTCGCATGTCGCCTGCCACATTGTGGATAGAACAAATAGACCGCTTCGGATCATTCAAAGTGGGTGTAGTTACAGTTGCACTTGTTGTTGTTGTTGTTGTTGTTGTTGTTGTTGTTGTAGTAGTATTAGTTGTTGTTGCTGTTGCTGCTATTGTCAGCTATTGTCATTTGTAACTGAATAGCACCGACATTGAGAGAGTAACGAGTGCGAACAACGACTAGAATTACAACAACAACAACATCAACTAAACAGCAACAACTAAACAACAACAACAACAACTATACAATAACAGCAACTAACGAACAACAACAGCAACTAACGAACAACAACAACAACAACTGCGCTTACATCGAGAGATGCGGCGATTAGCAATCGCAGTGCACTAAGCGCAGTGCCACGCCCCTTCAAATGCAGTTGTAGGCACATGCCCCCTGGTCAATTTTCAATTACAGCGGTGCGAGTTAATCAATCAATCAATTACTGTAATAATGACCAACTGATTTCTGTGATTTCTCCGATTTGTGTGATATTTGCAACAAAAGCGAATGCCGACAAACGATCAATGGCAGGTGCCGCCCCCCTCAACCCGCCACCCGCCATCAGCCACCCGTCACCAGCCACCCGCCACTTGCCTCCTACCCCGCAGCCTGGGTAATCGATGAAGGTTGAACGCCATTAGCCCACCCACAAAACCCACACAATCAACTTGAACCACCAACAGCCAAACCAACCCCCATCCCCACCCCCAACCCCATTTCCATTTCCATTCCCACGCCCAGCCCCCCAACCCCCATCCGAGGCCACAGCTCGAGTCGAAGAAATTTATGCCCAAAGTGTGCCGCGAGCAGAAGAGATCTTAAATCTCAAGGAATACACAGATGTTGTGTGTGTGTGTGTGTGCACACATATCTTTTTATATGTACAATGTACATGTGTGTATGTGTGTAGCTTTTATCTTGCGGCTGGGCTGCTGCGAGCTGAAAATGTAAAAAACGCACTTAATTAAATTTATTGTTAAACATTTACATATTTCGCATGGCATTTTTTATTGTTTTTTATATAATTTTGGATTTTGTTTTTGGGTAAAACGAATGAATCTTCTGGCAGGTGGCGCGGAGTGCGAAAACAAATGATGATCTTCAAGGCGGAGGGAGCCAAATTTATGCCCCACACTAATGCGGGGGCGGCTATGGAAGAAATTTAGAGAAGAAACCTAAAGATAGCGTGGGGAGGGGTGGGTGGCGGTGGGAGGGTTACACAATGAATATGGGGGATAAACAAAATAAATGTTTTTTTTATGTGTCATTCGGTCTCTCGATCAGCGCAGAATTAAATCAAATAATTCATTACTTGATCTTCTTTTTATTGCGGTTTTTAAAATTATTCCTCTTTTCATTTGAATCATTATTCAATTATTCACACTTCCCCTCCTCCCCCTTCCAGCCCAGCGAATTGATGTTGCATTCATAAACAATCATAATTAATATAAATATGATAAGAATAAATATTATAATTAAAATAACAATAATATAATATTAATATAAAAATAAAAAATAAATAAATAATAATAATAATATAACAATAAATAAATATTATAATAAAAATAATATAATAATAAATAAATATTATAATAATAATAATTACAATAAATAAAGGATAATAATAATAATAACTATTCAATAATAAACAAATAAATTAATTTTATAATAAATAAAAAATTAATAAATAATTAATTAAATAGATAAATAAAAAAATAAAAAATAATAATAATAAATAAATAAATAATAATAATAAATTTATAAATAAATATAATAATAGTTATAATAAATAAATAAAAAATTAATTAAATGAATGAATATATATTGAATTAATAAATATAAATATTATTATATTATATTACAATTAATATAAATAATGCATAAATAAATGAATATTTAATAAATAATAATTATTAAATAAATACAAATAATATTTTTTTACCTAATTTTTCAATCTAATATCTAATAATATATTTAAAATAAATAAATAATAATTATAATAAATAAATATTAAATAAATGAATAAATAAATAAATATTTATCAAATAATAATAATTAAATTAATATACATAACAATTTTTTACCTAATGTTTCAATCTATTAATATATAATATTATTTTATTTATTATTTGAATTTACTATCTTGCCATTAAATTCTCTTTCATTAGTTAATTAATTAACTTAAAAGTTCCTCGTTGTTTAATTGATTAAATTTGAGCGTTCGATTTTTAAATTTTAATTTTGATTATTTTTCTGGAAATATTTAGATTTAGTTTCCCCATATATCCTACATATAAATCCACTTTAGTTAAGACTTTGGATGGATTTTAAAACATTACATAAATTTGATTTCTCGCATCGTTCTCACTCTTCCTGAAGCCAGAGCAGTGCCAGAGCAGTGCCAGAGCAGTGCCAGAGCAGTGCCAGAGCTTCCTTGATCATCGCGGTCACCTTTTAGGTGGCAATCCTTCGCACATATCCTGCCCAGGAATTTCCAATATTAATTAAATATTTCTTTTTATTTATTATTTAATTTTTCTGTGTATTCCCAATGTGACTCGCAGCTCTATTTCCTTCCGGCATGCCCCAACTGCATCGCTGCTCATTATGCAATTATTTGATCTGCATTTTTTCGGAAATTTCCATGTCAATGCATTGGTCATAGGCCCGACGGACAAATCACCCAGTCAATGCATCAGATGGACAAATATTTATCAATTACTCACATTTGAGTCATGGTCAAATGTTGTAGTCTTCTCCTCACACATTCAGGTGACTGTGTGTATGTGTGTAAGAGTGTGTGTGAGTGTGTGTGTGTGTGCACATGTCTCGTACTTCTTATTTCTGTGTGTCCGGATCTGGGCTTGGGCATAGGTTCGATTTCGGTTTCGGTTTCGGGTTTGGGTTCGGGCTTGGATCTCGGTCTGGGTCTGGGTCTGGGTCTATATCTGAGTCTGGCCAGGCATTGGGGCGCCGTTTGCATGCCAAGCACAAGGCAAGAGCCAAATGCAAACACATCGTCCATACGATAATTGCGGCTCATTATCAATGGGCAAATACAGCTCAATCCGAAAGCCCTTTAGGTGGTTACTAGCTACGGCGAGGGGGTTGGGTAGAAAGTATCTAGTATGTGTGTGTGTGTGTGTGTGTTTGTGTATGGCACATGTTGGTGCGTTGTCGTGTAGCGGAAATCCAAAACGGGGGCTAACACAAGCCCAGGCCTCAACTTTGGGCATGAACTTCCCGTGAGCTCCAAGAGGCGAGCCTCTGGTACATGAATTATTATTATTATTTTTAACTCCATTTTATTTTGTTTTATTTATATATATTTATTTTTTTTTTATTTGTTTTTTTTTTTTTGTACGAAATGTATGCAATTACTGGAAGTACAATTTGTAACTCGTTTTTTTATACCCTGTACTTTTTCCTCTCAATCTTTTTAATGGATTTTTAATGGACGCTGTACTTTGGCTTGGCAATCAATATAAACGCCGACACACAGCCAGGCGACATATACAAGTACATGAGTATGTGTACATGTGTGTGTGTGTGTGTGTGTGTGTGTGTAATGTATATTCTATATGGTCACATCTATCGATGTGGCAGGCCTTCAACTTACAAAGTTTGTGCGTGGCACGTCTGGACCGAAAACGGGCTAAGCCCCAAAATTAAACCGGAAGCATTAGACGTGCTCCCCTTACCCCTTCCACTATTCCTAGCCCTAGCCCTAGCCCTAGCCCTAGCCCTAGCCGTAGCCCTAGCCCTAGCTGTACCGCCACTTCCACTTGCACCCCTGCCCCCGCTTGGCTGGCCGCTCAGCTCAACTTGTTGTAAGTGAGGGCCAGCCAGTTATTAGTGAGCTTCAAGCTGAGAACTGCAAATGGCAAAGGCGAAGGCGGGTATGGGGATTGGGCTACGACTGGGACTGGGGCTGGGGCTGGGGATCGGCTGCTAGCGGGGGGATAGATCATCTTGAGTTTCAAAGATGTGTGTTGCCCCTCGTCTCGGTTTCCACTCCATTCAAGTTGTTACGCCCCGAGTTTTGTTCTGTTCATTGTTTTAAAATGATTCGTTTGGACGGGGGGTGAAATGGAATAGCTTAAAAATAAAATGAAATAAAATAAAATAAAAAAATACAAAAATACAAAAATACAAAAATACAAAAATATCTAAAATTGTGGCAATAAATTAAACAGCAGATGCGCAGTTCTCCCCATTAGCATTTCGAGTCTCATTTGTATGGAAATGTTCCGTTCCGAAAGGCGTCACTAAATTACCTGACTAACCGACTGACCAGTGGAGTGGCCAGTGGACTGACCAGTCGATCGACTAGCCAACTGCTTAACCAGACAGACAGACTGACTTACCAAGTGAGTGACCAAACTGACTTACCGACTTCCCGCCCAGTCCGCTGCCAATGCGCTGAGTGGCCAAAAGTGCGTGGATGTGATTGCGAGCGGATCCCAGGTGTTCCCTTTTGATCACAGCTGCCGGCGCCTGGCTCTGATCTCGTCCAGGGCAATTAGTCGCAGCTTCGAAGCTCTAATTAAATGATTACCCAATTGCGGGGTATTTGCGGGCTCTACACACAACCGGCGGCATTTCACTCGCAGGGTCATCTCTTAAGTGTGATTTATGAGCAAAGCCCACGCAATAATTTGTCGTTTGCTTCCTATCGGCATCTCACACACACACACACATCGTTATTGTCATCGTCATCGTCATCGTCATCGGCATCGCCATCGTCATTGTCATCGTTATCGGCATCGCCATCGCCATCGCCATCGTCATTGTCATCGTTATCGCTTTCGTTATTGTTATTGTTATTGTTATCGTTATCTGCATCATATAAATAATCGCTATCGGAACAGTAATCATAATCGCAATTATAATCATTATCAGAGCTTGGATTCCCGCACGCTCCCCCAGCTACTCCGCCGGAAGGTCAAATTCCTCTTCTCGCTTTTAATTGATAAAAATGACGATCAAACGATCCAAAAAAGTTGTTCACATTGAAAGAATTTCCTTGGTGCGGTGCCAATCAATTTACGTCGAGCGGCTGATTGGTCAACCTCTTGACCTCTTCCCTTTCTTCAGGCCATACTCCCCCCTCCCTCCTTCCCCACAAGCAACCCCTACCGCACACCTCATGACACTGTGGAGGTCCATTAATGAAATTAGAGAATCAACAAGATCAACGCGAATAAAAAAATAGCTGAACGTAAAATTAAAATCACTTAATTAAATAATTTTTAATGTGCTTCGTTCTGTTTAATTGCTGCCCGTTGCTGTTGCTGCTGCTGTTGTTGTTGTTGCTGTTGTTCTATTTGCCTTTTGTTGCTAAAATTAAGTTCTTTTCATTGCTGCTTTTAACAACAAATTTAACGGCTGCAGTTCGTGGAGCAGCTGTCGTTCGTTAATTGCAAAGAATGATAGTTGAGAGGTTGCCCCATCTTCATTATTCAAATTGCCCTCTATTTTCGGTGGATCGGCGGATCGGTGGCTCTGGTACTCTGGCCACCTTAGTCCGCAGATGGTTGCCATGCGATATGCGCTAATTGATCGCCAAATCCACAGAGGCAACAACCGATCTGCTAATCACAAGACCGAAACAAAAAAGCCGAAGATTTGCTCTTGGGAAATCTTGGGGGGTTACAAAAAAAATTCGCACAGATTGGAAAGATCACATGGTTGGGAGAAGGCTGTGAGGGAGGGTGGGGCGTGGATTGTGTGGATTGTGTGGATTGTAGAAAGACAGTAGAAGAATGTGGATCGATCGTGTCAATGAAATTGTCACAGGCCACAAATGATGAGTGCTTTGGGTAGAGGCAACAATGGATTCCCACTGATTAGATCACATCGCAGATGCAGAAGATCGACTACTGATCTCAGAGCTCAGTGACTGAACAGCGCGTTGTTCCTTATGAATTGATTTCAATTACCGTTCTACGATCAATCTATCTTGGTTGATTTTATCTAAGATAGGCGAGTTGAAGGCATAGTTTGGTCACCTGTTCAGGTAATCAACAAGTGATGATCTAACGGCTCTCCCAACAGTTGAGATCTCGAGGTACATCCATCTACGAATTGATGCAGATCCACATCTGAGAGGGGACTTAATTTAAAGAATTACTCGGAATCACTCGGCATCACTTGGCATTACTCGGAATTATCTGCTATCAGAGCGATTAAACTTGAAAAGATCTCATAGATCACTCGGCCTGTCTGAGAGCCCAAGGCTGCCAAGGCTGAGGCGGATTGCTTACCGATTGCTATCTTATGTCAACGGACAAGTCAGCAGGCAAACAAACAAAGAAACAAACAAACAGACAGACAGACAGACAGACAGACAGACAGACTGACATACACAACAGACAAACAGGCAAACAAACTAACTAACAAACTAATGATCAAATAAAAATACCAAAAAAAAAAAGACATTTACATTGCTCATGATTCGTGAATAAAAGCCATAGACGCTAATGAGACTCGTAAAGTACATCTATATTCAAACTATACATCACTCGGGGAGTCGCACTCGTATCTGTGAGGTTGGGCGATGATATGAAAAAGATTATTAGCAACACGTTGGACAATTAATTTTATTGGCAAATAGTTATAAACTTCATGAGCTTCATTGGACTGGACGACGGGCTGCGAGGCAGTTTGCATTTAGTTAGACGTTTCATTCAATTCATGAATTGAATAACGAGTTTTAATTGAATGCAAGTTGATTACAAGTTTTAATCGAATACTAAACTTTTACACTTTGAAATTGATTGCTTTTTTCATTTGCATTTAAAATCAAATTCAATATTGATCTTAATTGCACTTCAAACATGTTGACACACATTTCAATTCATTTCGATTCGATTCAATTCAATTTCAATTCCTTTCCTAAAGTTAACCTTTATCTGAATTTATTTTGTTTCTTCGTTAATAATATTTAAATTTAAGTAATGGCTTTCAGTTTTTATTTGTTTCAATTTTAATTCAACTTTTTTTCAATTTTTATTCAACTTTGTTTCAATTTTAGTTCAACTTTATTTCAATTTTTATTCAGCTTCAATTCAATTTTCATTAAACTTTATTTTAGTTTTCATTCAAGTTGAATTCAATTTTATTTTAACTTTGTTTCAATTTTAAGTCAATTTTGTTTCAATTTTTATTTAAGTTGAACTCAATTTTCACCAACTTGAGGTACATTTTTATTCGACTTTGCTTCAGTTTCATTCGACTTTGTTTCATTTTTCATTGAACTTTGTTTCAATTTTTATTCAACTTGAATTCAGTTTTCATTTAACTTTGTTTCAATTTTCATTCGATTCGATTGATTTATCTTCAATTTATACGTTATTTCAGTTATATTGAAACTCAACTTTGTGTCAACCTTAGTTTAGTTTCAATGTAGCTTTAGTTTAGCTTCAATTCAACTTTTAACTTGGTATTTCTTTGGTTCAATTTTCCCAATGTTCATTTTAAGTTCAATTTAAAAAATAAAAACTTGAAGCTGAAGCTGAAGATGGTCTGTTGCTCTTGGATACTGCCCCTTATTTTTGTGTTCAATCAGCGATTAGCATCCCTCTAAACGGACACAAAAATTGCCGTTAATTGCAGCTAATTGATTTCTTACACATTTCAATTTTTGCGAGATTTTTGCGAGAATTCGCACAAAATAACCAAAGTGTTGGCCAATGTTTGCCCGTGTTCTATTTGTTGCTCTTTTCGGGGAGTAAATAAAGACCAGGTTTGTTTGATTTGAGTCTTTTGATATTTGAATGAATTTCTTTTTTTTTTTTTGTGTATTTCTCATTTTTGTTTTTAATTCACTGTTTGAGCTTCTGGCTTTCCGCTTAATGCCTTCTGGCATTTGGCAGCTTCTTCTCTTCTGTGCAAACAACAATCGGATGACAAACCGAGTTGCAATTTTTATGGCTCTTAATCCTCGCAGTCATTGCAAATTAGGCAGCTCCTCTTCGATTAGTTAGTTAAACAACTCGGCCTTCCCAGAAGCCGAGAGTGGAGAGTGGAGAGTCGGGAGTCGAGAGTCGAGAGCTAAGAGCCCAGAGCCCAGAGCTATGGTCGATGAGTCGAGTGCCCAAAGCTGACACTAAGTTTCGAACATTCGAAAAACCAAATACCCAAAACGATTTTTTTCCTCCCGTTTTTGGCTTTTGTCGTCTTTGGTTTTCGCTTTAAAGCCAAATTAATGGACAGGCTAACTAGGCCCCAAGTTCCAAGCCCCAGGCCCCCCTCGCAACACACTTACAACTCCTGTCGCAGCCTAAGTCTCAGTCTCAGTCACAGTCACAGTCACAGTTCAAACCTCCCACTCCCCACTCCCTCACCCCTCACCCCGCACCCCTCACTCCTCACCCTTGTGTGTATTTGTTTAAAAATTGACGCTTCCTACGCGCATTTGTTTTTAGCGTCTTTGTCTTTCGGCTGGCAGTGCAAAGTTTTTGTGTATTTTTGCCACGTCTCTTGTCTTGTTTTCTATTTCTTTTTCTTTTTGTTTTCGTGTTCTTTTTTTGGCTTTTGCTTTTTAGGTTTTTTGGCTTTTATTCGGCCATTCGGTTTTTTCTTCTGCGATGATTCATGCGTCGGTCGTCCGCCAATTTATAAGCAGCAGAGCAACGTTTGGTGTGGGAGGCGGACGCCTCGAGTCGTGGGCCAGGGTAAAGTTACGGGGTCGCACTAGGTAGTTGAGAAGGGGGGGCGGTGCACGATATGTCCAGGCAGGGGGGCTAAGAGTTGGGGGGGTGCTTCAAGACAGTCGCCTAATCAATAATCATCAATCGCGTTGTACACAGTAAATAACCAAATACTATACCCAAGCCTGTGCTGGCGGGGTCGTCGGCTGGCTGGGGGGGTGGCTGGGGTAGGTAGCGAAGGGGGGGAATGCGAGGTGATGGCGCTTAGAAGGGGGCCACATAATGGATGGCCATAAGCTGCAATTATTGATGGGCACTCGTTCGATGTGCACAGCCTCGCAGAGCTTAGCATAGCTTTGATTACATTAAACGCTTTTAGTTGAATACATTGAATACACTCAACACATTCACGCTCACTCACTCACACATTCACTCAGTCTATCATTCAGTCATTCAAAGCACGTTGTTTTTATATGGCAATTTATGTTAACGACTTCCATGATTTTTTCTCTCTTTGCAGCTCCAGTCCTCAGACAGTTTATGGTAAGTCAAAGTGCAAGGATATTTCAGGATTTAAAATTGCAGTGATGGCAAATGTAGGTCATGGGAATGATTCAAAACAATACGTGCAATAAGGATCTTGGCTATAAATGAATGTGAGTTTGAATTAAGTTCAATTCGAGCTTCAATTGCTTTTAATTGAAAAGATAATCGATTTCAATTTTCATTTCAATTTCAATTTCGATCTCCCCTCAGAATCAGTAGCCAAATAAAAACATGCAAATAAGGACATTGAAACGTTTTGTGCGATAAACATTGAACAAGTTTCAATCGACTCTGATTGTTTGCCAGTCAATCGCTTTCAACTTCAATTCAATTAAATATCGATTTTGAGCTTAGTTTATTTCAATTCAACTTTAGCCTAACTCAGATCCTAAAAGTTTATTGTTCTGCTCTGCTCTTTTCCATTTAATCAAAAATGAACGCTGAATTCGATTTGCTTTCAATTCAATTAACTTTACACCTCCCATCGGTTATCTAATTAGCTTCCATTTTCATTCAACTGTCAATTTCTCAAATCAATGTAATTGAACAAATCAACACATTGATTCAATTACAATTTACAATTTTCGATTCCATTTTGAAACCAAATTCGAATTCGAATTCGAATTCGAATTTGAATTTGAATTCGAATTGAAATTCGCTTTCGATTTATTTTCCATTCATTACTCATTTCAATTTGCTCGTCATCTGAGGGAAACGCGATTCAGCGTCCACTGTTTACACGCTCGGGCATTGCCCCGTTTTCCCGGCAGCTCGTTTTGGCTTCTCAATGTAAACAAGCTGGAAAATGGCTTTTGCTAAATTTAGTTAACACCACCCCGGACCCCCGCTCCCCGTTTCCCGCTTCTGCTTTCGTGGCTGGCAGTGCCGTGTGCCTGTACGTCACCGCAGCTTCCTGGCCACATAATATCGCGTATACGTCAAGGGGGCCGCCGGTCGTGCAGCTCCAAGCGAAATCAATCAAAAGCAGACAATTTGCCGCACGCAATCAATTTGATGCCCAAATTGGAGTTGGGCTCGCTGCTGTTGCGTCAGGAATGTGCGTCAGAGGCGGATGCCACACCTAGTGGGCCACCACTGGCTGTGGCGGCTGTCGCCAAGACAAATGATGCAACTGCAGGCAATTGGCGGACTTGCACGGAAACAGGCGCCACGCTTCGTCCTTGTGCTGACTTATGCCGGCTCTTGGCGTCTGGGTGCCTCTATGTTTCCAGCCCTCCATCTATCCTTGTATCCTTGTATCTATCTATCCTTGTGCGTGTGCCGTGCGGCGTGCGCCAAAAGTGGCGCTAAATCAATCAAAAAACGCGCTCCAAAATCTGCCTCCTCGTTTTCGAGTTACGCGCAATTTAACCTGTCTACCAATTTGCAGCTCACTTCACCTCTTCCCCTCCGCCCCGCCCCCTCCCTCAACCCATCGCCATCCCTTTGGCTACCCGCTGCTCTTACACTCTGTCTTTCTCGCTCTCTTGGCTGCTCAATTATCATAATTGCGCCCACACACTCTCGCACACACACTCACACACACACACACACACACACACACGCACACTAAGGCAAACAGGGGTTGGCACATTGAAATGATAATGTCGGCGCCAGCATTTCCGCTTTTATTAACGACGCTTCGTCTCTGCCCCCCCGTCTCCGTCTGCGTCCCCGTTTCCTTCTCCTTTAGCGTCTCTGTCGCCGCTTCCGTCTCAGTTTCACGTACACATTTCCGTTCATGTGTCTGTCCTTGTCTAACTTCGCACACCCAGTAAACGGTCGAGGTCTTCGTGTGTGGGTTTCATCCATGTTCATGTCCACATCCACGTCGACATCCACATCCCCATCCCCATCCCCATCCACATCCACATCCACATCCACGTCCAAGTCCATGCTCATGTCCATGTTGTGGCTGGCTGACACGCACAATTAAGTGCCACCCAGCACCCTCCAAGCAGCTGCCGGCACCACTCAGCTATCCACTAGCTAACCACTAGCAACCTCCAACCCTTCCCACCGACCCAGTGCCTTGGCCAACTCAAGGATAACGCAGAAATGACGGTTGCAGCTTTTCCTTCTTTCGTTTTCCAAAATCAAATCAAATAAAATAAAATTTACTACGCTCACGCACGCTTCTCACATACAGTTATAATCATGCGTATGTGTGTGTGTGTGTGTGTGTGTGCTTGTATATATCTTTCCTTCTATCTGTCTGCTTTTTCCTCCACACTTCCCCTAGCCCCCCGCCAGCCCATTAAACGCTGAATTATAGAAATGGTCGACGCTTCGGCGCGCGTTCCCATTTTGATTTTCATTTTTCATCTATTTTTATATATTTTGAACATTTTCATTTCATTTTCATTTTCATTTTCATTCTCGATCTCATTCTCAGTCTCATTCGCAGTCTCATTCTCATTCTCATTTCCGTTGCGCCTTAATGCACTTGACCTTCGGTCAAAAAACCAAACCGAACACACAAAAAAATAATAGAATCGAGAATTTTAATTAAAAACTTTAAATTTCAATTTCAAAAGTTCCCATAAGTTTTTTTTTTTTTTTTATATTTATTTTTTATTATTCGTTTTTGATTCTCAAGTTTTTTTCCATCACTACAAATTTGCATCTCCACACACACACACACACACACACACACACACACATATTGAACTGCATTGATTTGAAATAAAAAAATTCTAGTTTTCAATTTGAAAGCATTTAAAATTTTTAATTTTATTTTAAATTTTAATTAAATTTGAATTTTTTTTTTTAAATGTAATTAATTTAAATTTTAAACGTTATTCAAGTCAGTGTTGATTTCCGCCATTTTCCATTTTTCTTCTCAATTTTAAATATGTTTTCAACTGTCGTTCAAAAGCGATCAATATTCCTTGTACAAATCGCCTTGCAGGACAAAAGGACACGTTGACAAAACATTGTGAAGTTTTCAGTGTAAATTCCATTAGGATTATATTACCAGACCACCACACACACGCACACACACACACACACACACACACACACACACACACTGTCAGATAGATGAAAAAGCCACAAAAGTTGCGCTGCCCCTCCCCCCCATAAAATAGGAGAAATTTCTTTTATTATCCTTGGCAGAGAGCTGGCAGCGAGGACACACAGCGAAAATAAGTAAAAAGTTCAAATGGATTAGGGCCAAGCTTCTGGCGGAAGCCCGACAAGGCGTTGGTTGGCCAAACACACACGCACACACACACACACACACACACACTCAAACACAGAGTTCGTTGTTGTGCGTGCCAAGCGAATGATGAGGATATGTGTCAAGGACACACATTTCTTTCTCTCTCTTTTTCCTTGTGTATGTGTAAGAGTATCTGTCTTTATGTGTATGTGTATTTTTGCGTGCGCGTGTGTGTGTGTGTGTGTGCGTATGTGTATTAAAGTATGTGTAGGGCTTCCATTTAAAATATTGTTCACCTGACTCCGCTTCTTGTAGGCGTGTCTTGTTGCAGTTAGCACCTCCTGTCATTTTACACACACTCCCACACACTCATTTCCACACACACACACACACTCCCACACACACACACGCACACCTCCGCCCTATTGTTAGCGACATTCGGGACACATTTGGAGCACTCTAATTGATATTTTCACAGTCGCCTCTTCGCATTCGTCTCCTTTTGCCATTTTCTATTCTCTCTTCCTCTTCTCTGTGGCACGCCCCTCGCATAAATTTTTAAAAATTCCCTTCTTCTTTCTCCTTCCGTTTGCTCCCACCGGACAAGGACCCACGCCCAGTTTCCGGTCGCCCACTAAAGTGATTAAAATGATGAGTCCCCCGCGCGATCGTCGGGGGCGTTCGTTGCTCGCAATTATGAATATTGCCTGAAAATTAATAATCGGTTTGTGAATAATGAATATATATCGATAGACGATAGCAAATTCCAGATAGGCACCTATCAATTTTCAGGTAATGAAAATATTGATAAAAGGAAGCAAAATCCAGACAATTAATTAACAGTTATTGAGTAATAAAAATGTCGATGAATAAATATATCGATAAGCGATAGCAATTTACAGAAATGTAACTATCAGTTTTCGAGTAATAAAAATATCGATGATTGCAAATGTTTTATTTTCTGATGGAATGTTTGTGTTCACATAAAGAAGGCAATTTAAAGAGTCCATGTGAAAAATTTACTTAGATCCTTCGGTTTTCGATATATCGATAAATGCATTATTGCTATCAGAAGAATCGATATGTTATTTGGTAACCGATGTTTACAAAAAAAGCTTAATCATCAGTGAGATTTAGCCCTGTGAAAATTGAAATGTAGAATGCGATCCCTTTAAAAGGAAGTTTGATTGATCATCGGATACCCTGTAAAAATTTTCCTGAGCGAAATATGAAATTTTCATCGAAAGTCAACCTCAACTGAAGAACCCCTCAATCAATCGATTATTACTATCTTTGAGTGGACCGCAGCTTTGGATGGTTATACCCTCTGTTTATATGAACTGTGATCTTTTCCAGGGTATTCGCAGTGTATAGTAGTTTCCGCAGCCGCAGTCCAAGCCGCAGTCGCAGCCGCCCGACCGACGGTCTGACGATTCGTGAAAATGCCATTTGATGCTCTGATGCGGATATCTGTGCCAAGACGCGTGCGCTTCATAAACAAAAGCATTTGCTTTTGTTTACTTATCTAGAAGCCGCATGCATCTTGCTTCTTGCCGCTGGCCACTGGTCGCCGCCGGTTGCCGGTCGAGACTCACGACTCGGTTTTTTTTTTCTCTAAATGCCACATAATTTCCTAGAAAATTCTCAATATTCCAATGCTCGAGCTCAACTGGCAGCCGGTAACCGGCAACTGGCAACTGGCAACTGGCAACTGGCAACTGGCAACTGGCAGCTTGCAACTGGCAACTGGCAGCTAGCAAGTGGCAAGTGGCATGTGGCAAGTGGCAGCCAAGCCAACTGTCCGATAAAGACAGCTGCTGACCCACCGAACCACCGACCATGGGCACTGCACGCCGACGCTTTGCTGTAAGGCGTCGCAGTCGCAGTCGCCGTCGCCGTCGTCGCAGCTGCTGAACCACCAACACACAAAGTTTCCATTAGAATTCAACCATCTGTGTGTCTCTGAGTTGGCATGTGTGTGTGTGTGTGTGTGTGTGCCTTTTATTCATTCCATTTTGGCCGTTTCTTGATGCTCGTTTGCAATAAATAAACACAATAAACAATTTTTAATGCGAATTCCTTCATAAAAATCAAGTTGGATGCCTCCACCGCCCGCCCGCCGGACGATGCTCCCCGTTCATCATCTGCGGCTGCTGTCGCTGCTGCCTGTTCTTCTTCCTCTTCTTCTTGATAGTGATGACGGTGGTGGTGATGATGACGATGATGATGATGATGATGATGATGATGATCATAATGATGTTCGTTATGACTGTGCCGCTGACAGCTGTCGCATGGCAATTACAACGACATCTACGACATCAACAGACACCAACAGATAGAAAGGCAGAGACATGGATGCTCAGATACAAAGAGATACACAGATACACAGATACACAGATACAAATGTATCTAACAGAAGGCGCAAATGCCTTCATTAAATGAGGTGTGAAAAGTGTACTAAATGGCTTTTGGACAAAGCCGAAAACAACAGGCGAAGAGTTGAGCAATTTCACTTTAATAGTGCGTATGTGTGTGTGTGTGTGTGAGTGCATGTGTGTGTGTTGGCTTGATAAAATTCCAAGCATTCACACCCACATCCACACACCCACAACACACACACACACACACACCCACAACACACACACACACACACTCGTAAATATCAATAAATTAAAGAGGTTCATTGCAGGCCAAGTTAACGGGCTGCAAACTGATAATGTCAATGACGGTGGTAACTCGCTATAATCAACATAAATCGTTTTGATGTCACACATGTATTAGGTTTGAAATTAATTAGATTTTCTTAGCCAACACCAACACCAACACCAACAACAACAACAACAACAACAATGAAAACTACAATCAGGCCAAAACCAGCGAGAGATAAGAATTTTTTATAAATTGTGCGTTTCATGTTGATGATAAGGCACCTTTGACATAGAACACGGCAGCAGCAGCAACAACAACAGCAGCAGCAACAACAACATCAGCAGCAACAACAACAACAACAGCAACTACAACTGTTGTTGTAACTGTACAAGCTTAACAACAGGCAAAGGTAGCAAACGCTTTTGATAAACTGAATGAAAACTTTGATAGTGAACGTCCTTGCTGTGGCACTTAATGAACACCCACAAGACACACACATACACACACACACACACACACGCACACACATGCGTCGCACACTCAGCACACATGCACTTCAAATGCCTTCGCTTATCGTAGACAGTGACTAATGTCTGTAAGGCAAGACCTGAGGTGTTGAGGGGAAAACGTGAATGCGGTTCGTGGTGGTGGAGGGGGGGAGTTAGGGGGGTTAAGGGGAGGTGGGAGTAGAGGCTTGAGGGTGCAAATGTCCAAGAAGATACGTGTATATACATATATCTATATCTGCCTTTCGATGGGTTTTGCAAGTAAATGAATAATCAAAACAAACGTCGTACACACGGAAAATTCATTTAAAAAGTTCAAGAAATTTCTTAAGACATTTGAAATGTATTTTCAAGCTGCGATCTATCGATATATCGATATCGATATTAAATATATATGTGTGGTGATGAATTATATTATATACAGCTACAGTAATTCAAATCAAAGATCAAATATTATATATCTGCATGTACTTCACTCCAGCTGCATTATGATAGGTCGATAATATATCGATAACAGCCTATATTATATTTATTGATAAGTGCGGCACATTCTTCAGTCTGCATCCGGTTGACAAGCTAGGAAACTCGATCAATTGCATTTCTTTCGATAATGAAATTTGCCTGAATCATGACTTCTTAACCACTGTACACACACAAACACACACACACACTCATGCAAATTCTAAGTACTTGCTCCATTGTTTAACCTAAACAAGTACTTTTATCTACGTCCACTAGTTAGTACACACTAGTCACCACACATATATATCTATATCTTTATTACTATTTGAACAGAAAAATGCCGATTTCTCACATTCCTTACGAATGAGAATTTTCCTGATTTCGACTGACGCATTTCCTTTGATTGTTGCATCCAATTGCGTAATTTATCGATAGTCCGCATGCAGACACTTCACGCCGAAAGATTGTTAGTTCCTTTAAGGTCATATTTATAAATAAATATAGAGTGTAGTTTCCATTCTTGGAATTTATTTTCTCTGAAATTTATTTAAATCGATTTATTTTTTTTTAATTCTTGACTTAATTTATCGATAGTCTGCATGCGACGAGAGAATGTCAGTTCTTTTAAGGTAATATTTACATATATGAGTGTAGTTTTCATTCTTGGAATTGGAATTTTCCCTAAAATTAGTCGATTTATTGTCTTTTTAATTTTCCACTTGCGTAATTTATCGATAGTCCACATGCAGATACTCTGCGCCGATAGATTTTTAATTCTTTCGTAGTTCCTCATTTTTTTTTATAATCGAAATTTTTCCATCCAAGAATTTATTTCCTTAGAAGAATTTTTAATCAATTTCCTCTCTATTTTTTGTAGCCACCTGTGTTATTTATCGATATTCCCTAAGCAGATATTTTCTGCCGATAAATTTTAAATTATTTTAAGATGTATATAAACGAAATTTCTGAGTATTGAAATTTTTCTTTTTTAATTATTTTAAATCGATTTCTTGGCCTTTCGCTTCCACTTGCGTTATTTATCGATATTCAAGCTGATAAATTGCTAGTTCTATTTATGGAATATATAATTGAAATTCATTAATGTGAAAATTGATTTTCTTTGAAGTATTTTTCAAGTCAATTGTTTCCAGAATTTTCCTATCACATTTTGTGAGCTTTTTGCACCCAATTGCGCAATTTATCGATATGCCGCATGCAGATACTTTGCGTCGATAGATTATTAGTTCTTTCTTAGATCTTTAAACGCATTTTTTTTTACAATCGAAATTTTTCTACTCAACAATTTATTTCCTTAGAAGAACTTTTAATCAATTTCCTTTCTTGATTCTTGCATCCATTTGGTAAATTTATCGATATTTCACACTTTAGACAATTGAATTGTTAATAAATTCATTTTCTCATTTGAGTTGTAATCTTTTTGATTCGTAAATTGAGATTTTCGGCAAATCGAATTTTCTAATTAGACAAACAAAAATATATTTGTTTCCCAAAAGATCGGGCAGAAATATCGCACGGACTTGGACTCGCTTTTCCTGGGGAGGTTTTCATAAATTTCCATAAATTTTCCATTTCATAATTTGCTCGTTTCACACATTTACCCAATTTATTTACATCTCTCTTTTATTTTTATTTCGGTTGGTTTTTCAGTTCCCAAGTTTTTAGTTCCCTCAGTTCTCGGCCCTCGGCCCTCAGTTCTCGGCTCTCAGTTCCCAGTTCCCAGTTCCCAGTTCCCAGTTCCAAGTTCCAAGTTCCTAAATTTAACGCACGAAACGTGCTTTGAAATGTTTATAACTGTAAAACTTGCGCCACGCGTTTGCCATAAGCAAGTGAAACTTCATTTCCATTTCCATGTCTATTTACACACCCAACCACCCACCCACCCAGCCGCTCAGCCACCACCCCTTCCCCTTCAGAGGACATTTTTGGCACAACAACTTTTCACAATTGAAGTAGGCGTTGATGGCTGGAGGATGTGTGGATGTTGCCAGTTGGTGGCTCGGAGTTGAGGACTAGTGGAGTTGTAAATAGCGGAGGGTGGAGGGTGGAGGTTGGAGGGGAATGTTGCAAGGGATGGTAAGCAGTGGTGCCACAGGGCGCGGCCATGAAGCAAGCCGCAGGCGGTCCGCCGCCTCGTCGAATGTGCGAAATTCTTGTAGAGTTTTTGTACGCGCTTAATTTTTATAACATTTTTATGTGCGCTGTGGATGTGCATGCTAAACACATAGCGAATTGGCACCGCGCCCGCTCTCGCTCCATCTCCCCACTCCGGCCCAATCGCTTCACCTCCTGCTGCCCCACACACCCGGCGAGATGACCTCCTCCCTGCGTGCGTTCTTAAGTGAATAATAAATTAATTGAATGGACACGCGGCCCATTTTTGGGTCCGGCTTCAGCCTCGGCTTTGGCTTTGGCGTTGGCTTCGGCTTCCGCTTCTCGTCTCCGTCTGCGTCTCTACCCAATGCCGGACACTTGCCGCTTCCAAATCGTTGCTCCCTTTGCCGGAGGATAGGGGATGGGGAGGGTGGTGGGTGGTGGGGAGATGCGCTTGCGTTTCTATTGCCCATCCGTTAACTTTTATGTTAATAGGCAAGTTTTTATCACACTGCCAACCACCCACGCAGCGTCATAAAGTCGTATTCTGAGCCCTTCTCCCACCCCCTCCCTCTTCACACACACACACAACAGTTGCTTGGCGTGTGGCATACAGAGACGAGCGTCGAGACGGCCTGCAGCTAATCAAAGACCGATACATTATCTAAATGCTTAATTAAAGTGTAAATTTTCAAAGTGCTCTGAATAATACAGAATATATGCCACGCCCACTCAAATCGAGGATGGCACTGGGCCTGCTGCCGGCTGGGGGAGAGCGAGCGGATGCCCAGCCAGCGACAGTGGGGCATGCGACAATCGACGCCGAATCAATGACACTTAATTAGAAAATAGCTGACTATCTGTGGCTGCTATGGTGGGGGGAGGGGGTGGGATAGTGTCAATAGGGTTGGGAAAAGTTCGAGGGTGTGTGTGTGTGTGTGTGTGTGTGTGTGTGTGCACAACAGACTATCCCATTAATGTGGCAATTTTGTATCCAAGAGATACTTTGGCATTGGCACGTCTTCTGTTTGCCTTTGGCTCGTGCCCTTTCCATTGTCCGGGACTCTGTCCATTGTTTGGCTGTGGCAACGCTTTTAATTAAGCTAACGAAGACGGGGGACAGACAGAGAAAGAGAGAGAGAGAGAATGAAAAAAGAGAAAGAGAGGGAGAGGGAGAGGGATAGATAGTGTGAGAAGGAGATGGGAGAGTAAGTATCTCACAATGGAAGTTATTTTTATGAGCCAACCTCTCTATACCCGACCCCACACACCCCGCCCCTTCACCCGTCCCCATCCACCTTTGCCTCTTGTCTCGCTTGTCTTGCCTGAAATTCGCTTTTGCCAAAGTGCAGAGAGAAGAACGAGGGAGAACGAAAGAAAAGAGCACACAAAACGCTTACAAAGTTTTTATGAGAAAAAAGACAATGATTGGTTTTCCCCCACCCTTACTCCCCACTCACCGCTCCCCTCTCCCCACTCCCCTCTCCACACTCCCCAAGCCATGTTTGTAATAATTTTTTACAACTTTGCCAACTTATAAAATGGCAAACGCTTCAAACTTTCAGGCACTGAAAGAAATCTGAGCTCTGAAGTGCATTTAAATTGGTGCTTAATTAATTTAATTATTCAAAATTAATTTAACTCTCTCTAAATTCATATTATTATTAATATTTTAATATTTTATTCAAAACTATTATTTTTTAGAATTTCGGAATTTGTTCAATTACCCTTGTGTGTCTTTTTTTATCGCATTTTTCTGCAGTGCAAAAAATGACATTTGGGAAAACTTGAAACTTATATTGGGGATTATTAAGGACTATCGGAAAAGTAACCGATAAATTTGCTCAGAGTTTCATTTATCGATAAAAACTTATTCAAATGCATTTCCCTTATTATTCCCACGAGCCACTCATACGAACTTTGAGATGCTTTGAACATTTTATATCCTGTGAATCTCTTGAATCACCTGAATCGTTTGAATCATTTGAATCATTTGAATCATTTGAATCATCTGAATCTACTGAATCTTCTGAATATTCTGAGTCTTCTAAATATTTTGAATCTTCTAAATATTTCGAATCATTCCAATCCTCTGAACAATTTAAATCTATCGAATCGTCTGAATCTTTTGAATATTCTGAATCTTCCGAATATTTCGAATCATTCGAATCTTTTAAATCTTCAAAATATTCTAAATCTTCGGAATATTTCGAATCATCTGAATCTTCTGAATATTTCGAATTAATCGAATCTTTCGAATCGTCCGAATCATCTGAATTATCTGAACCTTCTGAATATTTCGAATCATTCGAATCTTCTGAACATTTCGAATCAATCGTCTGACTCTTGTGTTCTTTAAGTTCTCCAATTTAACCGTTACGTCTCTTGGCCATGATCGCTTTTAACCGTTTCACTGTCTGCGATCATCGATTCGGTCGAATCGTGTGAAATGTAGAGTGTCGCCCGGGCACGTACAGTGGACAGAAAACAGCAAATAAGAGAACATGATGATAATTTTAAGCACTCGAGTATTTCGAATATCATATGAATTCAGTTTCGCATTGTGGGATTGCACACGATCCGCTGCCTATCCGTTCCAATGAGTGTGATGAATACTCGTCCAAGTGGCGCTCCATTCATTTCCAAATCACATTGATTGTTGTTATTGCGCACACACACTCACTCACACACACACACACACACACACATACACCCGTCCACATATACGTGCACATACACATGCACAGATAAACACTCATATTCACATAAACTAGCAAAGTACTTGTTCGAATGCAAATGTGAATATGAGTGTGAATTATTTCATGCATGTTTCGTTGCGGTATTTCAAGGAATAAAGAAATAAAAAATACAAATTAAAAAAAAAAAAGTAGAAATTTTGTTTCAAATAAAATTGAACATTTTTGGGATTTTTTCCAACACGTGATGAATCATCCGTTCAGTTTGCGGTTGATTAAGTCAGCTGATGATTTGTGAATTACATGAATAAAATCGATGAATAAAATGAATCAACGCATTTTGCCAGTGATGCTCTAAACACTGTCCAGGACTCATCAGCTGTCTTATGTCCTGGCAAGTAAGCCGGGGAGTGCTTCGAACTTTGTGAGCCACAAGACTCGAGGAGGGCTTAGTTCATCTTTGATTGGACTTCGATTTGATGTTTGCATTGATGTTTAATCTGCAGCGATCGTCGTGTCGCTTGGCTAGTGCTCAGTCAGCAGTCCGTAATTTGGAATCGATTAAACAAATAATCGAATCTGCGACGGCGAGAAGCAAACAGATTCCCCGAGTGCCTCCAAATATTTGAAGGCCCAAACACAAACAGTTGGCCACTCGAGGCGCATGTGCAACGACGCTCCGCCAGCCACGAGCGGCTGGTATCGATTGGCATAGGCAGCGCACACAATCGGTTGCAATCGACGCAATCGACGCAATCGACGCAATCGCTGCAATCGATGGCAGCCATGCGATTGTCATCTGTTTGCGCAAGTCACAGCCGCGCGGCTGCCAACGTTGCGTATGCGCGATGTGGCGGCTGCCATGACCTCAAATTCGAATGTCTGGACGGTGGATGGTGATTGTGGGACGGGTGGGACGGGTGGAGAGTGGAGAAGGGGGAGGGGGATTGTCTGGGGCGGTGCACGCATGCGCCACATTTGGTCAAAATGAGACGCACACCGAGAAAACGAAATATAAAAAGCTGTAAAGAACAGAAACTAAAAAAAAAAGAAAAATAAAAAAAAATGAAAAATGAAAAAAAAAATCATTTTGTTAGGCGAATGTCAAAAGTGATTTTCGCTTAACAAGTTGCATGGAACATCAAAGGCGATGGCTTTAAAAGCTTTGCCAAGCAGCGACTGCGGCAGCACCCATACACCCGACTGCCTCCCCACTCCTCTGCTGCCCCTCAATCCCATCGAATGGCACACAAAAAACATGCGAAAGTCATAAATCATAATTCTTTATTCTGGCTTTTTCATTTGGTTGTTGCTCAAGTTTTACGCTTTTCGTTGTTCGTTGCTCGTTGTTGTTGTTGTTCGTTGGTTGTTGTTGTTGTTCGTTTTTGAAATGTTGTTGTTGCTTTTATATTTTGACTGACTTTCAATTTGAACAAGTGTGTGTGTGTGTGTGAGGGGAGACATTCAAAGTGGCACTAAAATTTTTAGGAGCATCTTGCCAGGGGCAGGGGTAGGCAAGAAAGAGGGGGGGCGGAAGGAGGGGGGGGGGGGGGGATGCAAAGGAAAATCCGCAGATAAAATTCTAGCCAAATGATAAATGGGCAAAGGCAACAGTAAAAATTGCACAGCCATAATTTTCGAGGGGTGGGATTATAATGCCATAGCCGGGGATGACTGCGTGTGGGAATGAGGGTGGTTGCCAGCTGACAGTTGCCAGTTGCCAGTTGCCAGTTGCCAGTGGGTGGTTAGTGGTGGGTGTGGGTTTGCGGTATGTTTCACTTTTAAGTTTGACAGCACCGCAATTTGCATTTTGAGTCAAATTATAGATATTGAGGCATGAAGAAAGACCAGACGCGTGTACAACATCATTATCATTGGCCTCGCATGTGCAACTGCCACAGAGAGCCGCATCTCATGTGCCACACCATTCGCACATAGCTGCCAATTTCTTGGCCAAAGCCAAAAAAGGCCACACAATCGTTAAGTGGCAAAAGACGAGCCAAAGTCAAGCACTTTCAGCGATCTGGCAACGCCCTCCGAGAAGCGACTAAGGATCGACTCAAGCGATTGTCATGCTTAGGTACAGAAATGAAGGATGCATGGAGCAAGATACTCCTCCCTCAGACCTGGAGCTCTGGCAACGCTCTCTGAGGATCGACTGAGAATGGACTGAGGATCGACTAAGGATCGACTGAGAATTGACTGAGGATCGACTGAGGATCGACTGAGAATTGACTGAGTATTGACTAAGGATCGACTGCGGATTGACTAAGAATGGACTGAGGATCGACTAAGAATCGACTGAAGATTGACTGAGGATTGACTAAGGATCGACTGAGGATTGACTAAGAATGGACTGAGGATCGACTAAGAATCGACTGAAGATTGACTGAGGATTGACTAAGGATCGACTGCGGATTGACTAAGAATGGACTGAGGATCGATTAAAGATTGACTGAGGATTGACTAAGGATCGACTGTGGATTGACTGAGAATTGACTGAAGACTGACTAAGGATCGACTGTGGATTGACTGAGAATGGATTGAGGATCGACTGCGGATTGACTAAGAATGGACTGAGGATCGACTAAGGATCGACTGAAGATTGACTGAGGATTGACTGAGGATCGACTGAGAATGGACTGAGAATCGAATGAGGATTGACTGAGGATCGACTGAGGATTGACTGAAGATTGACTAAGAATCGACTGAAGATGGACTAAGGTTCGACTGAGGATCGACTGAGGATTGACTGAAGATTGACTGAGGATTGACTAAGGATCGACTGGGGATTGACTTAGACTAAATTGAAGATCGACTGAGGCGACTGTTGTGCTTAGGTACAGAAATGAAGAATGCATAGAACAACAAGATTCTCCCCCCTCAGACCTGAAGCTCTTCATCTCCTGACCAACTGATCCACAGCTCAAATTTTCTAATTGACCTTTTGCATTTTTTTTTTTTGCAATTGTTGAAATTTTTGCGCCACTTGTAAGAATTTTACCTTCAACTGTGATTGACCGCACACACCAATTGAGTGTTACATTCAAACACACACACACACACACACACACACACACACATGCACATATTAAATAACTGGTATGTAGATCAATTGGGGATCCTCACGCATCTGTTCAGATATCTAAGTGCAATTCTGCATTCAATTAAGCGATTAACTTCTTAATTGAGACATTAACATGGCTAACCAGCTACGCATGGCATTGGGTCAGTCAGTGGGTCAGTCCGTCAGTCTGTCAGTCCGTCCGTCCGTCCGTCTGGCAGTGGGTCAGTGAGTCGCCCAATCAGCCAGTCAGTCATTCGGTCAGATGTCAGTTGTCAGCTGTTCAATGCTTACATAAATCAATTTACTTACGCTTTTTTTATAATTTAATTGTTTTCAGTCTTATACCCTGTAAAGCGAGCCAGTGGTCGGGCATATCGCAGCAGGCACTCTGAATGTGACACTCTTTGTGTGAACAGTTATAAATAAAAGTTAATTCTAGATTTTGCTTCTCAACTCGAATGCCAAAACTCAAGACTTTCAGATACTCTCGGATTTGGGCTTGATTTAATTTTAGTTTAATTAAAATTAAGAAATTATAAATTTAAGATTAACATGGGTTTTTTTTTATTAAATTGTAAGGCCATGGCGATCTTCGAAGATCGATATGGAGTACAGGGTATCAGGGCAGTCGAGCAGCAAGAAGCACAGCCAGAAGCTCGCAACGTGAGCGACTTAACTTTTATTAAATGTTCACTTCTCTCTCTCTCTCTCTCTCTCTCTCTCGCTCTCTCTCGCTGTCTCTCTTGCGGTCTTTCTCTCTCTTGCTGTTGCTCTCTCTCTTGGCCAGCTACTGGCACTCTCTTTCAATGTCGTTCTCGCTCACTCACCCTCACTCTCTCTCTGTCTATCTATCCCTCTCTTGCAGAGCGAGCGTGCGGTTCGTTCGTCGTTGGTGTCTCGGATGTCGTTGATGTGGATGTGGATGTCGACCAGTGCCGGTGGCCATAGCATTCGCTCGACTTCAACGCTGTGAGCAACACACGCTGGAAGCGCCGATGGAACCGCGTCGCGACGCAGCGGCAACGGCAGCAGCGGCAGCGACAACCAAAACAACAACAACAAATTTATTTGCACAAAATTTCAAAAAAGAGGAGCAACAACTAAAGCAACACCAGCAACAACTACAACAACAACAACAACAACATAAAAAACAACAATCAGTCAGCTAAGAAGAAAATACAAAACAAAACACAAAAAAAACAACAACAAATTTTCCAGGCAAAGTCAAAGTTTTATTAACAACAATTTGTGATAACCAAAAGAGAGAGAGACAAGAAAGAAAGAAGAAAGAAAGAAAGAAGAAACAAAAAGTAAACAAAAACAACAGACAGACGCGAGTGTCCAAAAAACGTTTATATACCTATACACCATATATATATATAAATATATATAGATATATGTATCGATATATATTTATCGATATCTATATCGATATTTATACAAGTGCATATACGGCAATTAATAAAAATCAAAGAGTCGTTCATTAACTAAGAATTAAAGGAACACAAACAAATTTAACTAATTCAAGTCCAACAAATGCAACGCGTAGGCCTTCAACTGTGATTTACAAATAAAACAACAACAACAACAACAAATATAAAAACAACAACAACAAATAAAACATTAACAAAAAAAAAAAGAAAAGCAAAAAGTTTCAAAAATTTTGCTTTTCGTTTGCCTTATTTTTTGTGTCGACTTCGAGTCGAAACTGCAATCCTTCGATCCTTCGATCCTTCGTACAACAAAACATTTCCCCAAGCCCCCAAAAAAAATGTTCAACTCAAATCTACCAACAGCCCTCCTGAGCGTCGATGCCAGCGTGCACACGCCCAAGACACCGGAGATCCTTAACTCGCTGATGGCCATGACAAATCCCATGGACAACTACAACTTCAATGCCTCCAGCAACTGCAGTGCCGCCTCCACGCCCATTAACGGCTCCCTCCGCCAGTTTGGAGGCAATCCCAATGGACAGGTGAGTCTCGTAATCTGCCCCCCAATCCCCCCTCATTCCCTGTTACCAATTCTCTTGCCATCTATGCCCTACTAACGCGTGTGTGTGTGTGTGTGTGTGTTTCTTGTTGCAGTTGCACTCACAGGACAGCAGTCATTCCAGTTGCTCGGCATCGCCGCTGGACTCGCCAGCGGGCACAGCTACCACGCCCAGTGTGCAACAGGTAAGTGGGCGAAACTTAAAGCTAAGGGAGCTCCTAAGTCCAAGGCTCACCACCTACCACCTACCACCTACCACCTACGACCTACAACCCGCCACCTCTCAGCTCCCAACATTCAGTTTAAATATTTTCGCAGCTTTTCAATTAGCTTCAATCAGAAAATCGTCCTTTTATCCCTCCGCTACAAGCGTCCTTCAATCCCTCCGCTTCAATCATCAGGCCATTCCTCCCTCTATCAAATCGACTTGGTCATCAGACCATCTCAAGGGCCATCTCTCAGCTCCCAATACTCAGTTTCAATTTTTCCGTACCTTTTCAATTAGCTTCAATCAGAAAATCGTCCTTCAATCCCTCCGCTTCAAGCGTCCTACGTCCCCCCTCCCTTCAATTGTCCTACGACCCCTCCACTTCAATCGTCCGTCAATCCCTCCCACTATCAAATCGACTTGGTGATCAGACCATCTCAAGGGCCGCCAAGTTGCAAGTTAAGAACATGTTCAATATTTGTTCATCTATCTGAATGCAAATATTGAAGGATCAACAATCGAAACGATATTCAAATTGAAAAATTCAGCGCTTTTCAACTTCAGGCAAGAGTCTCATTTGATTCTATTTTCAACCGAAAGCTTGGGGCTTTTATTTGTTTATTGAATCAATAATCGACTGTACTTGATAATTGGATGTGTTCAATATTTGCGTTTCAATTAGAATGCAAATAATCACCGCATTTAATTTGATGTTTTTTATATTTGCCTTTTCCCATATTTTTTATATTTATAGTTTTTGTCTCAATTTGCATTCAATTAGCAACTTCAAACTTGAGCTTTTCGCTTTTCGTCTCTTGAACATGAAGTCAATTGAAACTAAAAGTTGAACAGGATGAAATTATAAATAAAATTTATAATTTACTTTAATCCTTTTTCTGCCAATTCAACATTTGATTATTTCAACTTCAACTCCATTCAATCGTTCAACCGACTGAATGGGACAGAATTTCCTTTCCATCTGACTGTTAATCTGACAGTTCAACCGGTTTTGAGACCTTCAAAATATTTGACAATCAATTAATTAATAATTGCAGTAGCTTTGATTTTCAATCGTAATTGCTTGATCATATGATCGCTCAGTTGATTTAAGTGGAAGAATATCTTACATTTTAATAATACCTTTTCAATTCCGTTGCAATATGATGGTCAATCAGATGCACTTCTTTATCAACCTCTTTTATTGTTGATGGCAATCAGACTAGATTTTTATTCGATCTGAAGACTTTGTAATATGATAACCCATTCATATAGCCGTTTCGATTCTAGACATTCAATGTTCAATCTGGAAATCAATCATAGCCTTCTTCAATCATTGCAATTATTGTTCAACCAAATGATTAAGAAATTGTCCTCGTTGCGTTTTATTCATTTTATTTGCTCTTTAAATGTGAATGTCAATCATGCAGCCATTCATACAATCGCTGTAACTCTGGGAATTTTCATGTTCAATCTTGGAATCAATTGTTGGAGTTGTGTTGCTTTCTGAGGCGTTTAATTGTTCAATCATTTCAATTATCGCTAAATCATCTTAATCAGAGATCATCTGGCGTTTGTGCTGCTCCCTTTATTTCGCTTTCAATCAGTGCTTAATGCAATTCAATTTCCCTTTCAATCCGACTGTCAATCTGAGCACCCTACAGCAAGACGTTCAACCATTTGGTGCTCCATTCATGCAATCGCAGCATTGACGACGTCTCCGCATCTCTTGGCGACATTCAATTGCTTGGGCGCCCACGCGACGCTCGCCGCACGACGATGTGCGAAACGCCCACGCGGTGGCACCCGATCCCCGGACATTGGCCAGCCACCGCCACCGCCACCGCCCCCGCCTTTCGTCTCCGCTTCTTCACTGGCCTCACAGCTTGTCAGTCTATCGGATTGTTGGTCTGTCGGTCAGTCGTTTTGTCGTTTTGTCGTTTTGTCGGTCATTTGGTTGGGTCAGACTTTTGACTTTTGGCTTCGATTCGTGGGCGTCGCTGTTGACGCTTCAATTGCAAAACGCAACAAGAATTGATTTCACTTTTTTATGCAAGCAGAAATTGAATAAAGTATCTGTATCTGTATCTGTAGCTGCATCTGTATCTGTAACTGCATCTGTATCTGTATCTGTAGCTGCATCTGTAGCTGCATCTGTATCTGTAGCTGCATCTGTATCTGTATCTGTAAATGCATCTGCATCTGCATCTGTATCTGTGCCTCTACATATGTATCTGTATCTGTGTTGAAGCTGCAGAGAATCACTTGACTGACATTGGCCTTAATGAGGCACGTATCTGACGCAGCCACTGACCGGGGGCGTGGGCGGTCACAGTTTGCGGGTGCGATTAATGCATATGAATAACATTTGCCACACGGCAATTAAAAGCCATTCGACTGTTGTGCAAGTGACACAACAACAGCAGCAGCAACACCAGTGGCAGCAGCAGAGGCAGAGGCAGCAGCAGAGGCAGCGAGAGAGGCAGCGACAGAGGCAGAGGCAGCGATAGAGGCAGTAGCTCTCCAGCTCCCAGGGCACATCCCGTAGATACTTAGATACTTTAAGCTATTTAGATACTTTTTAGTGCTTGCCTCTGTGTGTGTGTGTGTGTGTCTGTGTGTGTGTGTGAGTGAGTGTGTGTGCGAGTGTGCTACGTTCTGCTCTCACACGCGCTGCACTAATTGGCAGGTGTTTGTATGTGTGTATATGGGTATATGCATGTACATGCGTATGTATGCATGTGTACATGTGTGTGTGTGTGTGTGTGTGTGTATCTGTGTGTGATTTATGGTTATTACTTCAAACGAATTTATAGGCATTGAACCGCCGCAAATTTTAATTGCCCCTACGGCGGACGACGTCCAAGTGCAAAATATTAAACACTTTATTTTGTTTTCTAACAAATTTCACATAAATTATATGCCATGCACACACACACACACACACACAAACACACTCGTAACACACACACACACACTCGTAATACACACATTGTAATTACATTAACAACTCTCCAAAGAAACTCGAAACCATTTTTATTGCAATTTTAAATACACAATTTTTGTTTATTTCAATTTTTTTTTAAACAAATATTTGCACAAATGTTGAAATTATTTTTCGCACGCAGGAAGAAACAAATTATAAAATGAGCAAACATTGGGCATCGAACAGGATGCATTGCTCGACGACAGGATATCCTTTTGTGAGGCTATAAAATTTCCACAAACATAAAAAATTCGGCTTTCTCTGACTTTGCGATCCGAAGAGTCGTTTTTCCATTTTGGGGAATTTTTTCAAATTTCGGCATACCCGTTTTTGTTTTGTAGTGCAAAGGGGTACCAAAAATAAAGAGAAGAAAAGTTGATAAAAGAGAGAGAGAGAGAGAGAGAGAGAGAGGGAAAGAAGAGGGAAGAGGAAGACAATAATGTGGCAAACGGCCGAACAAACAAAATAAAAGATGCAAATTTTTAAGGCGATTCGTGCGAAATTTGACTTTTGGGATCCGCTCAACAAACATTTCACACATGCACACACACACACACACATACACAGTTGTAGACCCCAGACCCAGATACAGGTAAAGATGTAGATACAGATACAGATGCAGATACAGATAAAGATACACAGGCAAATGCAACCGAACGGAGTGCAAAGAAAGGCTTGGAATACAAATCCCTTGGAAACTGTTTGGCCCAATTGTTGCTCTTATTGTTGTTGTTGTTATTAATATTATTATTATTATTATTATTATTATTATTATAATTATTGTTGTTGTTGTTCATATTTGCTGTTGCTTTTAGTTGTTGTCGCCGGCTTTCATTTGCACCCGCGACACATGCAAGTCCCTTGTGGGCTATAGAGTAGAGTTGAGTAGAGTTGAGTTGAGTTGAGTTGAGGTGAGGTGAGTTGACTTAAGTTCAGTTGAGTTGAGTTGAGGGAAGGTTCCAGCTGCGATTTGCCCCCTTGAGTAAGCGGCATTGCCTTCTGTGCATCCGATCCGAGCTATATAGTAATTAGGTACAATTTAGCTGATTTATATATTAAATCTGAATCTGATCTATATATATTATATATTTATATATTAATATTTATATTTATTTATATTATATATGTATATAATCAAACTGAAAGTTGAACAAAAGTCAAACTAAAAGTCGCCCTCAGTTTTCACTTGTTGCTTCCTTTGGATTTTCGAATTTTTCTCATTTCCAAAAAATTTTCTTTAATTAATATTAAATGCAGATTTATTTGATTATAAATTTAATACTTCAATTATTTATTTATTTTTAACTTCGCTTCTAATAAATTTCCTTTTAATAATAGAAAAAATCTAAAAACTGCGAAAATTTTAAAGTTTGATTTTTTAAATTTTTTTTGCGAATTTTAAAGAATTTACAAAATTTATTATTTTTCTAAATATTTTATTTAAATTTGAAAAGTGCTAGGATATTCAAAGTTTTATTTCAATCTACGATTTTTAAGATTGATTTACGCAAATCAAAGATTGTTTCAAAATTTTTTTGGGTCCCTTAAATGTGGCAACTCGAATGAGCTCCAGAATTTCACACTCCCCCTCCACTCCGCCTGTCGCTTCACTTCTTTCCAGATGTTCACTTCGCGTTCCAATTCCCTTCCTCGGTTGCCACCCTGCTCCCCCCCCCAACTTTTTTCCCCCTCCTCTTGCGCTCCAACAAAATGCCCTGTCGCCCTGACAAGCAGCAGACACTGCCACACTGTCTTGCACAACAACAACAACAACAGCAACAAAAATGCCAAAGAAAACAATAAATGAAAAAAAGCCAAAAAAGCCAAAAAAAGCCAAACGAAAAAAAAAAGTAAAATAAAATAAAATGTGTGCAACAAGAGTCGTAATTTTTGAGGCGTCTACGAGGCGAGAAGGCAGCCAAAATGTTGACCATATGGTCGCCGGGCGGTCGATTCCGATTCCAATTCCGAATCGGAATCGGTATCGGACTCCGAATCCGAAACTGAATCTGCATCTGATATCAAAACCGATTTCGAGTCCGAATCCAAATCCGAATCTAAATCCGAGTGCGCTGCCAAGTCCGATTCCGACTCCGATTCCAACTTCGACCCCGACCCCGACCCCTACTCCGACTCCGACTCCGACTCCGATTCCGACTCCCAGTTGGAGGCGCAGTCGTTGGCGCATGCGATTATTATGATTATGCGTGTTTTTTCATTCGGAATTTTATTTTTTCTGCTCGCTTGAAATGAAATTTATTTATCTGGCTTTTGGGTCAATAAATAAAAAGGCGGCGTGCCGAAAATTTAAATGAAACAATGCGGCGTGGGGCTGGCCAAAAAGCAAACAACTACAACTACAACAACAACAACAACAACAACAACAAGCAGAGTCAAGAAGTTGGGCACGAGATGCAGAGACCAAGAGACGAGGAGACAGAAAGGGGGAAGTCAATAAGAAGGGCGCGTTGAGGAGGGGCTGAACGACTGGAGGCAGTCTGATAATGCGGGGACACTGCAAGGGCTTGGTGGGTGGTGAGTGATGGTAGGCGAGGGGAGCGGACTGAGGCTGACGAAGTGTAGCGTGAAGCGTTCAGGGCATTTGACGGTGGAATCTGAAAAATTTCTCAAGCAGACAACAAATAAAAAGAGCAGAACCGCAGCAACAGAGATAACGGTCATGATGATGATGTTGGAAATTGTGGAGATAATGATGATTATGATGATGATGATGATGATGATGATGAGGATGGGCAGGCAAATATTAGATTGCCAGGCACTTGAATGAGCTGTCAATCAGCTGCAGACGCTCCCAGCCAGCGCATAGGAGAGCGCTTGGTGGTGGGGAGGGGGAGAGGGGGAGGTGTGGATGTGGGGCTTAAATGGGAGCTGCAGCCTGAAAGAATCTCCCTTTGGATTGACTTTACTCCGACTTGACTACCCCTCGTTGCCCCTTAAAGCCTTTAAGTTCAGCGGTTTGCACTACTTGCCCCACCCGTTGTCCCTTTCAAAGGCATTGCTAGCCACCTGTTGACACGTGTGCTCCTCCCATTCCTACCCCCACTCCGCACCTGCGACTCTCAAATGAAAGCCCTTGGATTTTCAGTCTAAAGAGACTTCCGAGTGGTTCGGCCTTTTGAAATGAAAGTTGACAGCCCGTCGACGGAATGACCATCTGTTGTCGGGGCGTCTCTCCCTACATGGCGTTAACGCGGTGCCCACCCACTGCACTTTGGGACGGGGCGGCAGCCGATGGATCAGGGAAGGGAGGGGGAGGGGCGAGAGATTGCAACCTGTTGTGGCCTTGTTGGAATTTCTTTTTACTTCTTTGTTTGGTTTTTGTTTTGCTTCTCTCGTTTTTTGCGCTCATGTCTCATTTTTGTGTTTTTTTCTTTAGCTGCATTGTCCTGCCCCTAGAGTTGGGCTCTGGGCGTGGCCCTGTGCCCAAAAGCCGCAGATTTCAATCTTTCACTTTAATATTTTAAATTTATGCGAACCGCGAGTGATGTGAGTTTTGTCGCTCAAGTAAATCACCGCCAAGCAAAACATATGCCACACAAAAGATTATCTCCGGCGGACCCTCTACCCATGCCCAGACTGTACCCTGTACCCTGTACCCTGTGCCCGTACCTGTAGCCACCAGACCCAACCTCGATACCGGGAACCTTGCCCTGCTACCAAAATCGGGCCAAGTCTGAAGTGTGGCTAAGGAATGCGAAACACTGGGCAAAACCTGCGATAAGTATTTGTTGATTCGTCACGGTTTACCTGGCCTCCAAGGGGACCTCCAAGGGGAGCACTTGTGGCGGGGAGTGGCGGGGAGTGGCGGGGGGAATAGCGCAGATTGGCGGGAGCTGTCAGGGATTGATGGGGACCGAATGACAAGGTGGAGCTGGGGCAGAAGGAAAGAGAGATCGCGGCTAAGATCGCGGCTGAGATCGCGGTCGAGATCGAGAGATCGAGAGATCTTGTTGAACTTGGGTAGCACTCTGGCCTTATGGCCGATCGGCCCAAATGGGTCAGATGCTTGCCACTGAAATGTCAGCGAGTCACTCCCCGAATTGGAGTTTCAGCTTTTCGAGCCACTCGATTTCAATGGAGACTTATGCAATTCGCGTCGCCTTCTTTGGTCGCGCGGTCGCCTGGGCTGAGTCTGAGTCTGAGGCTGCGACTGCGGCTGGGGCTTTGATTGTGACTGAGGGGAGCTGAGGTGGGCAGCTGGTGACTACCACCGATTTGGCTATTGGTGACGAACCACTTTACCAACAACCACTGACTAATCAATTGAACCAACCTGTGCTCCTCCAATTGCAGACCTGTTCGCAGCTGATCAAGGCCGGCCTGAAGCTGTCCATTGAGAGCAAACGCAAGCTGTCGACATGCGACTCCAGCTCTGGATCGGAGCAGCCCAACTCGAAGTGCTCGCGCCGCGACGAGGACTGCGAGGAGTCCAGTGACGAGGATAGTGAAACTAAGTCAGTGCCCAAGGGACTAACGCCGGAGGATGAGGATCGCCGTCGCCGTCGGCGTGAGCGCAACAAAATTGCGGCCACCAAATGCCGCATGAAGAAGCGTGAGCGCACCCAGAACCTCATCAAGGAATCCGAGGTCCTCGACACCCAAAACGTTGAGCTGCGCAATCAAGTCCGCGCCTTGGAGACGGAACGTCGCGGTCTCCTCGAAATGCTGCAGGCGCACGCCCCCGGATGCATCAAGCGCGGCGGCTGTCAACTGCCCTCCAAGCTGCTCCTCTCACCGGCGAACAAGCTCTTCGCTGATCTGGAACTCGATGGCCTGGTCAACGAGGAATCGAGCAGCACACCCAACGCTTCCACTAAGCAGCAGCAGCAGCAGCAGCAGCGCATGCAGAGCATCCCATCCATGTCGACATTTAAGTTTGGCTCCAAGACGTCATCGGCGATGGCAGCGGCGGTTGCAGCCGCGCAGGCACAACAGCAGCAGCAGCAGCAACAGCAACAACATCACCACCAACAGTTGCAGCAGCAACAACAACTGCCCAACGGATACTGCAAGCCGTCGCCCAGTCCACAGGAGTTTGAGCACGCCGGATACCTGAGCTCGCCCACCCAGGAGGCGCTCTGCCTGCCACAGCAGCAACAGCAGCAGCAGCAGCAGACGATCCTCAATCCCGCCAGCAACAGCAGCGGCGAGAGCAGCGGCAACAGCAGCAACAGCAACGTCACCTTGGTGGTCAGCCAGTCGGACTATGTGCCCAACTGCGAGGGCCTCAGCCTGGGGCTGGGCCTGTCCGCTGTGGCGATCGCCATACCCACGCCCACCACCAACAGCAGCACGACCAACAACAGCCTACTCAGCAGCAACGGCAGCAGCCACGGCACCAACTCAGTCACGGCCACATCTGTAATACCACCAGCGACCACGCCCACCGGCACCAATGAGCTTGTCAAGAACGAGCTGGTTGACTCGCAGAGTCCATACACCACGGCGCTCAGTGCCGAGCGTTTCCTTTTCGAGCCCAGCGACGTCTTCCCAGACATGAAGCATGCGGTGAGCGTGCATCCCACGAGCCACAACAACATGACCAGCCTGGTGGTGCACAACAACAACAACCACCTGATGGACTTCCACAACACACTGTCCCATGGCGGATGCGTGGGCATGATGACGACCTATGAGGAGGAGCAGCTGCTCCTAATGAAGAACAGCTTCGTCAGCGATCTGCTCCCCCAGCTGACGGACGATCCCTCCGATCTGGTGGATCTCGATACGGGCGCCACGGCCTTCATGACCAATGGCGGGTGCCTGGCGTGAGATCGGGCTCAGCGGGTCGTCGATCACGAGCTGTTGCTGGCCTTTGATCAGCAGCACGAGTTGCAGCTGCAGCTGCAGCTGGGAGATGGCCAGGAGCATGTCCATGTCCAGGAGCACGACCAAGACCGAGAGCAGGAGCAGGAGCAGAAACAGGAGCAGCAGCAGCAGCAGCAGCAGGAGCAGAGCAGGACGCGACGGCAGCAACAGCCTGAGGATGAGGATGAGCTGCATCAGGATACGTCCTGGGCCAATGTTGATTATTGGTGCTAAGGCTTAACTGTGTGTGTGTGAATGTGAATGTGAGTGTGAGTGTGTGTATGTGTGTGTGTGTGTGTGTACATATTATAATATGTATATCGATAACCGATAACTTGTACTCATTAACAAAGTTCATCGCTTCGAGCATTCGTCTGGAGTGACCGCCGTCTGCCTTCCGCCCCCGCCACTTCTTCCACCCCTTAACCCGTCACCCATACAAGCAAATATCCTAGTTCTTCCAACAATAAAAACAACAACTAGCAGCAGCCCCCATCCCCCCACCCCCTCCGTTCGCCACTCGAATAAAGCCATGTCTATACCCGGATATATATACACATATATATTCTTATTCCGTCACCCAATCACTCGATAGACACTGCTCGTAAGCCCGTGTGTGTGTGTGTGTGTGTGCGTGTGTGTGTGTGTGTAAGTGTGTGTGTGTGTGCAATTGTATAAGTCCAGCGCGGCGCTCCGTTTGTGGCTTTGACTACCTCATAAAATATATGAAATTTAAGGCACTCTGTTCTTTATATAAATATTTATCTCTATACATTTACATATACATACGTACACACACACACACACATATATATATATATATACCACATATATATATATGTATTTGTACAGTATGTTTTTTGTCCCAGTCTAATCCGTAGATCGTAATGCACCTGTAAATAACCCCCAAGTCCCTAGATCCGTGTATGTGTATGTGTATGTGTATGTGTTTGTGTATATCTACTTTATATATATACATATATATATATATATCGTATATCGATAACATTCCGAGCAACAGGCAATTTGCTGGCAGTCACAGCCGCATCAGTAATTATTAATTTTAATTTTGTTAATTCTTTTTTTTTTTTTTTAATTACGTGTGTATAAAAAAAAACCCTAAATGAGACCCCAATCCAAGCCCCGCCACCCACCACGCCCCTAGCTATTGTATGGCTTGTGCGAGATTATGCAGTTGATGGAAGTAATTAAAAAATAAATTATATTAAATTTAAAATTAAAACTAAAACTAAAACCTAAACTAAAACTAAACTAAAACTAAAACTAAACCTAAACTAAAACTAAAAATAAAACTAAAAATTGAATTAAAATTAAAATTAAGCTAACGATAAAAACAAATGCGATATAATGACCTTTGATATTTTTTAATATTTTTTTTGCAACAAAAACTTAGGCTTAGTTGGTGATAAATTAAAACAAACAAAAAAAAATATTTACTACATTTATGTCCTTTGTCCTTGATAAGTAAAAGAAGCAGAAGAGGAGGAGGAGGAGGAATGCGAATAAAGGGGAGGATATGATAAAGATAAAGAGATACCGAAATAGTCTAAGAAAAGGACGAAAACTTCAAAGCTGTTGCCTTAATGAAAGCTGGAAAAATAATTAATTAACTTATATATATATATATAAAAAAAAAAAAAAAGAATAGAAAAAACAAAAAACAAAAACAAAAACAAAAACAAAAACAAAAAACAAGGAGAAACGAAAACACGAACTAATTTTAAATTTGTTAATATTTTGCAAAACTTAAATGTGCTCTTATTAATTATATACTATGAAACAATGAATAAAAAATTATTAAACAAAAATCGACCATTGAGAAAACAACAACAACAACAAAAACAAAAAACAAACAACAAACAACAAAAACAAACAACAAAAAAAAACTCAAACTTACAAAAAATGCGAGAAATTGCAGGAAACTTTTTTTGAGAAAAACAAACGCCTTACTAAAGTTAAAGTTAAAGTTAAAAATTAAAAATAAAGTTACAAAAAAAAAATCAAAAATTTAAAATACAAATTTAAAACGAATTACACAAATTTTTACAATTTTGAAACTAGAATAACGGTAAATGTAAAATGTGAAATTTATGCAACTTAAATGTTAAAATTAATAATATTTGTGTACGTGTGTTTACCGCTTGGAGAGGCACACACATGCATACACACATATATATATGTATGTGTGTACATGCCCATATACAGCTAGCATATGAGTGTGCGTGTGTGCGTGTGTGTGTGTGTGTGTGTGAAGGGATTGAATGAGCCAAGTAGCCGAGAGATGAAGAGTTGAAGGGAAGAAGGGATGAAGCGAGTTGGCGGGATGAAGCGAGGGATAATTAAAATGTAATGTAAAAGGATGTCAAGGACTTGGCATCCGTGTCAAGGTATAAAAGTATAAAAGTATAAAAACAGCTGTGAACACCAAAAAGTGGCCTAAACGATAACCGGAGGAGATCATCAAAAGTGCTTTTCAAATTGTTTTTGAACTATGGTTTTCTGATTGTATTTTTTAATTCATTTACTCAATGAAATATAAATGTAATAAAGTAAAAAAAAAAAAAAATAATAATAATAATATTATATATATATATACAAATATGTATAAAAGGAAAACTAAGCCTTAAATCAAACAGATACTAAAAATTGCCTCGATTCGTACTAAAGATCTAAATATTTACCATTTATCCTTGTAAAATCGAAGAATGTATAATATTTATATAGCATTTAGTGAACACGGCTTTGTAGTTGTATGTGTGTCTAGGATATGAGAGCAATGCATACCCCCACACCACACCACCCACCCCCTGCCTGCCACCCCCCCCCCAACCTTGTATTTGTGTGTGCATGAATAATATTTATACCTGTATGTAAAATTCGAAATGTGTGTGCAAATTGTTAATTGTTAAATAAAAAATAAAAAATAAAAATAAAAAATAAAAATTAAAAATAAAAATTAAAAATAAAAATTAAAAATAAAAATTAAAAATAAAAAATAAAAATAAAAATTAAAAAATAAAAAATAATAAAATACAAAATATAAAATATAAAAATAAAAATACGAGAATCGAGAGAACAAAATGTGTACATCCAAAACTGAGTAACTTTAGGAACACAAATGCCTGTCTAATCCTAAGTAGGGGACTCGCAGCTCAGGGCCACAAATTGTACATAGGCAGGGGCGGGGTTCAAGGACTCCATCCCTGCGTCCTGAACTATACGAGGTACAACGAGAGATCAGCTTCCAGAAAGTGAAAATGATATAAAGTAACTAAGAAATTAAATGATGAAATTAATATATAAACCATTTTTAAATTTAATAATAATAATATATTAAATAATTAATTAATTAATTAATTAATTAATTAATTGAACTCAGGTCAAGTTCTTGTTTATTTCGTGTGGTTGGAGCTTCGGGCGGGCTCTGAGCGCCCTGCAGTCCCCCAAAGATAAACTAACAAAATCAAAGGCGAAAACAAAAATAAAAACAAAAACAAAAACAAATACATATATAATAATATAATAATATAATAATATAATGAAAATGAAAATGTAAAGGAAAATGTAAAGGAAAATGTAAAGGAAAATCACTTAAAATGAAACTATTCAATGTTAAATGTATGCAATCAGTGTTAACCCAAGGATTAAGTGGCTACAAAACATATTTATTATAACAATACCTCTCACATACATACATACATATATACAAATACATATGCACACACACACACATATATATATAAATGTTTGTGTGTGTGTGTGTATATGTATATATATAAGCATATATTTATATATTAACTAAAGTGCTTGCAGCTGAGGCCTTGGCAGCTCCTAACCGAATATCCTTTCACAATCATTGACCATCATTTGCTCTCTCTCTCTCTCAATCTCTCTCTCTCTCTCTCTCTCTCTCTCTCTCTCTCTCTCTCTCTCTCTCTCTCTCTCTCTCTCTCTCTCTCTCTATTACATTTTCTCCCTATTCTCACCCTTGCCCTGTCCATCTGTCTCTTACTCTTTGAGTGGCGCATAGTTTCATGTCCTTTATCATTTGACCCCCTGACCTTTCATTAATTAGCTTCTAATTAACTCTAATTAATTATAATTTCGATGGCAGCAGAAAACACGTTGTTGATAAGCAAGAAAATGCGCTACGAGGTACCTGGAAAATGTTATAAACTATGCATAAATGTTGTTAAATGTTAGTAGGCGAATAGAAGCAAGAAACAAACGGAATAAACAAAAGCAGTTAGAAACGAAAGCAAACACGAAACACAGAATAAAACAAAGAAACAAATAAAAATAGAAAAATAGAAAAAAAGAAAAACCCAAGCAAAATTCCCACTATGCGAATGCAACGCTTCAGCTGCAGGCACCCAAAACCCCATTGAGTCCAAAATCCAGAATCCTTATATACACACACACACATATATATATACATATATACATATATATAGATATATACATACACACACCCACACACACACACACGTATAAAGATTGTTCAAAGCCAGACAAATGACAAACAGAGTCCAGGATAATGAGTTCCATATGAAGTGTGTGAAGGAGTTATATAAAAATACAAAACTCAAAATTCAAACAAAAATAAAAACAAAAATAAAAATAAAAAAAAAAAATATAAAAATTAAAAATAAATATTAAAATAAAAATAAAACCAAACTCCCATAAACTGTGCTAAATGAAAAAATGAACAGACAAAGAAATAATTGAATTATTTTTTATTTTTATTTTTTATTTTTTATTTTTATTTTTTATTTTTTAATTGGCAGAAAGAGTATTATTTTTATATTTTTGACCAGTGCAAAAATATATGCAAATTAATATTTGATTAAAAAAAAAAGAAAAAAGCAAAATCAATTAAGAACCACTTATTTGTATTCCCAAACTCAAAACTCAAAACTCAAAAAAAATAAAAAAATAAAATTTAATTTAAAATTTAATTGGAAACCGAACATTAATTATTAAGTTGAGGACAAGCAATTGTTATAATTTATTTGTTTGATTTTCTATTTTTGCAATGTTTGTTTTTTGTTTAATTGCATACGGCGAGTATGCGCTTGTTATAAAAATAAAAAAAAAATAATAATAATTATTATAATTATAATTATAATTATAATGATATGCCTTAATTGTTAAAGGAGAAAACAAAGGATTTAATTTATTTGTAACTCTTAATTAATTTTTATTTCTGACTTTTTGTTTATATTTCTTACTCACAATCTCAAAGCACAAGATTGAAGCCCACGCACACTCTCACACACACACACACACACACACACACACAGAGAGACCCACCCACTCACACACACACACACACACACACACACACACACACACACAGCTAAATGTTAAAAGCTTAACACAAAATGAGAAATGTTTTTTAAAATTTGTAAAACTTTGTAATTTATTGTGCTACTTAAAAAACAAACACGAAGAAACAACAAAAACAAAAACAAAAACAAAACAAATACAAAAACAAAACAAATATAAAAACAAACACAAAAACAAATCAAATCCCAAGATCCAACAAAATGTCAAACAAACGCAAGAATTTTGCAAAGTTTAATTAAAACTTTATTTTTTTTTTTTTAAATACTTTTAAGCAGCTAATACTAAATATAAATTTAAAAACTAACTAATAATATTTGTTTTTTATTATTATTAAATTTAAACATAATGAAATCGACAAATGGAAATTTTTCTTTAAAAATCATACAAAAAAAGCCAACAAAAAAAAACACATATAAATCAAAAACAAAAAAAAACAAAAAACAAAATAAAAAAACAAAAATTAAAATGAACAAAAAAAACCTAAAAACAAAAGCAAAAACAAAAGCAAAAGCAAAAGCAAAAATGTAAGAATAAATGTTCTGCTTCAACAACGAAAAACCCGTAGAAGAAATGTGTGTTTTTTATTCCCTGGGGAGGGGGAGGGGGAGGGGGCATGCGGATTAGTGGGAACGGCGGGCGGACGCTTGGAAGCCTCATCGAGTCCGAGGCTTAGTCATCGTAGCGCCAGTGAGTGGCACGCCCCCCGCATTTGTGGACCGCTGTCTACGCCTTCGTTTTCATAAATTGTTTATACTTAATTGTTTATATACCCTGGAGCCATCCGAGGGAAGCGGGTCGCCGCATCCGCCATATGACCGGGTACATCTGTGGATACAAGGGATCGATTTAAAAGGATTTCAGGATTAATATTAAAATCTTCTAAACTAAACTAAACGCAACTTCCCTGAGAATCGAGTGTTGGTTGGAAGTCAACTTTCTCCGTGGAGCTGGATTCCAGGGTATCTCCTGTGCAGTCAGTTCCTTACTAACACATGCCTCTTGCCTGCTCAACTAAGCCATAGCCTTTGGCAGCTGCAACAACAATTTAAGTCCCTAATCTGTGCAGATCACAGGGTATCCTTTTCGCGTCTACCTGCGACGCTTTGGCTGTTTCAGTTGTTGTTCTTGGCGCGTGTCTTGGTGTGGGCGTGGGACACTTGGCTGCTAACCGCTGATCGTTGATTGCTGGCCCGCCGGCGGACCTTCGTCTTCGCCCCCGCCTCCATCACAGCTGCTACAAAGCTTGACGACATCTGGCGGCTCGATTGGCCTGCCAGAAGGGGGCAGCACGAGTGCGAGAGAGAGAGAGAGAGACACTGGGGGAGCGGGTGATCAGGGGAGAGATAGAGTGACGAAGGGAGAGGCAAAACGAGTCTGCTTGTGTGGGGCAGAGGAGGGGCGGGCGACTAAGAATCGGCGGACATATAAAAAGACTATGACATCATATTTTGTATGCAAAAGACGACGGTTTTATAGAGATTTTAGGAGCTGCTGCCGGGGACAGAGCTGAAGCTGAAGACGGAGATGGGGACGGGGATGGGAATGGAGACGGGGATGGGGATGGGGATAGAGAGGAGGCAGCTCAACATTAGAACTATCGCTACTGTCTCTCAATTCTCCCTGCGCTCTCATCTAATCTCCAATTCACTCTCTCTCTCTCTCTCTCTCTCTCTTTCTCTCTCTCTCTCGCTCTCTCTCTCCGCATAGATCTCAGTCTCTCTTAAATATGCATAACTTGAAGGCTTTGGCTGCGCTTTCGGCGTATTGGATGATTAATGCGGCAACTCAGTGCCCCACACCTGTTCCCCGGCTCCGAGGCTTCGACTCTGGCCGAGGCTTCGACTCTGATTAATGCCTAATTGCTTATTGAATGTCATAACAGTAATAGAAACATGTTAAATCCTTCTAAATGCAAATTGTGGGCCGACTGCAGCTTGCGAATGTGTCATAGCTTCGGTCATCGCTCAGAAAACCACATTACCCCACAAGTGCCATATTGCCATATTGACATATTGACATATTGACATATTGCCCCACTGACTATGACAGGCCAATCAATCGAAGAAGATCGACCCAAGATCATCGTATTTATCCGAAGACTCCCGAAGATTAACCCACTTAAGCCTTCTGGAGTCCAGGCCAAAATTGGACTGCATTTTTTTGCTTGATTTTTTGAAAATCCCAAACTGAGGCCAATTTTGAAACTAGTTAAATAAATAATAAATATTATTATAAAATATTATTATAATATATATATATATATATATATATGACTAATCATGTTCAGCATAAATTTATAGATTTTTTATTGGCTGAGGATTAAAAACTGCAAAATTTGCGATTTGTCCTCAACTTTTAATGCATGTGGTGACTTTTCAATGACTTTCTCACCGATGATTTCAGTGATGAGTCCCTCTATATATTTTAAAAAACAGTCCTTAAAGTCCCTAAGTTTCTTTTAGCCATCTGGAACAGATCTTGGGGAAGCTCTTGGGACATAAATAATTATATAATAAATTTTATAAAGCCAACCCTTAATTGGGTCCAATCCCAAATATCGATTTCAATCGAGTAGAGGATCATTTTTAACATCCTTTAGATGGCTTATGGAGGTGCCAGGATCAGGAGAAACTGACTCATCACTCATCAGGAGAATTGAAAGAGTTTGACAGTTTCTTCAGTTTTGGGTTGGTTATCCGAATCGAACTTCGATTGGGCGCGATTGAAAATCTTTATGCGCACATCCAAAAATAGAATCATAAACGGTACAAAAAGTTAGAAATAATTGAAAAAAAAGAAAACCGAAAAAAAAGGGAATTCGGAGCTGTGATAAATTATGGCAGTTAATCGCATAAAATGCCGCTCATAAATTAAAAATTGTATTATCATTGAACGTACTATTAGCAATCACAGTGACAAGCCAAACACACGGGCCACACACCGCGCCCCGCACCCCGCACCCCGCAGCCCGCACACCACACACCACACACCACACACCGCTCAGTATGCACAAAAAGACACACACACACACATACACTTGTCCACCTACATACAGTTACAAGTGCCTAGGGTATTTTTAGCCGTGCGTTAAGTGGGAAATTATGCCAAACGAACAACAACAACAACAACAACAACAACAACAACAAATGGAAACCAACACAAATGCAGCAACTGTGATAAATGAGCTTGTGTGTGGCGGCCAAAAGGCTCAAGATTATCATTGGCCAGGGCCCAAACAAGCGAGCCACCGAGCCGCCTACCCACCACACCACCGCACCACCGCACCACCAAACCACCAGCTGACCGACCAAATTATCAATGTCGACCCGCTGTCTGCCAGACATTTCTAACGAGACCTTCAGAAGGTGAATCAGCCGAAGGTCGCACAAGAGTTTGGGTCAGGCCAGAAGGAAGGTTCAGTGGTAGCTGAAGAATCCATTAAAAAAAGTCCCAAATCGGAGCAGATCAGTTTGAGATATATATGAAACAGGATTAACTCTTCAGCGGCGTTTCTAGCCTTTGCCAAAGGAAGGAGTTAATTAAGGACCCTTTGAAGCATCTAGATATACGGTCACACTTGGAATCCCATCGCAACAGATCAGACAGATTTATTGGATTCTTAATTCTCATTTAAATGGTGAGCAGTCAATATCAATTAACAAATAAAACTACGGTCACACTTGGAATAATAATATAATCAGAATCTGATCTGAGAAATTCAATTAAATTAATTTTCAACAAATGAACAGTTATTTTCTGTCTTTTATATGTATCGAGTTCAATAAAAGATGATGCAAACAAATGCAATAAATACTCTATCAAAATACGGTCACACTTAGAATGTATAAAGAGATTTGATATAGGAAAGAGTGGACTAAGAAGGTTATGGGATGGATGCGACTTTGGCATTCGGCTGATGCGATAACCTGGCAGCTGGACACATGGGGCAATCTTGGCGTAAATGGGGATGGACCTGAGAACTGGGAACTGGGAACTGATCCCAATTATTCTGTGGATGGACCTGGGAACTGGGAACTGATCCCAATTATTCTGTGCGCGTCCCTCACACGCACTCCGCAGCAGCTGCAATTTTTTGGGTGTTTATTTAGCGCAGGCTGCAAAAATATGTGCAAATGCATATGCATGTACAGGTGCACACACACACACACATACAAGAGCAAACACAATAGCAGCATACACACACACACGCACACACATGTATATACATGCTAATGGCAACAAGTTCAGGCATGGCATCAGCTGAGGCATTGCAACATTTGGCGCAACAAATGGGATGTGACGCCGCTTAAGCGGCAAGCGGCGGGTGTTGTCAGACGGGGGATGGGGAACAGGGGACGGGGGGGTGAACTCGAGTCGAGCAGGTTGCAAGTTTTAGTTGTGTGACAAAAACAAATGCCATGCTGTGCATTATGCACACTTGCATTTCGATGTGTTTGCATGCCCGTCAATCATTGTCATTATTATTGCATTCTATCATTCAGTCAATCAAGGTGCAGCCGAGGCGCATTTTGGCCGCTGGCTAAGGTCAGCATGGCCAGCATTGCGTATGAGTAATGCCAAAGCGCATAAACTGGCAAATCTCTATATTTTGCCACCGTCCGCAACGCCCACAACAAATGTACTAAAGCACGTAGTGGCTCCTACAACTTGTGTTCCAATATTAAAGCCCATTGGCACTGGCACTGCAAGCACATAATATTATGGTTATTAACTGAAACTCATATATAAAGTCGAAAGCAATATGTCCGCAGGGCATTTCACAACAATAGCAAAATGCAAAATCTACAGCGATTTTCCTGGAAGGCTATTGCAATTCCGCGACTATTCTCGAGCTTGAGTCCGAATCTGAATTCAAGTTCGATTCAGTATATGACGCATAAAAGCCGTGACCGTTAAAAAGATTTAGTATCTAGAATCGATATAATACTGTGCATGACTAATTGGCCATCAATCAAGTTTAGTTGCTTCTTTTGGGGATTACTAAGCACTGCAGCGGGACGAAAGCAATAAAAAAAACTGAACATATATTAGACAAACTTAATTATTTCATTTACATAGCCGAGCATTTTTACACACTCATTATTCATATGGTCGATGTCTCTGTCAGATGATGTAAAGCATTTGATTGATCTAAGTTGTGTGTTTGTATTTTGAATTTGATTATTCATAATTTATTTCTGATGCTTACGCAGCTTCAATTTCAAATTAGAATTATACGCGCCCAACAGAGTGCTGTCACATTGATGAATAGAGTGATTTTTGTTCAAAGCGGCCAACTTCAAGTGACCACAGAAATAAGCGCAGCCAACATCAAGTGCGCACGAAATTGCGTTCGCAGATGAGCAGCATTTTGCGTATTGGTACATTAAAATTAGAATGTTGCAACTTTGGCGCCTCTTTTTAGATGGACAAATTAGCGGATAAATAGAACTTTGCTGGGTCAATGTATTCACCGCGTAAGGCTCTGCCGACGCCAACGGCGGAGCAATTCGATTTTCCCTACACACCCTACGCTATACAAGAGGAGCTGATGCAAGAGCTCTTCCTGGTGCTGGAACGCAAACAAATTGGCATATTTGAGAGTCCTACAGGCACAGGAAAGTCGCTTACGTTAACTTGTGGTGTACTGACATGGCTGGAGCAGCACGAGGCACTGGTCCGAAGTGAGTTGCTTCAACGCATAAGTGAGGTGGAGGCTGACCTTAAGACACTCCAAGCGGCCAGTGCCAAAGCAGATGACTGGATAACGGCGCAAGGCAACACCCAGACTCAACGACAGGAACTGCAACAATTACATAAGCTACGGGCTCTGTTGCAGCAGAAGGAGCAGGAATTAGATCAAATCAAAAAGCGTAAAACGAAATATCAAAAAACTGCACGTCAAGCTTCTCAGCTGCCGCTCGAAGCCAATGCCGCCACAGCTGAGGATTTAAGCGCCGAACCAGAAATTGCATCGGATGATGAGTCTGACGAGGTGGAGGAGAGGGAGTCCAACCTGGAGGACGATCGATTCCGTGATGTTCAGGTATTTTACTGTAGCCGTACGCACTCACAGCTGGCACAAATCGTGGCCGAGCTTCGTAAGACTTCCTATGGCCAAAAAGTACGCTGTGTTTCGCTTGGCTCTCGTCAGCAACTGTGCATCAATGCACAAGTTCGTCGTCTACCCAATGCGGCGCTCATCAATGAACGCTGCCTAGACATGGCTCGATCGAAACCCAATTCCAGTGAAAATCCCACCAAAAAGATCAGGCTGGAGCTACCCACGATAAGTCGCTGTGTCTATAAAGCGCCGGCTCAACTTCAGAGAGTCAGTGATTTAGCGCTTTGTGAGCCTTTGGACATTGAAGAGTTAGCAACTAAAGGCGCATCCTGTGGCGGCTGCCCTTACTATGCCACACGCGCTGCCCAGTCACAGGCGCAACTGGTTTTGCTGCCATATCCTTTGCTCCTGCAGCGCAGTGCCCGTCAACAGCTGGACATTGACCTACGTGGCTCTGTGATCATTGTGGACGAGGCACACAATCTCCTGGACACTATTGCCCAGCTGCACAGCAGCGAAGTAAGCCTGACCCAGCTACAAATGGCCCGGGAGCAGATGGTCGCCTACAAGGAGCGCTATGCCCGTCGGTTGAGCAGCGGCAATCTATTACGCATCAATCAGCTTATATTCGTTGTGCGGCGCTTAGTGCAGCTCCTTGAGACCGACGGCGAACCTCGGATGCTGCGTACCTATGAACTCGCTGCCGAGGGCGACTTCTACAATATCAATCTTCATGATATACTCCAATTCTGTGTCCGGACTCGCTTTGCACAAAAGCTGCAGGGCTTTAGGTTGCTGTTGCAGCAGGAGCCGCGACCAAGCGAGAACCGACCACCAGGCACCCAGGAGCTCCTCCAGCGTTTGGCCACGCAGCATCAGCAGAAGCAACAAAGCTCTAAGAGGAAGCAAAAAGATCTTCCAGTTGAGGCGGTGCAGGAGGAAAAGACTCCAAGGACAAATAACGCAGTATTACCCTCGCCAATGCGACCGCTCTTGGCCTTCCTGGAGACACTCACCAGCGATGCGGCCGATGGACGTATTCTACTGAACCCCAAGACAGCCACGCTGAAGTATTTGCTACTTAATCCTGCCGAGCGCTTTGCCGATATTGTTTCGGAGGCACGTGCTGTGAGTACTTGTCACCTTTGTAGTTTCTCCTATGAATTCCTTTCTCAATGCTTTTCCTGGGCAGATCATCATAGCCGGCGGCACGATGCAGCCCACCCACGAGCTGACAGCCCAGCTGTTCACACAATGCCCGGAACGGGTGGTGGAGCGTTTCTACAGTCACGTTGTACCGCCGGATGCAGTGTTACCCTTCGTGGTAACCACCGGCCCGTCAGGAGCAAGGCTTTGCTTCAGCTACGCACAGCGAGCCACCGCTTCCATGGTAAGCTTCTTTGCTCCTTTACGGATATTTTTAATCAATCCCAATCCTGTTGCGAGAGAGCAGCTCTCTCAAAATGTCACACCTTGTAATCTCAACGATTTTGATCCTTCCTCAGCTCAAGGAGTTGTCAATGGTGCTGCGAAACCTGTGCAACGTACTGCCTGCTGGCTTGGTGTGCTTCTTACCTTCGTATGACTACTTGGACTCGGTCTATGCGCATCTGGAGCAAAGCGGAGTATTACAAGCGATTGGTCAGCGCAAACGTATATTCCGGGAAACCTCCGGCGGAGGCAGCGTCGAACAGTTGCTGCAGCAATACGCCGATGCAATTAAGGAAGGCGGTAAAACTGGGGGAGCTCTTTTGTTAAGTGTCGTCGGCGGAAAACTGTCCGAAGGATTGAACTTTGCCGACGACTTGGGGCGTGGTGTCGTAGTTGTTGGTCTACCGTATCCAAATCGGACCGCACCGGAGCTCAAAGAGCGAATGCGGTATCTGGATGAGACACTGGGCATTGGGTCGGGCAACGAGTATTATGAGAATCTCTGTATGAAGGCAGTCAACCAGTGCATTGGACGCTCGGTGCGCCACATACGTGACTATGCTTGCGTCTACCTCCTGGACGAGCGCTACGCCAATGGGCGTATCCAACAAAAGCTGCCAGCCTGGATAAACCGTCATCTAGTTGTTGCCAGTGATGGCTTTGGAGCCGTTCAAGCGCGCACGGCTCGTTTCTTTAAAGCGAAGGGCTAAACGCGGAGAATCTCGACGGGAACGGAAAGGTAATTTACACACGAAGTGCAAGATAAGTTTTTAAGACTTTGTTTTTTTAAGAAAAAGTTTATTTTAGTTTATTAAAAAATAATTTTTGGAATTTTAGAATTTTCTATGTGGGGAATCATGTGGACTTCTCGAGGCTGCGAGAATATTGTGCGAACAGCAGATTGTACGACGGAAAATTGCAGCACTGCATGTCTGTGCGTTTCCAGTTGGACATCATTGAATACTTCATCTCCAGCTCCTTCATCGTCTCGTACGCCAGCGACGATTTGTTGGCAAAGATGGTGACAATGAATTTGCCGGGCTTGAAGGTTTTGATAACCTGGTTTATCAGATTGGTGTAGTTGTTGAGGGCAACGTTGCTCTCGAAGCTCACATATGAGAACTTCTCCTCTGGTGTTATGTGAATGGTCATATATTCGCCCCTCTCATTGATGCCGTTCATGGAGTAACCGCAGGGATCAAAGAGAAAATCATCGATAAGCATTTCCGGCAGTATTTGATCGATTCCGGACGCTACTGTCACATCACGGCAATTGTTAAATTTGCTTTTGCTAAATGTAGCCATGACATCCTTGTCAAGATTCTGCATTAGAACCTCAATTGTTTGATCTGGTTCCGCGTCCTTGTTCTCTTCAACGATAACATCTTGCAAGCTCTTTACATCGGGCTTGCTAAACGTGTACAGGTACCAACATTCCAAGTTAATGGAACCCAGACAGTAAGACCTGCCCTCTGGGAACATAGTATCCAAGTACATGACCTCCTCGTAGAAACCCTTATGAGGCGAATGTTGAACCTCCGGTCGGGTAAAGTTCTTTCTCGAGTAGAAGATATCGCTTATTACGGTATAACCCTCCGACTTGGCCAGCTTTAATAATTGGTCTAAACATTTCAATGGAGTTGTTGTCCCACATGTCTTCAGTATCCATCTACGATTAGAAACAAACATGCTACTTTCGCTCAGAAGGAATGCATCTATAAATTCGTTCTTGGTAAAACTGATAATTTCACATTTCACGTGGTGGAGCAGGTTCTCCCATTGCTTCCGCGTGATATTGCGTAAGTCCCCATTGGGATTTGAGCTTTCCTCAAACCAAATTTCCAGGAGCTTCTCCACTCCTTCAAAAAAGTGTCCACTGTCCTCCATGGGCAAAATTTCTTGATCCATTGGATATAAGACTTCAAAACAATAAACTGGTGGTGTGTAAATGTATCGATTATTTTAATCGAAGCGATACATGCGGCTATGCAAATCGAATGGTGTAATTTTTATCTTAGTCGATGCTAAAACCATTTTATTCCCTGGGAATTTTTGCACATTTTCATTCTTAGCTTAAATATGAGCAGCATTAATTCTGATTTAATGCCATAGTATTATATTTACCAATTAACCGGAACAATTTAAAAATAAGACATAACACATTCTATAAAGTAACACATTTTTTATTTTGTATTTTTATACAAGATGATATATTTTTCTTAATATTTGAAAAATATATCATCCTGTGTGATCAAAAATAATAAAGTGGAAAATAATATACTAGATTTTAAACATTCTTTAGATTTGTATACATATGTTATATTGTCTTTTATTATACAATTTTTGAAAACAAAAAATTTGTAATTAGCGCCAAAGATAACAGCTACTGTTCAGTATATACTAAATAAATGATTATTCTGTTAACGTTCACCTACACACTAATAAAATTGATCATACATTTAAAAAATTTCAGATATTTAAATGCAATTATCTTGAATTATCAATTATATTTTTATTTATTTTAAAATATGTAAGCCTGTCAACTAACAATTTCCAAAACACCATGTAAATAATAAAGTATAACGTAAACGCCGCTTATCATACATGACTTACGAACCAGTGTGACCAGTTGTCCGGCCTGCCCTTTTGCCGCACAAGTTATCGTCTATGCTATGTAAGGGTATTTAGTGTCGTTTAAGAGAAGTTACATGGTTTTAAGTAACGGACTTGGGTATTTTTTGCTTTACAGTGAACAGTCACACTCTTGTTCTTCTGTGTTGTGTATCTCTGTCTCCGCAAAGCAATAGATACAAGTAAATACTTTTACAATTTACCTGAAATGTGAATCATAACTTAAATTTAGTGACCTATTTTACAAATAATTTACTGCTGGTCAGCGCTAAGTACGTATAACGAAGCCCGCGAATTAATGCTTGTGTTTCTTGTTGAGCTCGAGCCTCTCCAACATGTGCGTGTGCATCTGTGCTTGGACGTGCTCTCGCCTGCATTTGTGTGTGTGTTTGTTTGTGTGTGTGCACAGTTAATGTTTGTAAACGGCATTCTGATCGTTATAAATAGCTGCAATTCGATGTGAATTGTGGACATTTGAAGGCCTACCCCTTAGCAGCCGCCAAGTTCAAGTCCAGCTTCGTGGCAGTCGATACCCTGGAGTCTTATTTACACTCGCACTCGCATTCATACTTCAATTCTCATTTTCATTCTCATTCACATTCACATTTACTTTTATTTTTTGTTTTCCTTTTATTTACTTTTCACTTGAGCTGATAAGGCATCCAGAAATCGTGAGCCCCATGTTTACTTATGATATCTAAGCGTGTGCGTTCCGCTTTTTGACTCAACTCGGACATGCACTCCGGAGTCAATGTTGTTGTTACTGGAGCACCAAAAGAAATGATACCAATAACAAAATTAAAGTTAAAACCGATGACAACACAGTTCAGTTTGCCGCCATTAATCAAATATTTGTTAACAATAATATTTTCCCCTCCATTTACGTGCCGGCGACGAACTCCTGACGCCAGCTTAAGAATTTTGTCGCGTTTTCAAAGGTAGCTCAGATTACATAGAGATGCAATACAAGCACACGTAATGCATGCAGTCATATGCATATGCATATGCACATGCACATACATTTACATATACATATGCATATGCCTGTCTGCATATGTGTGCACATATGTATATGTATACGCGTTGCTGGAGACTGCAGCTACGGGCGCCTCTAGATATCCCCGGCTAAAAACTTAGACGCGATGCCTCTCAGTTGTCACCAGAGCCTCGGCTTAGCACTTGGCTCGACTAGCAAAGCGGTTATTCTCGTTAGTTGTTGTAGAAAACTTGTTTTATCGTTGACTATGATAAAAGTGGCACACATCGGTATAAAATGTAAAAAAAAAGAAAATATTACAACTCAGCTAAAGAGTCAACAAACGTCAAGTCAAGCCCAGTCAAGAAGTCGCTCCATCTTTGCTTGCAGTTGCATTTTAAGCCGCCTCAACCGTGGCACTGACTATCGATATCGATACTGTTCATATATATGTACATATATGCATGTGTGTGTGTGTCATAATTTATGTTCCATTTGCCTTTAAAGTCGTAGCGTACTTAAGCCTAATCGAAACTAGACTAACAATACATTTTTCTGCCTCCCACGCATTCATATTCGGACATGCAATTCCTTTTACATAATTAAAGCGTGAAATTATGAGAAAAGCAGATTTCATTTTATCATCTAATAAGAACTTCAGGCTGCAGCTACAGACAATCATCCGCAGGGCATAGGGCATTGAGTGTTCGGTGTGCGTCGCTCAGAACTTTGCGCCTTGTTGCCTTTGCAGTCAAAAACGTTGCGCAGGTTTTTCGATTCATTCGCATTTGGACCGCCGCCGCGGCAACATCGCTACTTGCGAAACGGAACGAAACGGTAAATGAAACAACGCCCCGTGGTCGTTTAACGTGCGTCGGTTAAACACAGAGAGCAAAAGAAAACCCTTAAAAGAATTAATTGAATTTATAATGTGCGCTGTGAACACACAACAACAACAACAACAACAACAACAAACATTCAAAATTGTGAATTTATTTAAGATTTTGGAATCGATCGTTTCATTAATTTAAAGTGCTTACCGTTACTCGGACTCGCTGATAAGCAACGTTGTTTTTATCAAATTGTGTGCAAAATTTTTTTTTTTTGCAAGTTTTTCCTGTTCCCATCCTTGGGCCGAGAGCGAGCCAATGAGCGAGTCAGTGAGCGGCAAATCTAAGTTGGCAAATCAAAACAAAAATCCTGTAGCCTAATGCTTGATTTTCCGAATGTTTTTTCTAAGCAGAATCCATGCCGAGTCCTTGTACTACAGTTGTGTGTAAAATTTTGTTGGTGTTATTTTGTTCTTTCCTTTTTTTTTTGGGTGTGTGAAAAGTGAAAGTGAAAATTTAGCGCTGGCATCGCACACACATGCACACATGCACACATGCACACAAACATACACACATACACGAGCATACACTAAATCACACACCACACGGCAAATGGCACACACACACACACACACATACGCTTGCATGTACGCTGCCACAGGACACGGAAACAGGCAAAAGAGAGAACAAAGAACAAGAGAGAGAGAGAGAGAGAGAGAGAGAGAGAGAGAGAGAAAGAGAGAGCAACTGAGCGAGTCTGACTCTGACAGAACAGAAGAGCATGCGTTGGTTGGGACTTGGACGGGCGCGCTACAATTTGGAATTTGGCACAGCGTGTGAAGCGCACGCATTAACACCCCCGCAGGAGCTTCCTTTCTTTCGACACTTTGCCTCTTTGCTCTTTGCTTTGCGCACTGTTTGGTGCGGCGTGCGTATATGCAAATGTATGTGTGAGTGACTGTGTGTGTCTCTCTGTATGTGTGCGTCCGTGTATGTGTGTGTGTGTGTGTGTGTGTGTGTGTGCGTGCGTAATTCTTTGTAAGAATACAAGTCTTACGCTTCTTGCTTTCCTCCCCCCTCGTTGCAGAAGTGAGTGTAATGCGCTAAACTCTCAAGTCAATTTTGCGTTGAAACGAGACGCCGTCGTCGTCGCCAGCAGCGGCAGCAGCAGCAGCAGCAGCAGCAGCAGCACGGCAGTCGCAGTCGCAGCCATAGAATCAGCAGCGTTGTGACGTCAAAAGCAGCAGCGTCGCCACACTCAAGTCGCACTCCCTCACAGCACACACACACACACACACAACAATAACAATAAAGGATCCCATTCCAAGAACAACAACAACAACAACAACAACGAAGACGACGACGACTACCCAAAAGTTGCTCCCAAAACGAAAGCTGCGGTAGAGAAAGAGCGAGAGAAATTTGTGTAAATGTGTGAGTGCGAGTGTAGTTGAGTGTGTGTTTGTGTGTGCAACAGCAACAGCAACAGCAACAAAAACATAAACTGTAACAACAACAACAACTACAGCAACTACAACTACAACTACAATCATAACAACAACAACAACAGCAGCAGCAGCAGCAGCAGCAGCAAATTCAAACGATTACAACGACAACAAGGACATCAGCGAGAAGTTTGTTGCAAAAGGAGCATTAAAATGGAGCAGCCGAGCATTCTCGTTAAAATCCTGCATTCAATACCGCACGTGAATTACACATTTCGTCGGGTTAATGACACCTTCAATCCGGATAGCGATGTTTACCTAGAGGTGAGTACAAAACACAGCTCATTGACATACCGCACACATGCCAGGATAATGGGTGGCAGCCACCCAAACACACACAGTCCCCAACAAAAATTCACACTCGCATTTACATTCCTCTCGCACACACACACACTGACACACACAAACCAACACACGCACATGCACGCACTGTAAGAGTGTTAAAGTAGCGCAATAGTTATGGTATTTTGTGGAATGCCGTGCATCCATTTGGAGCAGTAATAAGAGGTGGCAGCCCCAAGTGGCACTCCGGCAAACCACTCGAGACCCACTATGCACTTGAAGAGCGCTCCCATTTACGATGAGAGGATTGCATTTTGATTTGTTTAGTTTTCAGTTTGTTTCACTAATTTCTGATATTCAAGTAGTTGCCTTTACTCGGTGTGTGTACACCCCATGATGAGTGCTTCAGATGTCGGCCCTAATTTCTCCAGCGGCGCTCTTCCAAAGTCTTGCACTCTCTCTCTCCCCCTCCCTGTCCCTGTCCCTGTCCCTGTTTCTCTTTCTCTGTCTAGCTCTCTTTTCAAATGGGCGCTCTCATTTACCTGTGCGACCCTCTTGCTCTCTTTTATATAAACATTCGATAAATATAAAATATATATATATATATATATATATATATATAAATATATGTATTATATATATAAATATATATGTATTATATATATTTATATATATATTTGAATATTTCTCTGGCTGCAATTGCATAAAACTCTCGAGAGGAACAGCCAAAGCGATGATACATTTTAAATTTTCCCATTCTGTTTACGCCTTTTGTTGTCTGCGTCTGTCGAGCCCTTTTTGGTTTCATTCCACAACGTTCCACTCACTGCTGCTGCTGCTGCTGTGGCTGTGGCTGCGGCTGCTTGCCATGTGCGCTGCATGTGCCCGGATTCTAGTCTGCCTCTCCGCCTCTCTACCTTTGTCTCCGGCCCTGCCTCCACCATCACCTCCGCCTCTGCCTCCGCCTCCGCCTCCGTCCTCGCCTCCTCCGCCATCGCCTTTTACTATACTTCGTTACCGCCGTTGCCCTTGCTTATTTCTCTGCCTGATTCTCGAGGGGTGCGGACGCAGCTACTACACACACTTCCGGCTTCTCATTTTTGTTTGGTTTCTTTTGATTGCCGTTGTCTGGGACCAGTATCAATGTGAATAAAAACAGGAATGGTTTGTTCAAGTCCTTGCCAATTCCCCAACTCACTTCCAACTCCAACCCCAACCCCTACCCCAACCCCAGGCCTGGTCCCAGCCCCAGTAACAACATTATCCCCGTGTCTTTACCTACCAAAAACTAACGATACGCGGCAACTGCCATTCACCTCAATACCTCAGCGGGAACCCAGCTGCCTTTCTTTGGGCAAGTGGGTTTCCGTTTCAACCGGGGGGTTCGTTCTCATCATTCCCGCTGCCAATCGAATATAATGGACGAACTCGAAAAATCTGAAACGTTGACGTGTGCTGTGGCTCAGATGATGACGTCTATGTAAGCGACTCCTGCAGCCAACGGCATTAACGTCAGTTATCCAACCAAAAGCCAGAGACGTCATAACCATTGACCAGCTAAGAATCAAAAGCAGATATATATATATATATATATATATATATTCGTACCCGAGGACGACGCCCAAAATACCATGTAATTTGCGGTCTCTTTCGTTGGGTATGCCAGGCATCCGGACGTCCACTGATCCTTGCTTCGAGCATAGGCATCTGTGTCACATCCTTTCCAAATGCATTTTCGCGATTTTGATTTCAATTTAAGAGCGATTTTCCACATTTGCAGAATTTGATTTAAATTATCAGCTCATCGCTGGGTGCTTCCGGCTGTTTGGGGGACGGGCTTCCAACAGCATCGTCCTCCATTGTCGAATTCAGGTCAGCTGAGCGAACTTTTTACCGCTCTCCGCTTTCCCCCTTTCCCACCCTTTGGCCACCATTCACCTCTGCCTGGCAGTCATTCGTTGCTCGGTACTGCTCGGCTCGGCCCGGCTCCGGCTCCGGCTCTGGCGCTGGCTCTGGCTTTGGCGTTTTTTCTTGGATGCGGATGGCGGATGTAGGTCAGATGGGGCGCTGCAATGGGCGTAGTTTTTACGCGCGTCAGCAGAAGCAGCCGGAGCAGCCACTTCCGAGACTAGTGAGGGGTACACGAAGGCAGGTGAACTCTTTACTTTTTGCCGGCTATCGACAATTCTGACAGAGCCGAGGAGGCGGGGAGGGGTTGCTATAGGGACAAAGGTAAGTACGTCACAAGGGATTACCCATTGCCATAATGGAGCTGACAATGAGCCACCACTTAAGCCAATTCTGTTTGCGGTTGGCTGCCAAATGGGCTCACCAAGCTAATCTCCTTATCGACTGCCAGTTTGAATATCGAATATGGGACACGGGTAGCTTCTCGCGGCATGGTAGGAGGGGAGGGAACAGCAAAGGACCAACAAACCACCTAACAACCTTTTGTCACAGACAGGGATACGAAGGACTGCTACCCGTGTAAAGGTAGCGGCATGTTTCTTCAATTGCTGTAGACACCAAGAGCCAAGAGTGAATACTACGGGGAATAGAAAGGGAGCAGTCCCAAGATCCACGACTCACGGGAGGAGGAACTCGAGACAAGTCAGATACGCCTTGACTTATACAAATATAAACTCCAGACTGAATTATTTGTTCAATTGATTCACCCATATTTCGATTGAGGGGAAGAAGAAAAAGTTTGAAGAGGGTGGAGACGGTGGAGAAGGGGATGTCTATGGGAATAGAGATGAATTGCCTTGGCATCTCCTCGACGCTCTTGTGGGCACTCAACATCCTAGGGGCAGCCATTGTGCCCTCTGCCGTCTAGTCAGTTAATTCGAATTGTGTTAAATCAGCTCTTGGAACTACTCTTCTCACTAGTGGCTGTCCCCTGGCCTGAAGTGAGAAACTACTTGGTACCCAGTGCGGTAGATTCTGCTCCTGCTCAACCCTTTACCCATGTCTCCGTTGGGCTCGTTGGGCTCGTTGGGCTGCTTGGGCATTACACGTCCGCTGTCGTACGGCGTTGCGGCGACTGTTGCTGCTCTTCATGATGATCAATTTAACCTTCAAATAGCATCACAATTGCTCTTGACAGCAATGACAACAACAACAACAACAACAGCAACAACCACAACTGAAACAGTGTTTACGCCGATGAGTGTTGTGTATTGGGGACCCACTCTGCCGCACCTTTGTCCCGCCCTCCTACGTCGGGGCTGTGATGTGATGCTGTGCCATGCACTGGGCTTTGGTGCTGATGAAGAGGCTCTCTCCGAGTCTCCATTTGCCCGTTGTCTGGTTGTCTAGTTGTCTGGGCCAAGGTGATGACGCACTCTGCGGGTACCTTGGAACGGGGGCTGCGGCGATATACGGCATTCGGATGGGCTGCCACTCCTCTGGGAACCCGCATATCAAATTATCCGATAGATAATCGCAGGGCCCTGCAATGTTTAGTGCCGGCTTTCCTTTTTATAGGTTTCCCCGTCAGCCGCTCGACACTTTTGGCATGCGTATTTTATTTTTGAGCCTTCAGCTGCTCAACACGTTTTGTTTATTTCTAGGGGACTTTACGTATCCATAGCCCTGACTTTCTCAAACTACCCTCGCAACGTTCTGGCATTTCCCCAGACACCAGCTGTTCCGCAGCTCAGCCCACAAGTCTGAGTTTAGGAACCAAACGAATCTATATATAGACGACTATATGCCAGTTCGAAAGTATCTGAGGCAAATTATCAGGCACTCGGTCCGTCCACATCTCCGCCTGTCCGTCAGAAGCCTTGACGCTCTGACTCTTTGGCCGTCTGGTTGCCTAGATGCATTCATCTGCCTGCCGGCTGCTGCCTGCTGCCTGCTGCCTGCTGACTGCCTGACTGCCTGACCTGCCAATCTTGGGTTGCTGACTTTCATTTTGTGTTATTGCAATTGAAAATGCAAGCCGAGAGATGCTCGTGCCCAGGCACACACAGTGTTCCGGCTGCCTGGCTGTCAAATTTAACAATAGCAACAACAGCAACAACAGCAACAACAGCAACACCAGCAACAACCTCAACAACATCGAGAGGAACAACAGCAACATCAATAGCTACATCAACCACAACAACTGGCGGGCAGCTGCCCTCACATTTGCCAGATGCATCTACACGACCTGCTTAGAAGAGGCAGAGAGAGTGAGAGATGAGAGAGAGAGAGAGAGAGAGAGACAGGAAGAGGGAGAGGAAGAGGAAGAGGAAGATGCCTACTTAAAGATACTTTTGTATCTGCTGTCGCTTTTACGACTCATCATAAAGTTGCGCCTCATTCAATCACATTGTGTGTACTCTTCCCGCAGATAGAAAGATATATACATATGTATGTGTATATATGTGTAGGCATATGTGTGTGTGTAAGGGCAATACTCCTCCTGCGACAGGAAGGCCTATCAGCTTGGGTCGGTCCAGCCAGCCTCGAATCCCCAGATTAAATGCCACATGTATCTGAAATGCTGTTTATCTCATTTGGCCGGCGAGCTGTTTATTTGTGCAACAAGCGTCGTCGACTTTGGAACTTTGGAGCTTTGGAATGTTTATTTGATTCCGTTGAATGCTCCAATTCCCCCCACCCCCTCCCCACTCCCCCCACCGCCCGATTTCATTTCATTTGCCAACACACAGATGAGGGGAGCCGCGTGGCAAAGGGGATCTCTGATCTTCAAACGTTTTTCATATATGTTAAAAATTCCAGCACTCCGAATGCAGCGCTAGTAAAAACTGATTTAACCCTGCACCCAACTTAATCTTTAAACTTAGTACATCCAACTAACTTAACTAATCAGCGGTCTTAGTCACAGACTCACAGGGCAAAACAAAATTTCAAGTTCAAAAACTTTTGAATTTTTGTTTCTTTGTTTGCGTCTCGAAGTCGCTGGTTATGTGTGGGCGTCGTAAGTAGCCCATTTTCGGACTGGCACCCACTCGCTTTTGATTCCCCTCCCCGCTGCTGCTGCTGCTGCTGTTGCTCCCCCCTTCAGTCCCCCCCACCAGCCTTTACCCACTCTTCTTCTAGATTTCTTCCCTCGGTGTTTCTTTTGTTTATTGCCTTGAATTGTGTTTCTGAGATTTGTGTTTTTAGGCAGCTTTTATTTTTGTTGATCTTCTCCCCTGCCACCCTGCCACCCTGCCCCTTCACCCACCGCCGAGCCCGCAACTAACTTCTCTGCCCCTCCTCTTTCATGTTGTGTGAAAGTTTCGCGTAGGCGGCTTCAGTATAAGTGCATCGCTCGTGTGTGTATTGATCTCTCTCTCTCTCTCTCTCTGTCTTTCTTTCTCTCTCCCTCTCTCTCTCCCTCTTTATGGCTTAAGAAGATATCCCACGCCAGCGTCGGGCCATTGTTTAGACTCTGTATTTGTTTATATGCGCATCGATTTTATGATCATGCCCCAAACAACATAATTGACTTTCCACCGAACGATGACGCTGCCAATCCCTAACACGATCCCTGCGATGATGATGATGATGATGATTATAATGATGATGATGGTGATGATGATGATAATTATCCCCATCTGTGGGTCAGTCGGTTAAGCGATCAGGCCGAAGCCCTAATGGCATATAAAGAATTTCATGTGATGAAAACTGAAATGGATTTTCGATTGAATATTCAAATATAATTTTATAGTCGGCCGATAGATGATATTTATAGATCGTGCTATATAGATGATGCTGTATGGAAGGATGTTGGCACTTAAGTGCAAGTGAGAAAAACTTCAAAAGTTCAAGACACTCGATGCAAATCCCATGACTCAAGAATCTCATTTTGCTCCAATTTCTGTAAATGATTCACTTCCGATTCCTTAATGGGTTTCTTTAAGGACACAAACGATTCTATCAGATGGAGTGAAAGGACATTCTGTTTTCGACTCCTTCTACGCAGTTAGGATTCAACTTGGTTGTGGGTTGCCTCATTTAACGAAGTCCCCCAGGCAAAGAGACCAAAAACTTAGAATTCAAGTTGAAACTTGCCCAAAGACTTATGGTTCCAGATCCTCTGGGATCAACTTTTAGGAATCCTTGAGCGAAGCTGAAAAAACTTGGATGAAATTTATGGATTGCTCAAAAATGGATGAACACTGAAAGTGCAGCAATTGGAACCAGCTCAGCATTTGGAACCAGCTTAGCAATTGGAACCAGTTCAGCAATTGGAGCCAGCTCAGCATTTGGAACCAACTCAGTATTTGGAACCAGCTCAGCTATTGGAGCCAGCTCAGCAATAGGAGCTAGCTCAGCATTTGGAACCAGCTCAGCAATTGGAGCCAGCTCAGCATTTAGAACCAGCTCAGCAATAGGAGCTAGCTCAGCATTTGGAACCAGCTCTGCATTTGGAACCAGCTCAGCCATTGGAACTAATCCTTACTCCAAAAGAGAGTATAAAACTTGGACGATTCCCTGGAAGCACGGGATAAATTGTGCCGCCTCTGGGATTTGGAATAAATCTGATTCTGGAATTGATTTGTAGATTTGCTCTGCATGAGCATTATTTTAGTTTTCCATCCGAAGTGGGGAAGTGGGGCGTGGACTGGGGAGTGGGGAGTGGCTCAGATTTTCATTTGCATTTTGCAATATTTTCTGAAAATAATGGAATATATAATATCTGATCTTTCGCTCGCATCTAGAAATTGCGCAATTGTTATTCTGTGCTGGACATTCTTTTTGTTGTTGCTGCTTTTATTGTTATTGTAGAAGTTGTTGTTGTTGTTGTTGTTGTTGTTTACTGCGTCACGTCACGTGATTTGCATATGAAATGCTGTCACGTCAAAAGACCCCCGAACCAACTGATGGCGACCCAGTGGACCCGCCCTCCCTCCTTCTTCTCTCTTCAGACATCAGTTATTTCACCACTACACCGCCCGCCCGCCCGCTTCCCAAATCAACGTCCTGCTCTCCGTTGTCCCAATAGTGAGCTTGTGTACATAATTTTACCTGCCATTTGTGAGCACTTCCTCGACTTCCTCTGGCGACGCTTTTCAATAATTTGCCTTGCTTTTTATTTATTCATTGGGCAGGCAACCAGCAAAGAGTCTCCAGCTGGCAATGGCTACGGCTACGACTACGACTATGGGTATGGGTATGGGTATGGGCATGGGTATGGGCATGAGTATGGGCATGGGTATGGGCATGGGTAAAGCTAGGAGCATGGCTGCGGCTGTGGCTGTGAGTATAGCTCTAAGATGGTCGGGGGCAACTAGCCCCGGGGCTATGGCCACTTGGGCAGCCGGTTTGGGTCTTACTTTATTTATTTTATTTTTGTTTATAGCTTGAAGTTTTTAGTTTTTAGTTTTGGGCTTGGACTTTGTCGGCTTTACTTCCTGTGCGATGCGTCAGCGATAGAGCTCGATGACAATTATGATCATAATGATGATGATGATGATGATGATAATGACGATGTTTCCTTTAGGGAGCAGCAGCCAAATCAAAGTCTCGTTACAGATTTCCACTTATTAAGGATCTCCTCAGAAGGCGAGAATGAGAGTGAGAGCGAGGGAGAGGGAGATAATTGCTTGGCTGTCTCGTCCTTTCTGAATGCTGCAATCTGTTCCCATTCTGTCGGCAAGGCGGACATACCCCTAGGGGCCCCGTATTTTTGCATTCTGATAACATTTCAGCTATCATCGCCTTCGGATTGCGGCGCTTTGTTTATTGTGCAACGCTGATTGCATTTTCAGTTCCATTTCCATTTCCAGCTGCCGTTTCGCTTGCAGTGGCAGTGGCAGTGGCAGTTGCAGTTGCATTTGCAGCTGCAGTCTCCGTCACAATCACAATCACAGTCACAGTCGCAGTCACAGTCGCAGTCACAGTTACTGTGTCTGCGGCCCCCACAGCGCCCCGGAAGCGAGTCGTCGCATAGCCGAACGAATTCTGATACTGTGTACATTTATGTATATGCATATATATCATATCTCGTATCAGAGTCGTCATTCGTCACTCGTCACACGTCACACGTCACACGCCACTCCCCCCTTTAACCCCCTTTACTCCATTTACCCCAACCACCCACCTCACGGGAGCAGTTCATGTCTTATGGGCCGGGCACACTTCCACACTGCAAGCAAATGTTGATTTTCATAACCGTAGCCATTCGTCTACATACTTCTGCGCATAACTGTAGTTGTTGCTTGGGTAAGGGCATTTGAGGAAAAACTGGTTTTTCCATCGAATTTGCTGACGTTCTAATTTCGACGCTGCGACATTAGCAGTCAGCCAGCAGGGGGAAGTTGTTGTTGTTGTTGTTGTTGTTGCTGTTGTTGCTGTCGTCGTTGTCTTTTGGAAATCAGCTCACTCGAGTCACAAGAAACGCCTACGTATCCCCCAAAGAAATTATATAGACACAACGCAGGCCCCAGCCACTTAAGACGCTTGATCCGTTAGCCAACTCTGGGCGAACGAGAGACATAAAAGTTTGGTCCACGTTTGTCGCTAATTGAGGCTAAGCGTCCGCTTGGTGCTGCCAACCCGATGCAAAGTGACAAATCTACTGAAATCTCTAGCTATGATATATGAGCTTTGCCCTCATTGCGACTTCAAAGTGGGAGGAAAATTAAAGTGATTTTTTTTCTTTCTTCAATCTAAGGAGTCTTTGGCTTGCCCCAATCCTGCCGTACGTTGGGCACTCATCGAGTGGGCAGTTCCTTCAAAAAGTCGTTCTTATGACTGTGGTTTTTCTTACAGCTTTCTTTGTTCTTTTATTTGCGTTTTCTTTTCATTGTCATCTTTAAGTTAATGGCTTTTTTATTCCCCTTACACTCCATGCCCCATGCCCCACTCCCTGCTCCCCTTACCCATAAACCATAACCCATAACCCATAACCCATGACGTTCTACTTGTAGTTGAAAGATCGCAGAGATGAGTAAGCATCTAGATTGAGCGAAATTGGGAAATTGGTCGAAATTGTTTTATGAACTTAACTAGTAAGTCTCGTGCACTAGTTAGTCTTGTCCACTAGTTAGTCTCGTCTACTAGTTAGTCATTGGTTGACATTTCTGCTTGCAGCTTCATTCGCGGCAGAGACACAGCTCCAAGATTTTGCTTCCTTTTAGTTTCAGTTTAATTACGTAACTCAATATTGGCTCTATCATTGCTGTGAGCATCTCCCCTGATTACTGAGCACCCCCACTGCCGCCCCCCTCACTCCACCCATGAAGATTAGTGCTCCAAATAAAAACGAGTGCTAATTTCGATGGATAAACATGGAATACCGAGTTTCTGCGCCGTAACTAACCAAAGTCCAGTTCTCTATTTGAACTAATCACAGATCTTCGTGAGTGTGTGTGTGTGTATGTGTGTGAGCCTGAGAGTGTATGTGTGCTGAATAAATTTCACACACAATTCTCTCAATTGTGCAAGGGTAAACAAACAGGGCACCAAATATCTCTAGAGGAACAGAGGAAGCCACAGAGTTATATATAAATAGAAGTATATAAATACATATGTATATATATGTATATATGTATATGTGTATATGTGTGTATGATATATATGAGTGTAGATAACTGTAGGTAGTTGTGGGTAGTTATGGTGCGCAGCTCCAAGGTTGTTGTTGCTGACGAGGTTGAAGGCAATTTGCTTTGATTTAATTCAATTTAAGGGCATCGCCGTCCGCCGTCGTGTAATTTGCCACTTTTAGCGCCGCTCAACTGGCAGCCAAAGGGTTGCAGGTTGCGAGCAGAGGGTGTTGGGTTGCAGTATGGAGTATGGAGTATGGAGGAGTGAAGGGCGCAGAGGCAGGGTTATTATTTTTTGAGCCTGTTTATCGTGCTTATTACGGCCAAATATTCGCTTCATTTTGCAGTCGCCGCAGCTTGCACGGAATTCACTGAGGGCAGCTGAGGGGTCAGAGATTTACCCTATGGCCTCTCGTCGGCTCAAGTGTCATTCAACTGCGAGGACACGCAAGCAAAAACAACATCAAGTGCAACTACTACAGCGGGGGAGGAGGGAGGGAGAAGAACAAGCGAATGCCAAAGTAGAAGTTGAAGTAGAAGAAGAAGAAAAAGAAGGTGGAGTGGGTGGAGGTTGGGGGTGGGGCAGGAGAGGCGGCACTTGGTAGTTTTAATGATTATTTGCACGTTGCACGAGTGAAACATTTCATATAAATAATAAATTCGCCGGCCCATGGCTTATGCTGTTCTAGTGGCAGGCATTAGTGCCGTCAGTTGCAGAACTTGTGCATATCTAAAGAGCACACACACACACGCACACACACACACCCACACACATACACTCACATACATACGCACAGTGAGAAGGACAAGCCAAGCTTAGATTTTGCTACCTTTCATTGTGGCCGCCGTCGATGTCTCAAGTGGCATTCTCCATGGATCAATCGCCGCTGACTCATTGCCAGACGTTGCGGACCGACAGCGACAGCGACGGTGTCCAATGTCCCGGCTTGTAATTCGAGTGCAAACACAACCGTACACACACACACGCATACAGAAACACGCACACGCATACAGAAACACGCACTCACCCACGCAGGGACACCCCGCAGTTGCAGGTTGAGAAGGAAAGGAGCATTGGGAAAATGAATTGATTTAATAATTGAGTTGCATTGCCAACAATGAGTACACATACACACATATATTATATTCAATTGTAGGGTATGCCCCAAGTCGGTCAAGTCGTCGAACTTTTGCCTCTGGGCTCCTTTCGCAATTAATGCCAATGAAATTTCCGGCAAGCGGCAAGCGGAGGCTTCCCTCTGCTTGTGGGTTTCACTGGCTGGCGAGGACGACTGGCACGACTTGGGTAACCCTGGCAACTCTGGTCAAAACTTTGGCGACCCTTGTTGTTGCAGTTGTTGTTTTTGCATTTATGTTATTATTTTTGCCGTGTTATTTTTGCCAATTAAATTAAATTTTCCACCCAAACGGGAGAAAATAAGAAAAACAATTTTCAGACGTATATTTACACACATTTCGTTTCGTTTCTCCTTTGGGCATGTCCTTTTTGTCGGGATGGCCAACTAACAACAATAATAATAAAAGCAGCAGCAACAACAACAGCAACAACAACAACAACAACAACAAAGGACCTACAGCAAAAAACGAGCTGCAAGTTATTCAATTAAAAGTTCGCTCAATGCCCTGAATCAAATTTGTGTCCTTTTCCGTTTAACCAAACAGTCGGCCACCCAACAGCGGCCCACCCCCCTGGCGCTCTCTTTTTTGCTTTTGTTGTCATCCTCTTGATTTGCGTATCGTTGAGTCCGGAAAGCGATGCGGAACAAGCGTTCAAACAAACTGCATTTCCATCAAAGGTCGAAACTGATTCAATTAAAAAATACAAATATTGAAGCCATGGCTACCGTTATTTGCGGACAATGCAATACGGTCACACTTAACACACAACACCACAAACACCCTTCAATCAATTAACTGCAATTTAATAACTTTTCGCATCTCTCGCATCATTTCAGAGCCTTGGTATCCTTGCCTCCATTCCAGCGGGCCTGCTGATCCTCTCGCTCCTTGGCCTGCTCCTGTATCTGCTGACGCGCTGCTGCGATCGCAAGCAGAGGAAGCCGAGTGCCCAGCGCTGCCAGAGCTGCACTTTGGTCATAATCACGCTGATGACCTGTGCATCCATTGCACTAGGTGAGTACAAGTACATTGAACCCATTGAACTCCCCTGCCGGCCAGTCCTGCCTGCCCCGCGACTGCCCTTTCTGCAACGTGACCACGCCCCAAAGGCAAATGCACGTCGCCGTCGCGTGTTTAACTTGGCAATTAGCCAAAACTCGACAACAGCGACGATGATGACGGCCACGATGACGATTACAATGACGACGACGACGACGACGATGGCGACGACGAGGTCTACGATGTTCGATGTTTTGCTCCATTACGTGAGCGGCTGTGGGTTTGGCACGTATCTGGATTTATGGCCGGTCGATCGCGGCGAGAGTTGCGTCAAGTGTCGTGCAAGGGAGGAGCGTGAGGGGAGTGAGAAGTAAAATGAAGCCAAATGGCGAACGGAGCACTTCATTTGGCCGCGCGGTCAAAGTATGTCAAACAGGCAAAGGTAACGCCCCAAGTCATTCCAGTTGAGCCGCACACAGATCGGTCATCAGCGTCGCTCTCTCCACGTCTCCCTCTCTCCGCGTCGCTGACATCATTATAATCCAACCTCCGCACACAGTAATAATAATAATTTAATTAGCGCTTTTAATTGACTCAAAAATGTGTCCGCCGACTTTGCTCTTGCCGCCGACAATCGTTGAATCTGCCACAAGCGATCACCGCCCACTGTGTGTGTGTGTGTGGGGGGAGGAGCGTTGAAGGTGGGGGAGGGGAAGGGTTCACTGACCCGTTCCCTGGCACTTACAATACTCACCAACCAATCCCTGCGATCTTCAATGATCCATACCCAAAGGGTTAGAAGTCAAACTGTCTCCATGGTCACCAGAGATGCTGACCCAAAGTCTCAATCCACAGTTCCCCGTCCCGTCCCGTCTCGCAATCCCTTAGTTCATCGATTAAATATAATACATATATTAGCGGCTCAACTAAGCCTCTCCTCTTCTTCCGCTTGCAGGTTTATATGGCAACGATGACTTCCACAATGGATTGCTTCAGGCCTTCAGCTCCGGAAAGCAGGTGGAGGATCTTGTGCTCAACCTCAAACTACAGGTAGGTGCTGACACAGAAGGCTACGGCTCTGAATATCCTGCGATCTATGCCGGGCAAATTTTGAAACCTTTTCTTCAATCAAAGCCCAACTGAATAATAGATATCGATTAATCGAGTGCTAGCCTTAAAATCGATGCATTAGAATGAAGGTTCTTTGACTCGACTCGTCCTGCGAAGGCAAATTTAAGACTAAGGACTCGGTAGACTTGGAATTGGTTTAACTGAAATTAGTGGAAAAATATTTATTAAATGAGAATTCATTTGCAAGAAAATCGCCTTATCGATATCCATCGAAAATTGAATGTGCATTTCGATACACGCATCTGATTCGATTACTCGATTTATTGGCGACAAATCAATGATTGTGCGTGCCAAAGGATACGAAATGTGAAATGTAAATGTAACCTACATATGTGCATACATAATCAAATAGAAATTCCAGTGATTCCCCTCCCCCACTCGCCAGGGGCCAACGTGTTATCCCCATATCTCTGATTTTATGCACATATCGTTCATCTCTCTAGTAATTTGCGGCTCGTGGGAGCGGTGAGAGGGGGGCGGGGGCTCGGTGGGGGATTTGATGTGGTTCCCTTGCCAAAGATTTTGCATTTGCTATTCATAAACTTTGTCAGCACCACAAGCACACGTACAGACACACAAGCACACACACACACACACACACACACACATACAGCCTATAGAGATGTGTGTGTACATAAAAGAAAGCCGGCAAGGCATAAGGTTAGGAAAAAACGAAGAAAAACGAGATGGAAAGAAAACACGAACAGGAACGAGCAGGACATAAAGCTAACATCAAAAGGAGGGGCCGCTGAGTGGGTGCCGTGAGGATTACCGAGGGTATCGTGATACAAGTGTGAAGGAGGAGGATGGCGGTAGGTGGGGGTGGTGGGTGGTGGGGGGTAGGGGGTGCCTAGGCTCGGACAAGATGATACTGTGCTCCAGAGAGATGGCTGACATTGCTCGGCTCTCAAGTAAAACGCTATTAATTATCTAGGAACAGGACTCAGAGTATATACATGTACACACACACACACAGATACACTCACGTACACACGTACACACGTATACAGAGCCGTAAACATTTCCAGACGGTAGGGGAACTGCGCGTACAGACCTCCTCTTAGGCAAACTCTCGACCCTTCGTCCTTCTTCATTTTCTATGTGTGCGCCTCTCTCTTTTTTGTCTTTTTGCCTCATTTTATCCCCCTCTCTCTCTCTCTCTCTCTCTCTCTCTCTCTCTTTCTTTCTTTCTTTCTGTCTGTGTGCTGGTATCTCTGCATGCCCCTGCCCCCGCTGGCCACCCTTCGCTTGCTTAAAGCCTTGCAAAGTGCGGAAGCAAAAGCATTACGCTAAAAACTATATTTATGTGCAACGTTTTGGTCCTTTGTTCCTGTTTGCCAGCTGCATGTCTGTCTGAGGGTCTAACCGTCTATCTCCCTGTCTGTGCCAGTGCCTGTGACTCTGTGTGTGTGTGTGTGTGCTTGTACGGGTGTGTGTTACCTCTTTGTGGGGGGATTTCTCTTTACCCATTTATGGTCATTAACTTTTGAACTGCTCTCACCTGCTGTGAGTCAGCGTTTAGGATTTAAGTAATGGAAAACACACCCAAAAGGGAGTCGGGCTTTCAGCGAGTATCAGGATTCGGGATTCGGAATTCAGGATTAAGTTAGGGGTTGTGAGTTTTGGGATTGAAGCTAACAGAAAGGCGAAATGAGAGCCCTGAGTTTTTTTTAATAGCAACGTATCAAATACCCTATGATTGACATTATGAATCCTTCGTTCGCAGACTGAAACCATCAAGAATGATCTCGAGACGAAAATGGCCTCCCACAGGCTGGTCTACCAGGTGGAGCAGCCGCAGTACAATCAAACGGCTGTCATGCTGCTCGTCGAGACGTCACGTCTGGTGCGGGAGAACACTTCCCGGGCGGTCACCTCGCTGGACAACATGGTTCTGTACTTCATGAAGGCCAAGGGCAGCGAGAACGAGACTTCACTCATGGGCATACTCCATGTAGGTTCCACATTTCGCTTCTTTTGTCCATTGGGCAGCCACTGTATTCTCTGAATCCTTGTCCTTTTTAGTTGGGCGAATTTTATGAATCCATTCGCTGGCCAGCAACTCTGGCGTTCCTTACACTCCTTCTGTTCCTGTGCACGGTGCTGGTCATTGGAATCGCTCGACGCTCGCGATGCACCCTAATCTTCTTTAGCGTTTCTGGACTCTTCTGCATTATCATCTGCTGGCTATTGGCGGGCATCTATTTGGCCTCCAGCGTTGCAGCTGGTGACTTTTGCATGCGTCGGCACGAGTTTATGTGCCGCCAGGTGGGCATGGTAAGTGAAACAACCTGATCCGGAATAAGCCAAGATTGACCCACTAACCTATCTGCGTCTTCCCTCTGACAACTACAGCGCAGTCCATATGTCTACTTCCTGAATTGCGGCACCCTGAGGAACCGATTCATATTACGGCTCAACGAATCCCGGGATCTGGTGGAACGTGCCCGCGAGAGCGTTGTACTGATGCAAAGGTAAGTGCCTTGAGTCCATGAGGATTTATTTATTTATGTGAACTAATGGAATTTTATGTCCTATGTCACAGGATGAGCCAGGACACGTATCCACGCATCGACATACAACGCACATTGAACGCCATGGACAACGATCTGGAGGAGACGAAACGAAACCTAACGAACCTCTCGGCAACGCTCGACAGACGCGCCATAGATCGCCACTACGCCGAGGCATTGCACGGACTCTGTGGTGGCGGCCTGTTGGGTCTCAGTCTGATGATGGTTGCCGGTCTACTGACTTCCTTTCTGCTCACTATTCTGGTCTACGCCGACTCGCATGCCTGGATATACCTGAGCAAGCGGTAAAACATTCGCAACGCAAACTGATTTGGAAGTGAGCTGAGCTTCAATTCTGTTATCCTTGCAGGCCTCTGATGGACGGTGATAAATCCGAGACGGCGCCCCTGTTCTCCGCCTCTAATGCCCCCAGCGCAAGCATCTCGCCGACGGCGCCAATGAGCATGGGCACAATAAATCGCACCTTGCTGCACCACCAACAGGCGCATGGCGGTACGATTGGTGGGAGCACCACTGGCGGCGGTGGAGCTGGACACACGGGCACTCTGCCCAGCGGCGGAAGCCTGGCCAGCGGCAATGGGTCCGGGCCGTACAGGAACGGGACAGCGGGCCTGCGACAAGGGTTGGCATCACCATCATCACAATCAAGCAACAATTCTTCATCTACTACAACTTACAACCACCACAACCACCACTACAACCACAACAACACACAGCATAGAACTAACTCAACGGCAGCGGCGGTGCCGGCGTCAGCGGCAGCTTCAATGTCCAACCGCTCCACTGGCGGCCGGCGCTCGCCGTCCCCGCCGCCCGGCTATGATTTGGTGCATGGCACAAGGCATGAAGTTTAATTTATTTTATCCTTTAGTTTTGCTTTACGTTTGCTTTTGGTTTAGTTGGTAATCCTCTTAGTCGGTTCATTGCACAAAGTCTCTGTTATAATCCAAACTTGAATTCTTATTTTTATAATTATTATAATTATCATTATCATTATCACATCACTATTATTATTATAACTATTATTATTATAACTATAATCATTATTATTATTGTTATTGTTATTTTTATTTTCGTCCTGTGTACATTGTGTCTGCATAGTGTTGTCATTTTTTCTTTTCATTGTTTGTAAAAACGTTGATTTATTTGTTTAGTCATTCGATTTTATTTTGTATCCTTTGTATCCTTTGTATCCTTTGTGTGCCCTCTGCCCAGAACTACCACCCCCACTCTCAGCATGACACATGTCCATACATCAATGTGTACATACATATAAGAATATGAGTAAACTTATCACGCAACGTACAAGGACATCACCCACACACACACATAACGCACATACGACACTTGCACTGCCAGCAGGCGTTGCATTGGGGGTAGTCAAGCAGCGAGAGCGAGCGTTCCTCGTGGCTCCCAACCGAGGGGCTGGACCAGAGGCTGTCTTCCAATGGAGGTCATTCAGGACATCCCATAAAGGGTTGAGCATCCAAATAACTTTAAGTTCGGGATAATCAAATCATCGTCCACATAACCTCATTTTCGTCTAATGCTGCCGAAGCGAGCAAATAGTCCTTTTAAGATCGTAAGGTCACACTCCACTCATGTTGAAAGTTTCATTCATTGAATGTGGCATTTCGTCTATGTCGCAGGGACCACATTCCATTGTCATCCTCACCTGCTTCATTTTCACTCCTTCTCCATATATATATATATATATATCATATATGCATATATAATAACTGTTCCGCGTGCCTGACTACCCCTAATGTGGCGCGTCTTGAAGCTTAGCGTTTACCTAGAGACTAGCAACTGTTGCAGCTGTCGCTTGGGAACTTCCATACTCATGTGGCACTCTCTTTATTTGCATTTCAGATCCGGACACCACACGCTGGGACGGCTCCCATCGCACCACCAGCAGTCGGCGTCGTATCTGCCAGGGCCGAATAACGGCAAATACGCGACGCTCAGCAAGCAGTGTAAGACACTCGAATCGAACGACTTCTACTGAGATTCGCTTGCCTGCAGCACATATGCAGGCAATAGCAACAACACGCAGCAGAGCAGCAACATTAATCAGCTGCAACAACAGCAACAGCAGCAGCAGCAGCAGCAGCAGCTACAACAGCAGCAGCAGCAGCAGCTACAACAGCAACAGCAACAGCAGCAGCTGCAACACCAGCATCACCACAGCAGCAGCAACACATTGAAGAACATCTTCGCGTCGGCAACGCTGCCGCGCTCCACGGGCAGCTCGATACGATCGGTGCTGTCGGCGCAGACGGGCAACGCTATGTGCAAGTCGACGGGCAATGGCTTGGACATTGATGGGCTGGGCGATGATCGTGATCCTCGTGACGTCACCAACAACAGCTTCAATCGCTTCGATCCAAAATACATCAGCATTGGCCCAAAGGCGGTGCGTGGCAACAACAACTTGAATATTGTCGCCGCTGCAACGGCTAACAAGTGCGCCACCCTGCGCCACGTGGGCCGCTACGGTGGGTCGCTTAAGGGAGCTTCGCTGTCGCCCAATCTGCGCAGTGCCAAGACACCATCCATAGCCACTGTGTCGAAGGATTACTGCCAGCAGGCAGACTGCATGACGCAGGTCTATGCCGGCGGCTCCACGGATATGCTTGTGGCCAACACAACGGCAGCGGTGCAGCAGCAACCACCACCACCATCTCAGCAGCAAATCCAGCACCAGCATCAGCAGCAGCAGCAACAGCTGCAGATGCAATTGCAGCTTCAACAACAACAGCAGCAGCAGCAGCAACAACAACAGCAGCAACTTCAGCAGCAGCAGGTCGCACCGCCACCACCACCGCCACAACAGCAGCAACAGCAAATGCAGGTACAGCCCGCACCCCCGCCGCCACCTAAGCCAAAGATAGTCAACACTTTTACGGAAATACCGGGCACCACTGGCGTGGGCAGCTCCTATGCCAAGGAACAGCAGCAGTTGCTGGCGTTGCAGCAACAGCAGCAACAGCAATTACTCGCGCTGCAACAGTTGCAGCAGCAGCAGCAACAACAGCAGCAGCAACAGCAACACCAGCAACAACATCATCCACCGACGACGCACATTCTGCCGCCCTCGGCCGTCTACAGCATCGAGAGCAGCGGCGTCTATCCGTCAGCGCAGGCGACAGCACAGCAGGCAGCCCCGACGGCGGCACCACGCGTCCAACGCTCACTGAATCCAGCGTCCATAGTCAATCAGCCGTTGCCGGAAATTCCTGTGCAGTCGCCCACCGGCAACTGCGCCGCGCCCGCAACTCAATCAAAAATCTCCTCGCAGCCGCTATGTGCCGCCAATCTCGGTCAGTACCGGTCACTGCAGCGGCCACAGGCCACCGCTCAGCAAAAGCTGCAGATCTCTGCGCAGCAACAGCAGCAGCAGCAGCAGCAACAACAACAACAGCAGCAGCAGCAGCAGCAGCCGCCGTCGCTGCCGCCAAAGAATCGGCACAAGAATTCCCGTGATGTCAGCAATGCAAATCACATGCAAACGCTTCCCCCCAAGTCCGCCAGTCTACGTCAGCAGCAGTCCGCCAGCTTTGGATATGAGCGAGAACGGGATAGAGACAGAGACAGGGAATGGGAGCGGGAACGGGAACGGGAACGAGAGAGAGAACGGGAGAGGGACCGTGAACGTGACCGTGATCGGGAGCGTGAACGTGAACGGGAACGGGATCGGGAGCGTGAGCGTGAGCGACCACGACGAGCCGAGACCCTGGACAATGCCCGTAGCTATGCCGAGCAGCAGTATGGAGGTCAATCGATGGTCAGCAGCATGAAGAAGCAGCATTCATACGACACGAGTACCTACCACCATCAGCAACAGCAGCAGCAGCAGCAGCAGCAGGCCGCCTACTTCCATCAGCAGCAGCAGCGCCAGCACAACAACAACTACCATGGGTCAGTAACAACCAGCAGCAAGCATCACCAGCAGCAGCAGCAGCAGCAGGCGTTGCTGGTGGAGCAACAGCAGGCCATATTTTATCGGTCTCTGAAGCGCGGCGGAAGCGGCGGCGGCACCGGAGCATCGGCCGCTCATGTCAACAACGACTTGTATTCTGTGACGGAATTGTAGGAGTGCGCCTGCTGCGGCGGCGGCGTTGATGTTGTGCGGCGTGCCACGAGTTGCTCGACTGGCACGGGCACAGCATCAACGACGCTGCACGCAGCGGCGGCGGCAGCCTCAACCAGCACACAAACACAAACACAGACACAGGTCAACCAGGCACCCATCCCACTGCCGCCTAAGAAGCATCGCTCCCAGCAACAGCATCAACAGCAGCAGCAGCAGCAGCAGCAGCAACAGCAACAGATCCCCTGCAATGCGAATCTGTGCGATGACCACGAGTACGATGAGTACTGCCCGCAGCAATACGAGTCGCATCAGCAGCAGCCAACGCAGCATCAGCGGCACAGCAAGCAGCAGCGCGCTGCCACCTTCGATGTGGCAGATGCCCGCGACTACGAGCTGAAGCGTCTGGGGAATCGTCGCTCCCAGCAGCAGGCGGCCAGCAGTAAGCGAAATGGCGGTAGCACAGCAGCCGCAGCAGCGGTGGCAGCAGCAGCAGCGGCGGCAGCTGCCAGCGAGCAGCAGCAGCAGCAGCATCACCATCGCACCCACGACCGGGAGCGATCACGCAGTGACCACCGCATCGCTAGCTACGCCTGCGAGGATGCAACCACGACAGCTCTTTGCAGTGCCGGCTCCATGAGTCTGCTGGCAGCCAATGGTAGTGTACAGCAGCAGTCGCATCGCAGTCATCACCATCAGCAGCAGCAGCAGCAGCAGCAGCAGCAGCAGCAGCAGCAACAGCAGCAACAACAACAACAGCAGCAGCAGCAGCAGCAGCGGCGGGAGAAAACGTTCAAAGTATGATTTTTGGAGACGTCATAAAAATTGCCCAGCCCGCGACAAGTTGGCCCCGACGACGGCGACGGTGGTGGTGGTGGTGCTGCGCGCAGACGGCGCACACGTTGATTACAACGGAAAACAACAACTGCAGCTGCGACAGCGGAGACGACGTTGATGCCAACGCCGACGCCGACGCCGACACCGACACCGACGAAGCCAACAAACGTTGCGGATTTTTTTAAATAATAAGAAATTGCAAGAAGAAGCCCCAATTTTTTAGGTGTTGTATTAGCGAAATGAACAGTTGGCATGTGGCGATTGTGCCAATCGTTCCCGTTCACCCCCCTTGCCACTCAGCCCCTGCCCCTCAGGCCAAGCAAGACGTGTAAAGTAATTTATCGAGACATTTTTATTGCCCATTTGGCAGTTTATGGAAATCCTTGCGAAAATTTGTTCAATTAGGTAAAAAGTGAATGATGGTTGCAATTTGCCACTTGCAACTTGACAAGCCGTGCCTCATGCAAATGCACAAACACACTAACACACACACACACCCACTCACACACACACACGCACACACAAAGCTAGACACCTATACACGTTTTATAACATGTCGCGCTCCGCCCACTCAATTGCCCAGAATATATGTTACAGTTGCCCACCTTAACCTGGTCCAGATGCAGCACCAGCAGCAGCGCCAGCAGCAGCAACAGTTGCAGATGCATCTGTAGCTGCAGCCTTAGATGATTGATGCAGCTGCTCAATAAATCAAAAGACAAACTTTGCTCCGTGTTGTTGCCTATTGTTATATGTAATTATCGTAATTCGTATTATTTTTTTTTTTTAATATAAAAACGCATGCTTACCAATACATATGCCCATATATATATATGTATATGTATATATAACCTAACTATCGATAACTCTGTTTATATTTAAGTTTAGAGGAGCCTTGTTAAGTAAACCTAAGCAATGATTATTTATTTATGCACCTAAGCTAGCGGAACCCACAACGAAGCCCACACCCCTCCCCTCCTCTTGCCAAGCCAAACCAAGCCAAGCCCACCCACCCGACCATTACCCACCAAGACCACCCGCCCCGCCCCCATCAGCAGACACCAAAACTCTTTAGTTTTTACTCTTGTTTGTGGAACTGTTTATTTGTATTTAAAATTAGTTTGTTCCCCAATTTGTTTATTATTTGAAAATCCGTTGCGAAAAAAAACATCAACATCAGCGAAAAGTACGTAATTTTTGTGACGTCAGAAATCTAATGGGAGGAGGAACAGAGAGAAGCAAAATGAAAAGTAATAAATGCAGAATAAATCAAAGCAAAGATAGACAGCCAATAATGCACAAATAACAACAATTAAGTAAACAGCAACAGCAACAGCAACAACAATAACAACAACAACAAAAACAAATACACTTAAATCAAAAGCAACAAATTCAAAATGAAAAAGAAAAGAAAAAGAAAAAAATAAATTTAAAATTATATAGAAATGAGGATGAGTTTAAGCTAAAGTTAAATATGAAGAAACTAAAAGCCATAAAATGCGAAAATCAAATTGTTCAACTATTTTACAATCTATCAAAATGATATACATACATATATACATACATAACATAAACAAAAACAAAAACAAAAACAAAACATAACATAAAGAAACATATACATACATACATACATACATACATACATAGATACATAGATATATGCATAACAAAATGAAAAACCAAGTAATTTCAAAACGAAAATAAATTACAAAAAAGAAGATAAATAAATAAATAAAAAAACTTATTAAATATTAATAATAAATACCAATATTATTAACGAATGTTCAGGTCAATAACTGCATTTAAACAACTTGTTAGTCGTTAAAATATGATGATCCCTTTTATATATATACAAAGATATACACGAACGCATACACATACACACACACATACACATACACATGCAGATACACATAGGCCATGCAATAGATGCATGCATATACCAATACCGTTATCATACCATAACCTCTCATACATCCAACGACGTTTGCATGGACAAGTTACATACACACACACACATACATACATATATACATATAAGAATTAATTGTACAATACATATATACAAATTTATATAGAGTTCACGAATGCGAGAATTGAACACAAATTGAAAACGATCCGGAAACGAAACGGAGGAGAAAGCATAAGCACAGCCATAAATTACAATATATTATTATATATACAACAACATATACATGCATAGATACATATGTACTCGTATATAGTTAAATATAATTAATTATATACAAACAAGCATACGTACACTTAGTGAATTAAAGCAAAGACAAACGCAAATGCAAACGCAAATGCAAAAGCAAAAGCAAAACAAAAGCAAAAGCAAAGTAAAATTATAACAATGTTAACAATTTAAATCAAGATTCAAAACAATTCGAAAACATAAATGAGAATAAAAGTTAATAATAATATTTAATTGACAAGGAAGTGCAAAAGAAATTTATCTCTCTGCTGTGCAGATGCAAATAAACAAAACGCAAAACAAAAGCAAAAACAAAAACAAAAACAAAAACAAATACAAAAACAAAATCAAAAGCGATAAGCAACAAAGCAAATAGTCTAAATTAAAAAACATAAACATTTTCTGAAATGTAAACGACGCAAATATTTTGCAAGCAATTTCTCATATTTTGAAACAGAAGAAGAAGAAGAAGAAGAAGAAGAAGGAGAAAAGGCGGAGATGTAGCCATAACGGTAATAGCCCAAGCACAAGTTGTATATATGCGTAAATGTAAGGAGGGTTCCCTTGTTTTCAAGATACACATACATATATACATATATACATGTTTATATTTATATATATATATATATATATATATATATGTCGTCTCCTTTGTCTACTTCCTAGCGACTATCTCTATCCTTCTCTCTCTTTCTCTCTCTAATTACCTAACTAACTATCGAACCCACACATACACAATCCACACGTACAGAAAATCGCAAACATTGCACATAGCATATATTGAGGAATTATATAATATATATTCATATACACATGCATAAATACATATATTTACAGTTACATTCCATTAGCAATTGTATGGAAATCCCTCCACTGCATCCCAACCAAGAGTCCGCCATCCAAATGTTTCAAACGTTCGTAGTCACAAGAAACGCTCGCAAACACTTTTACATTCATATTCATTCTCACACACACACACACACACACACACACACATACACATATATAAAGTTAACAAAAAATACCGTAATAATTTTATTCAAGTTTGGCAACATTTTCAGCAGCCATGATTGTTACAGGCTGTTCACTTGTATATACTATATAAGTAAGGTTACCGTAAACTTTATAAGTAGAGAACTGCAACAAGAATTTTTACGAATACACACACAAACACACCCACACAGAGAAAAACACAAAGTGTGTGTAAAATTAATATTCACTTGATAATTATTATTTTCTTAAACTAGAATTATTACTTTTGTCGGCTGCACGAAGAGAAGAGGGAAAATGGTGCCCCGAAGAGAATAAGAAAAATATATAAATAAATCAGAAATTGAGAAATAAAATAAGGAGATAATGAGATGATGAGATGATGAGATGATGAGATAATGAGATAATAAGAGAATGTTTTGAATTGTAGTGTATTGTAGTGTTGTCTACCTAATAAGGCCAAAATAGTTTTAAACACCATTAACAAATTTCAATATAGAAAATAATTAAAACAAAAATTAATACCAAATAATGAGCAGTTAGGCAGGTATTTACATACGTATAGCGTTAGGTATAAGGAATGCAAACGATATAAGAAGAAAATAAAGATTACCAATAAAAATTTGGAATTCGAAATAATTAATAATTATTATTAGTATTATTATTATAACAGCAAATGCAATTAAAAATAAATATTGAAGAATGAACAAAAATATTAACTAAAGTAAAACTAAAAACCAATATAAATATAATAATGAAAAATTAAAATGGATATAAATTTGAAAATGGACGCAATGAGAACAAAATGAGGAACGAACTACATAACGTAGAAAAGAAGAGATGAAGAAAGAGGAGAGGAGTGTTTTGAAGTTTTAGCTATGAAAAGAAACTAACGCACTTTTTCTTACTTAATGATATAATCAAGGATTAAATAATAGAGCCAAAAAAGAGAGAGAGAGAGAGAGAGAAAGAAAGAGAGAAACAGAAATAATCGAAAACTAAGAGTAAGTCACGAAACCGAACAAATTTTTAAAATGCGCCGTTTTTAAATAAATTAAGAGGTATTTTAAATAATTTTCAGTCTATCCATGTTTTTACTTAGTTTTGTTTTAACATTTTTCCTCTAAGTAGGTGGAATTGAGAACTCTAACGGTTTTTGTTTTGTTGAAATATTAATTTGACTCCACCTACCATGCTGGAGCTCTGAAAATAGAAGAGAGAAATAAACACGTGTACGGTTTTATTTAAAAGCTCCTATCCTGTTACGACATCTTCAATGCATATTATATTATTATAATAACAATATAAGTCTGTAAATTTGTTAACATTTCTAAGCTCGTAAGGTCTAAAGGCAAGCCCAGCGTACATCTATGTCGTCTATGTAGTTGTAGTTAAACCGAATTGCAATTACGTAACAAATCATATATGCAAACCAGAAACGTGTGAATTATACAGTAATTGATAAACTGATTAATTGATTGATTAATTAAAGATTAAAAAATTGTTGAAAGCAACTGCTTTAAAATCAAAAAATGAATTAAAATGAAAGAAAAAAAAAGAAATATCACAAAACCCGATAAAAAGAAAACAAATAATTATATAACAGTTGTGAACAAATTATATTTACATAGCATATAAATAAATTGCATAACAATTGATTTAAAATACACAACAATTGCGCCTTTTCATATCACTCGCATAAGTATCGATAAGTATAGACATCGATATCGATATTGTATTTGCTTCTCATACTCATACTCATGAGGGAGTATATTTGCCAGCCCTGAAAACAGCTGATGTGGTGGCAAAGCGATACGTAATCGGTGCCAGCACTTGAACTTACTCCAATACTCAGGCCATTAAGGTGGAAATCTTAAAAAATCAAAACAATAAAACAGGTGAGCAAGATGCATAAGTTACTCCGTGGCGTTGCATGTTGTCAACATGCCGCCAGTTGCGGAGCTAACGGCATCTACTTGAGCATCCCAAGGACACAGCTGCTCGGCCACCGTATGATGAGCAGTGCAAATAGTCTTTTGGATTCGGCAGATGAACAGTTGTTGAAAAAGCGCAAATTCAAGCCGCAATATGCCATAGAAATGAATGAAAAGCCGACTGAACAGATTCCTGGACAATCGCGCGTTGTTGTTTGTGGCGGTGGCATCACTGGAGCTTCTGTGGCCTACCATTTGGGATTACTGGGCTGGGGCCGGGACACAATTCTGATTGAGAAGGATGACGTTGGTGGCGAGTTGCCGTGGAGTGCTTGTGGATTAGCTGGCCGCTTCGAAGCAAGCAATACTGAACTAAGGCTGGCAGAGTATTCAATTAATTTAATTAAGCAACTAACGGAAAAGGGCTTACCTACCGGCTGGCGACCAGTAGGAAGCCTCAACTTGGCTAGAAATTTCGACCGCATGACCTCCTTCAATCGCATGAAATCTCTGGCCGTTGCCACAGGCCTAAATTGTGAGATACTTACGCCTGAACAGTGCCAACAGCACTGCCCGCTCATATCCATAGATGGAATAGAGGGCGGTCTCTGGCTACCAGAGGACGGAGTCTGTGATCCAAAATTACTTTGCTTAGCCTTCATCGAGGAGGCGCGTCGTCTTGGCGTGCGTATCGTAGAGCACTGTGCCGTCAAACAGATCCACAGCGATCAGGGCAAAGTGTCGCGTGTAGAAACGACCGCCGGTGATGTTGACTGTGAATATTTTGTCAATTGCACTGGCTACTGGGCACGTGAGACGGGCACGCTTTCCAAGCCGAGGGTTAAAGTGCCTCTCAAAGCTGTTGAGCATCACTACCTGCATACAAAGCCCATAGCACAATTGGATCCTAACACGCCATTTGTGCGCGATTTTGATGGACGCATCTTCTTCCGGGAGTGCGAAGGTCACATCCTCGCTGGTGGCTATGAACGAGAAGCAAAAATGGTATATGAAGACGGCATTATACCACTGTGCCAAAAAGCGCGTCAATATCCTCCTGACTGGGATCATTTTCACGAGCTACTTGATGCGCTCTTGCAACGCGTGCCCTCCTTCCGAGAGGCTTCCCTGGATCGACTAACGAACTCGTTGCAAGTCTTTTCACCGGACTGCAAGTGGATACTTGGAGAAGCCCCAGAAATTCAGAACTATTATGTCGCCGCAGGAAACAAAACAATGGGCGTCTCTGCCTCAGGTGGTATTGGACGTGTGCTGGCCGACCTAATAACCAAGGGATCCACCTATATGGATCTTCACATATTGGACATAAATCGCTTTCTGGGGCTGCACAACAATCGCAAGTTCCTTCGGGATCGGTGCAAGGAGGCCCCCGGCAAGCACTTTGAAATCAATTATCCCTTCGAGGAGTTTCAAACGGGACGTAACCTGCGCATGTCACCCATTTATCATCAGCTGCAGGAGGCTGGTGCTGTCTTTGGCCAGTCCATGGGCTACGAGCGCCCCAACTACTTCGATCTAACCGACAATAAAGGTACGTCGCATAGTTATCCAGAAAAGGAAGTCCACAAATAATTCCACATATTCTCTTGGCAGATGAGTTTGGTCTTCCGCGCTTTCGTATTTCCAAGACCCGAACTTTCGGCAAGCCACATTGGTTCGATCATGTGGCCTCGGAATACCGTGCCTGCCGAGAACGGATTGGCATTGCGGACTACAGTTCCTTTACAAAGTACGACATATGGTCCAAGGGCAACGAAGTAGTCGATCTTCTGCAGTACCTGTGCTCAAACGATGTGGATGTGGCTGTTGGCTCTATCATCCATACGGGCATGCAGAATTCAAATGGTGGCTACGAGAACGACTGCTCCCTGGCACGTCTCTCTGAGCGACAGTGAGTAACCCATGATGAAAATTCCCACCTCCATCTCCGTTACAATAATTGTCCTTTTTTTTGTTTTTAAGCTATACGATGATTGCTCCAACCATACAGCAAACACGGTCGATGTGTTGGATAAACAAACACGCGCCCGAACACCTGCGTGCCAAAGTCACCGTGGCGGATGTGACCTCGATGTATACGGCTATATGCATACTTGGTCCCTACTCGCGCATTTTGCTCTCTGAGCTCACCGATACAGATCTCACACCCAAGGCCTTCCCCTTCTTCACTTATAAGGTAAGCGAGCAATTCAGGACAGTTGCGATGCTATAACCATTTTGACTAACCATAACAAGAGTTGCAGGACGATCGATTAATGAAAGTTAAGCGCGAAACTAATGTGTTAGGTATCCATTGCAATGGCTTAGGTTCCTCTTCCCATTCTCTTCATTCATTAATATTGGATCTCTCGTTGGCAGGAACTTGACGTGGGCCTGGCTGATGGCATACGGGTCCTAAACATTACCCACACGGGCGAACTGGGCTATGTGCTCTACATACCCAACGAGTATGCCCTGCATGTCTACTCCCGCCTGCACCAGGCCGGCCAGAAGTATAACGTTCAGCATGCTGGTAAGATCCCATTGGCCATGAGCGGTGGTTTGGTTTAATAAGGATGAATGCATCGGTTCTATCGCAGGTTACTATGCGACGAGAGCGCTACGTATTGAGAAGTTCTATGCTTTCTGGGGACAGGACTTGGACACATCCACGACGCCGTTGGAGTGCGGACGCAGCTGGCGCGTTAAACTTAATGTAAGCCTGTGAAGTGACAGGCAAGTCGGGCGCTAATGTTATTTTTTTTTTGTTGTGCTCCTGCAGAAACCGATTGACTTTATTGGACGCCAAGCACTGCTGAAGCAGCGGGAGGAGGGTGTGAAACGGATGTATGTGCAGCTGTTGCTTAATGATCACGATCACGAGGTGGACATGTGGTGCTGGGGCGGTGAGCCCATCTATCGGGATGGAGTTTATGTGGGCATGACGACAACAACTGGATATGGGTACACGTTCGAGAAGCAGGTCTGCCTGGGCTTTGTGCGCAACATTGATGCACAGGGCAATGAGCTACCCGTGAGCAACGAGTACGTGCTGTCCGGGCACTACGAGGTGGAGGTGGCCGGTGTGCGGTTCGAGGCCAAGGTTAACCTGCACTCGCCCAACCTGCCCACCAAGTTCCCGGATCGCGAACGCGAGGCCTACCATGCGACGCGCGACAAGCCCGACCAGGCAGATCTGCTCTCGTTTTCCTCAAACCTGACGATGACCCGCCACTGAGCGTGGCGCACTTGCCGTCCAAAGCAGCATACAGCCAAGCAAAAATGTTCGTATTAGTTTGGCCGTTTGCCCTGTTGGCCGTTTGGCCGTTTGGCCTTTTTGGTCCTTCATTTTATTTCGCCTTGTCGTTTGTTTCTTCGTTTCTCTTTTGTTATTCTTGAGTCTCAACCGCAATATGATATTAGATTAATGACATTATATAGAATCCTTTACCAGCGCATGGGAGCGAGTGAAAGATCCGTAAATCCGCATTGCCGGACTAATTCAATGAGTGAGTGAAAAAGAAACAAACTTTTTTTTTTCTTTTTTTTTTGCCTCCTCAATGTTTTTTTTTGCATCTCCGGCAACGTTGTGTATTTTATATTTTATTTTTTTTTTATTGGTTTTCGTTGACATCGAATTTTAAAATTTTTATCTTCATTTTTTGTGCCGCGTCAATTAAAATCAATACTTAACGATTGAGACTTTTGAACGTTGCTGTCAACTGCTACAAATGCAGCTCTAGACTTTTCAGAAATTCCAAAATGTGTCGACTATTTTATGGACATGTCTAGGAAACTCTGAAAATTATAAGAAAATATTTAAAAAAAAAAAAAAAAAAAAAAAAGGACATTTTTAGTTTATAGCAAAAATGTGAAATTTTTGAGCATATTTATACGTAAATTTAAAAATCGCATTTGATTTTTAAATGTTCCTCAAATTACTTTATTGCACTTTGTTAAATGAACACACACCAGACACACACACACACACACACACACACACACACACATATATAAGACAATTAACGCACAATTATTTTTTGGAATTTAAAAATCAAAATTTTATAATATGCCAAATATTTAAACCGAAGTGTGTGAACGCCTCGCAAGCTTTGCTGATCAATCAAGGAATAGAAGGAATACTTGTTGATCAATCAATTAATCCACACACACACACACACACACACACACACATATATATACATACACATATACAAACCAATATAAATAATTATGTAAATATTTATGCACATTTTTGTGTAACATCGTTGAAACTTTATATATATATATATATATTACATATACACACACAGATGAACATGTATTTATGTGTGTATATATAATATATATATATATGAGTAATATATATACATATACATATTTGTATACAATTAAAGGTTTATATAAATTTTTGAAATTATTACCTATAGTTGTGTGTGGGTGTGGGTGCAGATATCAATATCCGTGTTTGTGTGTGTGGGTGTGTATGTGTACTAACCATTTCGCTTGGGTGTTCACCCACGCTGGCGCTACCACAGACCTGGCAAGTGTAATGCGCCTTGTGCAGCCCATAAAGTTTTCGTTGGCCGAACCTACGAAAAGTTGGGCAAGAGCAACAACAACAACAACAACAGCAACAACAACAACAACAGCAGCAGCAGCGGCAGCAGCAGCAACAGTAACGGCTACAATAAAGTAAACTCTGCATCTCAGCTGTTGGGCAATATGCAAAAACTTTACCAAGTGGGTGTGGTCAGGATTAGCATGAACTTAGTCGAGGAGTTGTGTTTAGTCAAGAGATTGAGGCGTGTGCTAATGCCCGAAACTCGTTGCAAAGATTTTTCCACATGCTTTTGGGCCAGGAAGTTTTCGGGCTGGCGCAGCAGCTACCAAAACTAAAGGCAGCAACAATGGGAATATCAACAACAACTAACAAACAAGTGGACATATGGACTAAGCGGACAAAACAGCTACTGGTCCTCCTCATCATCATCATCAGCAGCAGCAGCAGCAGCAACAACAACAACAACAACAACAACAACAACATTATCATCATCATCATCATTGTTGTTGTTGTTGTTGTTGTTGGTTGTTTTGGTTGGTTGTTTCGTTGTTTGGTTGTTTGGTTGTTCAGTTGTCCTAGGGGCACTTTTGGCCACGCTCGGCTGGCTCTCGGCCTGGTCGACTGTCCAAGCGCCCGCCCGTCCGTCCCACCGCCCGTGTGTCCTTCCGCCGGTCCGCCTGCCAGACTGCCTGCGTAGGATTACAAACTATCTTTTTGTTAGTAATTAGCTGCACACGATAAACGTGACATTATTATTGTTGCTCAGTTGTTGTGCAAAGTTTTTGGCCTCGGCATCGGTTTCAGCAATACCAACAACAGCAGCAACAACAACAACAACAACAGCAACAACAATAGCAACAAGAACGGCATCGGCATCGGCATTGGTATCGGGAACGGGAGCGGTAGCGGGAGTAGGAGCGGGAGCGGGAACGGGAGCAATTGCTGCTGCTATTGCCATTGGCCCCTCCAGCTGCTCCAGCTGCCTGGCCTCAGTATTAGGGCCATGACTTGGATTGAGTTTGCTTTTCCCCTGATTTGTTGTTGCATTGCATTTGAATTTTGTGTGTTGTTCTCTTTGGCAAGTTTGTCCGTTTTACAAATGAGATTTTTGTTAAATCAAAAATTCAAGTGGCAATACCGCACTCGATGGCGCCTCACAGTCAGTCAGACGGCCAGCCAGCCAGATGCTCAGATTGTCAGCTAAGCCAATCCCCACAGAGCGCTCAAAGAAATTATCAACTTCCAACTCATCTCACATCTCACATCGATGGCAATTTCACAATTCGCGTCTATGTTTCGGCCTGTGCCAGTTCCAGTGACTGTGCCTGGGCAAGGGCCAGAGCCTGGTCACTGGTCACTGGCCACTGGTCACTAGACATCCCATGGCGGCTTCATCATGTTTTGTAATTTATGCCCATTTATTGTGTGGTTTCCTGCCGCATCTCGTCTTGTGGTTGACCAGTTGAACATGGCCGCTGCCGCCAGACAGACCCTGGACCCGGACCTGGCCAGGGACATGCAGCTGGAGCAATCAGTGGATTTGCATATGACTGACCAACCGGACATAGACTGATGCTAAGGTCAATTTGTGGCCAGCTGCTTGCTGCCTTTCAAAAATATCTTTAAGGAAACTTCTGGCCAGTTATTATTGCATAAGCAACTTGTGGGCAGGGCATCGGTTTCCATTTTTCTTTTATTTTTTTGGATTTTCCCTCAGTTTTATTGTTCGTGTTTATGTTTTTCTTCTGGCTGAAAGAGTGTGAAGAAAGTTCTCCAAACGATGGGATGGGATGGGAGGAGCAGGCGGCTTTCCCGTTGATATAAACAACATTTACTCTGGCCGAAGCTGAGATGCCTTCAAACTTCATCCTTCAGCAATGTTTTGAAAGACCTATAAATTCACTTTAAGATTTCACTCATTTTATATTAATTTAATTTAAATTATCTATACATATTATATAATATATATATTATATATCATACATCAAATTATCTCGACTCATCAGATCCAAACAAACCAAGATTTATTTATAAAGTTTTCAGCTCTTGAAATAAAAGTTAATTTTTTGTATCTTCCCCTTAATAAATCGATAAATTTTAAGGATCAGTTTTAAGGATTAATAACATATATTAACGTCAATAAAAGGAAAGGATAAGAGGGACATCTGGTTCGAAAGAGGTGCGACTTCCATCAGATATGCCTCCTTGATTGACATTGGGAGATGAGTCCATCTCGTTACTTCCCCTCCGACTGTCCCAAGAAGTTAGGTCTATGTGATGTCTACTATGCCTTACACACTCTATTAGATGTGTGTGTGTGTGTGCTGATATATATGTATATATAGCAAATGCAATTCCATTGCCGAGAATCTCCGGTGTTAAGGGTATTCCTCAGTATAGTTAATCTCGCCCAGGCGAACTTACGTGCTCTTTTCTGTTGTTGTCGATGTTTTCCAAGTTTTCGATGTTTTCGATGTTATTCTGAATCAATTAAGGAATTGAGAAAAATAAGCGTATGATCAGTGAAGCGGCCACTTAGCTATAATCGGACTTCAGCTCGTTCAATTTTTCATAACAAAATTGAAGCATACTTATTTGGGCCAACGAAGGATTGACCGGTGTTGCCAGCTTACTTGAAAAAATTGCTAGAGGGCAATATGGTAATCCGCCCTTAAAGCACTCCGGCCGTTTAAGGTATTCTTCCTGCCCGGCAGTTTAGCTTCAGAAAGCAACGCTGAATATTCATTTGAATCTTGGGCTGAGGCCGAGGCTTAAATTTAATGAAACTCAAAAAATCTGTTGCCTACCTTCGGGGGCTGCACTGCGCAATTGAAGGGATCTTACGCGACTATATCCTTACGGATTTGAAAAAAAATCAGTGCGTTAGAATCGCAAGGAGCAACCCTATCGAATGGCGTTCAAGGATAATGGGCTTATCTAGACTTCAACGACTTGGAAAATTTTGGTCCCGGGGTGCGCTGGAAACAACCAAATGTCACCAAATGGTTAATATCTCGAGAACCGTTAGTCGGATCCGGATGTCCTTTGGCCACATTCTAGTCCTTGCTTATACAATTCGTTTAACACATAGTTGGCCAGGATCCGCAAGGACATTCCTGAGATATGGCTTGTTTTTAAAATAACGAAATATCCTGCAAAACAAGAGTTTTAAAGGACTATTTATCCTTTTTACAGTTTTGTCAGATTTTGGAGCTTAAGCCGCACCTTCGTGCCAAAGGAATTGAAGAAAGTCCTTAAAATAGCCAAGTAATCGTCCTTTTTGTGTTCTAATGACACATTTTGCATGCCACCCCCTGGGCAAAAAAAAATCGAAAATTTTCGGAGAGATCCTAAAAATCCTTGAATGCCATTCGATAGAGCGGCTTCTCAGAAGTAATAATATGGGTGTCCTTTTTAAAATCGAAAGGATATTTAAGGACTAGAGCTCAAAAATGTGCCATTCTTGAGCCAATTGTACTGCATTTTGACGAGGATTTTTCAAGGACTTCTTTAACTAAAATCAATGTGAAAGGATAGCAAGGATAATCAGGGTCACGGTCTTAAGACGACGCAGCAGGAATAAAGGATTAAAATACAAAGAAAAAAAATATTATAATATAATGCACTCTGTGATTTTTTCTAAGTACAATAAAAGCCCAGTGGCTCTCAAACTGTAAACTGAACTTTAACATGCAGCAACCATTGATCAACAATTAAATTTTTTTTTTTTTTTTTTTCTCTTTATTAGTTATATTTACAATCTGTCAGAGTGACAATGAATAAATGGTGTGGTGGGAGCCTTGGGTGGGATAATTCATTGAGAGGGATCACAATTGTGCTGCCTAGTAATTATCCTTGATAGATCTAGTGGGTGACGCTTCTTGAGGCGTCTAACAGCTTGGTTGTTGTTTACCAAATCAACTGCTAAGGAGTTGGGATGGTTGCGGAGACGATTGGCGTATCTCACGCTGTACCTTGCAACTTCCTCTTTCACTAGCGGGATGTTGAGGTATTGGTGTATGGCAGCCTTATCATGATAAAGGTGGGCGTTGGCCAGGATACGCAGGGTTTTACTTTGGAATCTTTGGACAATCATTTGATTTGATTTGCATGTGGTTCCCCAAAGTTGTATGCCATACGTCCATATTGGCTTTATGATAGTTTTGTACACCAGGATTTTGTTGGGTAGGTTTTTAGTTAGCTTTGAGTTTTTCCCAACAAGCCACTTGTACTGCCTGAGTCTGCATTCGGCCTGTTTTCCTTTGATTTTTATGTGTGCCTTCCAATTTAGCCTTCGGTCAAGGGTCATCCCCAGGTATTTGGGAGAGGCAACTATTAAATAGATGTAACAAGTGTTTTTGCTGACGGGATAACAGAGCCGAAATTACATCAGAGCCGACAGGACATACGAGTTGACAGGAATTAAAGTGAACTTCTTCCCGGCTTTCTGTTTATTTTGGATTATTTTAAAATGTAACTTTATACGGTGATATTTATGAATCGGAAAATGCAGTTGCAAAAAGAAAGACCAGTTATTTTCGTATATTTAATAAATTTATAATCTTTATTTAGTTTATTGAATCGAAGAATTATTTACAACAGGTTGCTCTCAGGATAATAAATACATACAGGTATTGCATAATAATTATAGACAACATATTTAAGTACAGGCCTTTAAAAGTAGTTCGTTGATGGTATGCAATGTGGAAGAGCGGGGACGCTCTTATACGCACACATACATACATACATACATACATACGTTATATATCAGCCGATCTTCTTAATTATAATATTAAGGAAACCTTCCGACATTAATGGGTGTTAGGTATTTTTTGGGGGATTTATAGTGCTTGGGATATTACAATAATAATTTGGTGTGCTTTGGTGGCCCTGCCTCCTTACATGACCGCTTCGATGCCTTCGGCATTCTTCTTAATTAGGCTCTCCCACTGCACAATTAGCCTATGAGAGGAGGAGAGGAGGTGCCTCCTCTGGTGTCAGATCCCAGAGCTCAGCAAGCGACATGGCCGGACGCATTCCTGGGATCGATCCTGTTAAGTGCAGCGCATTGTTACCGTTACTCATGGTGGCAGCGGCATTTAGGCTCCTGTTACCCATAGACTTGTGTCCTGCCAGCTCCAGATCGATACTAAAAATATTAAAAGGTATAAGAACTTATTTCCTTGATTCCCAGATTCCCAGATTCCCAGATTCCCTTCTGCAACATTTATTTCATTGATGCTTTGGCCATCTTGGGTTGGGATCTGCTCGTAAGATTCTTACCTTTCTCTGTCCAACTCGATTGTGGATTGTGCGTTGCGTAATTTTCCTGGACCAAAGCAGTGCTCAACCTCAGAGTCATCATCGTCGGTGCTAAGTTGTCTGGGGAGTGGAGGAAAGGGGAGAGGATCAGCGATGAAGAAGCAAAGAAACTATCGGAACTCACAGCTTTTCCAGCATATTCAGTGGGTTGATTTTACGCAGACGCTTCAGTTCGGTCTCCCGAGACTTGAGATCCTGGAGCTCACGCTGAATCTTCTGTTCGACTGGAGCGTAGCCGCGTCTCAGTGGACGACCCTCTGAGTCCCGCTCGATGGCACCCTGGGATAGGGTGTTGGTGTTGTTCTCATTGTTGTTGTTCAGCTTGAGGCCGAGCGGGGAGTAAAACAAGTAAAATAAATAAATAAGATGAGCCCTCAAAAGTATGCAATTGTTTAGAGGTGATCCTTCAGCCACTTAAACAGCGCTAACTTTGCCAAATTCAGTTTGATTGCGATTCAACTTCGATCATTTGATTGGAATAGAAAATAGATTATATTGAAATTTGATTATTATTAGAAATTTTAAAAAAATCCTTTATGTCCTGTTTTGTTTTTAAAATAACATGGCCTGACCACAGTCCTGCTTGATGTGAGCCCAAAAATGTATGCTGCTCCAGGATGCAACGTATTTTTGGCCGACGTCTCAAAATTGCCAAATCTAAGATGAGCTCAAACCAAGGCTCTCCTGATTAAAGCCATTGTCACGCCTACTTGGTCTTACGCTATCCAAGTGTGGGGCACTGCGTCCAAGACTCAACTGGATGGATTGCCGCTCGGCCTGCATCCGGGCTCCTGTGGTGCCAACTGTGCCATAGAAAAGGAGCTCCGGCTTCTTCGCGTTGAGGACCAATTAAATCTCCTCAGTACTCGATGTGCCGAGAGGATTGAGGCACACCCAAACTCACTGGCATTGAGCCTAGCTGAGCCAAAAGACTTCATCCCAGAGATCTCCCCACTCTTAAGATTAGTCAGGACTTCATCAAATATTTAAGTATATAGATATTCATAATAATTCATAATAATATATATTATAATTAATTAAATATAAGGTCACTTTTGTATCCATACTTCTTTTCCCTATTTTAAGCTCAGAAGATACTGAACAGTTTCCGGCGTAAAAAAAAAAAATTGCTAAATCTAAGACGAGCTCACAAAAGTAGGCAATGAAAAGTGATGATCCTTTGGCCACTAGAATTGAGTGGAGTTCAGTTTGAAATTTAAAATATTTTTTAAATATTTATTAAAATCTTAAATTTGTTTTATAAAAAAGCCCACGATGGGGGACTCTCAGGTTTCGCCATCTCAAAATTTCCGCTTACATCGTCCTTTATTTTTGTAAGGTTTTTCTTAGCTGCCGTTCCGTTAATTTGTATGTCATATCTCCAGGATAAGGCCATATATTTCAGAACGTGTTCTTGAGCTTTGAAGCTTGTCTCTTTAATGTTAATCTTTGGTTCGCAGTATCTATGAAATGTGTGGACTCGTCCTGAGTATTGGAATTGCGACAATCCTGCCAAGACAACTTGTCTCATCCTGTTTGTGTGGTTGTTGCTGTATCGTCTCGTGTTGCAGTGCTTCTTGCATTTTTTGCTGGGCTTCGAGGCTATTTAAATCCAGGTAGGTAATCCATTAGACAACACAACTCTTTAAATATCCTTCAAACGACAAACACGTTCCAAGTCATTGGGTCAGTTTTGAAGTTCGAAGGTCAAAATATTCGAATTCTTGGGGAAAATATATTTAGGAGGAATTATATTAATTTATTTATTAATATTTATTTAATATTTTAAGTCGCATCCTTAATTGCTGCTTCGGAGGACTCTGTAGACTCTGAGTGTTGGATAAATTGAACTTGAGGATTTTTTAAATGGAATGCCATCGGTTTGGGTATCGTAATTGCATACAAATATCGGATATCCAAAGAAATTTACAATTCCAAGAATTAAGGCTGTGTCCGAGGGGGGTGGTGAGAGGATTTGGAATCGAGGCTCTTAGGATTCAATGCAACTCGAGAGCAAATGCCAATATTTATTTGCCGCTGGTGAATTTGAAGTATCGAATGTTTACATGGAATTAACAAAGTCTCGAGGATTGGGACGGCATAGGAAGCAGGCCGGCAGGACTCGAGATTAGTTTTAACGGGATAATGATTTCAAATCTCTCTATTTGTCTCTCTGGCCAAACAGAAGTAATGCGCCTCATTAGAGGTTAAGCTGACACCGGAGTGTGGGGGGGAGGGCTCAGAGGCTGGAGTCCTGCCATCAGATCAGGGACTCAAATCGTGTGCTCAACTGTGGGACGCACGTTGACCTGCCTTGGGCAGTTGCTATCTACACTCACACCCATTCCCATCCCCATACCCATCCCCATTCCCAAGTCCATGTACCCATGTACCCGTGTACCCATGCCCATTTCCAATCCTAATGGCTAACCAAAAGCCAAACCCGAAAGCGAATCCGAATCCGAATTCGAATCCAAATCCCTGTTCCCCTTCCATTGCTCCTGTTGTTTGTTTGCCTAATTTTCCACGTTGATTTTCTAGCCGCAAAACAAATGAAACGTTCGCTGCATATTAAGCATCTAATTTAATTTGCGAAGACCAGCAAGGACCAAAGACAAAAAAAATACCAAAAATATTAAGAATACAACAGAAGTGGCGATGGCAGATCCTGGGGTGCGACTGGAAGATACCCTCCAACTGCCACGGAGCGTCTTAAGTGCACGACTTTGGGCATTTCAAGTAAAGAGTAATTTTATCCTTGAACCACTAAGTGGGAGTCATACTAAGGAGTTTAATTGTTAGGAATCCTCAAGGACGAGTCTTGGAGTTTCTGTCGCGCTTCCCGGATTAAATTTGGATGTGTCCTTATTTGCTTTTATCTGAGCTATGAATATACCCTTCGGGCAGTGGATGACTACAGGATATTTGGAAAAGTGAAAAAGTAGCTCAAGTCCGTAAGCTATCAACCCCCTAAACGACCGACCACAAGGGTGCGTCGTCTCAGTTACGCCTCAGCTTCAGCTTCAGCTTTGGCTTTGGCTTTGGCTTTGGTTTTGGTTTTGGCATTAGCTTTTGGGCTTACGGGGCTCTCGTTCTCTTTGATTCCCCGCTCGCCTCTTCACCATCCAACACCCACCACCCAACACCTACCACCCATCGTCTCACCCTCCACGCCACTCGAACGACCCCCCCATCCCCGGGCTTGGGTTTGCTTAAATGCTTCATAATGAAAAGCCGTGATAACTTCGTCTTGCGGCTTTGATTTAGCCGTATGCTTTTTCAAGTGGTTGATTGTCTGTCAATATGGGGCGACAAGTTGTGGCACGGTGATAGCCAAGCTAGTGCCACAGGGCCGGGGGCAGGATTACAATTTACAAATTTGCGGCTCTTACGCACGTTCCTCGTGGTTGTGTTAAGCCTTTGATTGCCAAATGGTCCGGAGGCTTGGTGACCGACGGAAACCAAAAGTCATAGGGACCGTCCGTAAACCGAAGAGCCCGCAAACTTATAAGACCCCAAATCAGCCCCAAACCCAATCCCAATCCCAAATCCAAATCCCGACCCCAACTCCATCCTCTGAAGAATTTGCTTATGTGACTCCCATGTGCACTCAAAGCAAATTGCATTTCAATACGCGGGGTGTTGCCGGCAACCCGACCTCACACCCGACACCTTCTTACCCCAGTCCCCCCAACTGGCATCCCGTACCCCCGATGCCTTAATCATAGCCCCACACTCAAACCAAGATCCAAACCGATTCTCGGCTACTCCCAGCTTTGATCTGAAATGAGCATCCGAGGCATTTTGCATGCGAGGAGTTGTCTCTGCGTCTGTGATTTATGCACGAGAGGGTTGCACGCGCTGGCTGGGTGAGTGGCTGGAGGGGTGGGTGTTAGCGGCTGCATAGCTGAGTGGTTGGGCGGGCGACTGGCTGACTGGCTGCTTGATTTCTCGCCCGGTTCAATGGATAGTCGACAGGAAAAAAAAAGGGAAAACGATGTGGCAGTCAAAAGGCAGCAACCAGCAACCAAATCCAAGCACCAAGCACCAAGCACCAAGCACCAACAGGCAACGTTCCATTGCCCATAGACAGCTCGGCAGCCAGTCGCAGGCGTCAACAGGATGCGCCTGCTCCGGCTTTGGTTTTGCCTGTGACTCTCGCTACTGCTACAAATGCTTTTCCTGCTCCGGCTCCTGCTCCTGCTCCTGCTCCTGCTCCTGCTCCTGCCCCTACTCCTACTCCTACTCCTACTCCTGCTGCTGTCTCTGACGCCAGCTACAGGGGATGACTTTAGCTTTCGGTCTGGATGAGGCATGAGGTGGAAGCTTGGCTGTCAGTGTCATTGGCAGCGTCGACTGTCACTTTGCGTTCTGCGAGCAAAGCCAAGCACAGCCCAACACCCACAACCACACCCACACACACATAAAACACAAGCCACGTTCCACATGCCTCGACCCTGGCCCAGGACTCCGCTTACAATTGCCAAACAATTGAAAATATCGTTGACTTTTCCATTTTTGTTTTTTTTTATTTTTTTTATTTTGTGATTTTCTATTTTTATTTTATTTTTATGGCTTTTGGAAATTAAATTGTTGTCCCTCAGCACCGCATGCAAAATGAAGTAAATGCGTGGATAATGTCGACGCTGCCGCGAATTTGCATAGTCATTGCCACAGAGAAGGTGTGACCTGTCGCCCCTGACGACACTCCTTCTTGCAGCACATCTCTCCCGTTCTCGTATGGCATCATTCTCATCCTTATCCCCCATCCACCATCACTCATCCCTCGTCACCCGCTCCCCTGCCCCTCTCCCTTCCCCGCTTCCCACTCTGCCTCATTGCGAATGCTGTTGTCACTTTTGCCGCCGCCGCCGCCGCCGCCGCCGCTGCTGCCGCGCATTGTTATTGTTATTGCTGAAAGCACCCGCTGTGAAGTCGGCCGGAGGCATTTTGTTTAACATTTGATTGTGGTTAAGATTACACGCAGCACGAATCAAACAAGCTCGGCGGGAGGAGTAATAGCCCGGGGCGGGGGGACTGTCAGCCCAAGGGGGCAACTAATAAGTTGCAACTTTCAGCAGTAACGCCATCAGTCCAAACTGCACGGCGCTATACAAGATACATCCATGGAAGCAAAGGATCAAGGATATATGTATTATATATGACCGAGCATAAGCTGGATAAGTAAAATATTTAATTAACTTTGACTTCCAGAAAATAAAACGTGAAATATACGTATAATTTTGGCACCTGCCCTACTTTTTTGGCCACTACTGTAGATCTCGGCTGTATCTAATGCCCTTTAAGGGTTTTTCACATAGAAGAGCCAGAAGAAAAAAAGAATGATTAATTTTTTCAAATAATTGAAATTCTGGCGTTACTTTCCGATATTTAATTATAATTAATTATTAATTATTAATAATTATTTCTTCTTCTTCTTTTCAATTATTTGTATCGCACTCTGAAGTCCCATATCTATGAGCTGTCTGGGGAGTAGATCTAAGCACACGCATCTTTCTCTCCAGGCTTAACCGCAAGATCCTTGCACATATAAGGAACTTGTAATTCCAATATGAGTGCTGAAAGAACAATCCTTTCAATCCTTTTAATCCTTTTAATCCTGGATTAGGAATAATGTTTCGTTAATATGTCAAAATATGTTTATTATTTGAATGGAATGACAGGATTCTCTTAAATGCCAGAGATTGTAAAAAGATGAGAGGATAGTGCAACGGAAAGAGTCCTTGAAGGACCTTTTTATCAGCAATGGGCTTTTGGGTTGAGTAAAGAAATATTGCCTGCATTTCTACAAATGTGGGAACAGTTCAGTTTTTCTTCATATATATCCTCGCATGTCCTTTGATGTGAGCTCGAAATCTGTTCTAGGATCAAAAAGTTTCCAGGTTAAAAATCATAGATAACTAAAGGATAATCGAGATAATAATATAGATTTTCAATAAACTAATAAGAAAGTCTTGTAAATGGATTATAAGGCATTGTCCTTGACGTGACTTAAGCTGCGAACTAAAACAAGGAATTTTTTAAATATGATAAAAATAATCGGAATGGAGAAATTTGTAACTTAAGAGGAAAAAAGTTTATAGTGCTAAATTTTAGCTGCTAAAGACTCCTTAAGCTTCTCTAAAATCTGAATATATGAAAAGGATTAAAAGTTCCTGAAATATTGAGGTGGAATCCGAAGCTCAAACCCAATTTGCAATTTGATCTTATCCACAACTGGAAAATCGGAGCAAACGGATGAACAGAGTGTAGCTTAGTGTGCGGTCTGTGTGTATCTGCGTGTATCTGTATGTATATGTGTGTGTGTTTGTGTGTGTGTGTGTGTGTGTGTGTGTATGTGGGTGGTGTGTGTCCGACTTAAGCCCCACATAAAAACTAAAAAAGGAGCAATCAATCGATTAAAAAGCTGCAAAATTTAAAACCAAGATTCGAATCCCCCCCCTCCCCAGCCCGTCCAGCAGTCCTTCTCATCTCATCTCGTCCTTGTGGTGCACCTTTTCGAGGAAAGTTGAGAGAACTGCACCCCGGGGACCCGCAGCTATGTGAACTTGGGAATGCGGCGCTCACTCCATCTTCTTTAAAATGTCATGCGTCGCTTATCATGATATTAGTTTGCCATAAAAAAGGACACACACGTATACACCCAGACACCCACATATACTTGTGCACATACATGTGTATGTGTATGTGTACATACACACTTAAAGGAAGACGTCTTCATGTAACTTGTTTTGTGTCATAAATGGGACTGAAAATGGGGGCGACTCTGACTCGGGCATCCCTTCCACTGGGAGTCCTCTTTGGCAGGATTCTAAATGTTGTAAAGTAGCCAAATTGTGACCATGATACACACGCATACTTATAAGTGAACATAATCACACACACACACACACACACACACACGCACACTATCATCGAAATAAGAAGTGGTCCAAAGTGAAATGTAGAAAAGCTCAGATAATGGAAACACGAGCACAGAACGGATTGTTCCAAAGGACGCGATAGGAGATACCCTGTACTTAGATATATATCAGCCAGCACACACTCACACACACACACACATAGATACATACATTCACACATTCACACGGTAAAGGCTTCTTTAATCCTTTGCCTAGTTTAGTATAAAAAAATTCGTTCCTGGCTTAATCAGTGTGTGCACACCTATGTCCTTGAAATTGAATCCTGCTCTTGCCTGTCGCAGTCTAGTCTACTCCGTTGAATCGGCCAAATCGTCTACAGGATATGCAAGGAGCAGCCAAAGAAATAAGGTGGCTCCAGCCAAACTATTCATATGTAAAAGCAAAAACAATGCAATGCGATGGGTGGACTGGGGGGTTGGTGGCCAGTTGAAGAGGGCCTGGGCTTGGGTCCGTGAGTGGATGGCTGTGGGAAGATGGAAGGTGGGGACAACAAGGGGTTAGGGCAGGGTGTTGGGATGGCTGAAAACAGAAGATGATGTCGCATGGAATGGACCGTAACGAATGCTGCGGGTTCTGTTGATTTCAGGCCGCATCGTCCCGCTTCCTCCAGCCTTAGCCGAGCGATGGCACACGACACACCGGACACTGGGACAACAACCGGACGCAATACCATGACCAGGACCAGCACCAGTACCAGGACCACGACCAGGACCAGGACCAAAAGGCAGCAGCCGGACGAGCACGATGAGCGCTCGACTGCTGTCCACGCGCGTCCCAAATCCCTTTAGTTACACTGTTTCAAAATTAAATATTTACATTTCGTATGCGGTGGCGGTGGCGATGGTGGTGGTGGTGGTGGTGACCATGTCGAGGCAGAGTCAGCGGAGCAGGCGGTATGTGCCAGTGGGTGGCTGCCTGGATGACTCTGTTAGACCAAAACTGATGCTACATTTGCGACTAATGCTGATGATGAGGCTGCGACTGCGGCTGTGGCTGTGGCTGCGGCTGGGGGTGGTGACTGTTGGTGGTGACTGTATGACAGGCACGCAGACACTTGCCTGGTCAGTCCGTCAGCAGTCAACAGTCAGCAGTCAGCAGTCAGCAGTCAGTAGTCAGCACAGGGGCGGAGGTCCGACATACTCTAGGGGGTTGGAACTTTGATGCCTACAAATAATATGACCGATTTTCGGTATCCGATCGAAAGGAGGCCTGAAAGACATCCTTACACTGAGCAACTAAGGATTCTCATAAGTTTTTTTATTTTGTTATCCTTTTTATTAATTAAATTAATTATTATTATTATTTATTTTTATTTCTCAGTTACCTTTCCAGGACACTTAACTATCGACTATCATTTTCTGGAACAAGTTAAAGGATTCAATAAATACGTCAAGTAATAAAGTCAGCAAAAATAATTATATAAATAATTAATCTTATTTTCTCTTTTGCCTTCTCTTTCGTACTTACACATCCAGCATTTTCCATCACATGTCCCCTAAGCCCCCCCTCGGGGCTCATTGCCCACGTCCATGCACACAGGGGGCAGCGTCTGAGCCATTGAAATGTATCTCCTCATATGTGTCCAAGGCAAGGTCCTGCGATTGCTCGACTTGGTGCCTGTATCTGTCTTTCCTTTGGGCTTCTATCCCATTTATTGGCCTGGTTATTTGCGAGTCCTTGTTGCTACACTTCGCGTTTATTTAGTAATTTGTTTGTCCATCAATTTGGATACGGTTTATGGTTGACATTTATTTTATGGGCGTGAAAAATGTATATCAGCCACCCCATCTAAGGGGCTGCTCAGCTGTGGTGGTGGTGCAACAGTGCAGGTGGCACACACACACACACTCACACCACTTAAGCCAGTTTTGATTGCGTTTTGTTGATCGACTGCGATTTAAGTGTTAGTTTCGCCAATTTTGAAGGCTTCATGTTGACGCCACAACTGGGGGCATGCACCCGCAGCGCAGCCTCATTGATAGGCCCATAGATTTATGGATATACATTTTTTGATTAAATCAATGTAGCAACCATGACTGATGTCCCCTTTAACTGCGAGTCCACTTGGAATGTTAGTTTGTCCTGCCGCGTCCCCCCTTCCTTTGCCTTTATCCTTCAACCTTCATCCTGTATTTGCCATCCTCCATTTTTCATACTCCGTCCTCCAACCGCAGTCCTCCATCCTCCATCCTCCATCCTCCATCCTCCATCCTCCATCCTCCATCCTCCATCCTCCACCCTCCGTCCTCCGGCCTCCATCCTACACTCTCCATCCCCCCGTCTGCATCCTGCATCCTGCACTAGCATTCCTCCCATAGCATCCACGCCGTTCGGTGCACATCCTTGTGCGTCTGCTCTTTCTTTCTGGGCGCATCAATTATGTTATCTGGGAATGTATAGAGAGTTATTGGCCTATAAACTAATCGCATAATTGCACAAAAGTAATTATAGTAGGGCTTGTTGAGCTCATCCTTGCGATAGTCTTTATCCTGCTCATCCTGCCACTCGGCGCTCACATCCTTTTGTACACCTTTCGCTGGCAACTATGCCGCACATTTCCTTCTGATTTTTCCAGTTTGCTGGCGAACTATGCAGCTTATGCGCTTCGCTGCTGCAAGGAAGTGCCGCAGGACGCTGCACGCAGGCAAATAGTTGGAAAAATGCGGACACATAAGAGAGAAGCAAAGCGAGAGTAAAATGGAAAAGCGGAGAGACGGCAAGACAAGGCACAGGAACAGACAGACAGACAGAAAGACAGACAGACGGATCAACAGATCGACAAATCGACAGTCGTCCTTTGGCTTTGTTTTGCGAAAAATTAAAATCAAGCTGTTGATAGCAATCACACACTTGAGGTAACTGAAGTGATGGATGGCTGACAAGCCGACGCGGCAGGACCATCTAGGATGTATGCATCGGTGGCAACGCCATCCTACAGCTGACTGTTTCCGGCTGCAATGAGGCCAAAGCGGAGACCAGACCAAAGGCCCAGGGACCAAAGGCCCAGAGACCAGAGACCACAGCCCAGGAACTTCGTTTCCCCCTTTGCCATTTGCACTGAATCTGTTATGTTTTGTTGTTGTTGTTGTTGCTGTTGTTGTTGCTGTTGTTGTTGTTTTTGTTTTTGTTTACTTTTTATTATTTTGGGTTGACATCCTGAAGAGCCTGTGCCCGCGCTTGAGCCTGAGTAGGAGCAAGGGCCTATTCCTGTGCTTTGTCTGCTTGCCCGTTGGCTTCTTGTTTGTTGATTTGTTTGTAAAGCGTGCACTAATTGAGTTCAAGAGTCCTGGGCACAGATGAGTCCGATAAGGATAATTTAGTTAGTCGTCGTGTATGGGACAGCACTTAATGCCCCTACCACATGCCAAGCGAAGGATAATGAAAACGATCATCGGCTTAAATTGATTTTATTCAACGAAAAATTTTAATTCAGATGAAGGAGGTTGGGAGGACATTCGTGGGGTATGCGCAATTTTGGGAGGTCCTTCAAAACATTTCGCCCCATGGACTGAATCTATGCTTAAGTTCCAGCTGAGATGTTGCTTCCTCGGATCCAAAGGAAATTGATATATGAAATAACATTTTTTAAACGAATGTCCTGCATGTGTGTGTGTGTGTGTGTGTGTGTGTGTGTGTGTGTAGTTAGTTATTAGTTAGGTATTAGACCTAGTGGAAACTAGAAGAGTTGTTAGAGTTGCGAAGGACATGATGAGTGTGAAGATAGAACAATTTGAGGATTACATATGTATCTCTTCTATTCTCCCCAAAGGATTAAAAAAGGATATTTTCTAAGTGAAAAGGATTTCATAAGTTTTGGAATTGTTTTCTTTTGTGGCACGTGAAATTTGCAACTTTCTAAAACAAAAGAAAACGAAGTCTGAGTTGGGAGGCACCTGGCTTACAGTTGCAACACTGGCAACACTCTCTTGGACTCCGAGAGTCACTCACCCCTTGACGGGCGACGCGCGACTCCCGTCCTCCGGCCCCGTGGCACCGAAGACATCCAATTAGCAGATGCTGCAAAATGAAAACATTTCTCACAGCTCGACGCTGTGCAGACGAGGCAAAAGTAATTAATTGCAACCTCAACTCGAACTTGCCACAGCAGTGGCAACAGCAGCGGCAGCGGCAGCGGCAGCGGCAGCGGCAATGGCAGCGGCAGTGGCAGTGGCAACGGCAACGGCAACCACTGCCACAGCTTAAGAATATCACCAAATGCAAGAATGGATACTCATACTTATGAGTACACTCATTCGCATTCTCAATCACATTCGAGTTCGAGTTCACAATTGCTGCTCATCTTCACGTTCACAATCACGTTCACGTTCACGTTCACGTTCATATCTTTATTCCCATTCTCATTTACGTTCCCGTTCCCGTTCCTGTTTCCGTTCTTGTTCGAAGTCACAGTCACAGTCACAGTTGCAGTCACTGCAGCAGTCACAGTCGCAGTCACTGCTGCAGTCACAGTCACAGTCACAGTCACTGCTGCAGTCACTGCTGCAGTCACTGCTGCAGTCGCTCTTTTAAATGGCCAACCAATCGGCTCAAAAGCCGCATACTTTCTAAAGCAATTATCGAATGCCAGCGTGTCCCGTCGGCTGTCATCGCCCTGGCGTCGCCATCGTTTAGAGATCCCAAGATCGAGCCGCTGCCCCGCACCGCACCGCATCGCAGGCCGCCCCCCTTTTGCAGCAGCCCGGTAACTGGCAGCGTCAATTGCACCGTGGGCTGCTTGTAGTTTCATGACGCCAACAACGCCTCATCGTGTTTGGTTAGCCGCCGCCAGAGCCGCCACCGACGCCACACGATGGCGATTGCCGGCTGCCAGGCTGCCAGGCTGCCAGGCTGCCAGGCTGCCAGCTTGCCAGGCTCCCAAGTTGCCTTGATGCCCAGTCGCCTGGTTGTTGGTGGGCCATGGGCTAGCTGACTCCAGCCGAAGCTCCAACTGCACCTCCAATTCCAACCACAGCTCCATCTTCATCTCCATCTGCAGCCGCAGCCTCAGCCGCAGCTTCGGCCTCCACTTCTGCCCAGTGCTGGTCGTGATCGGCGTCGTGTTCGCAAAATATTTCTACGCATGCCCATGCCCCAAATTGGCCTTGAGGCAATGATTGGCTGCTGCTGTTGCTGCTGCCGCTGCTGCTGCTGGTGACGCGCTTGCCGCAGCAGCAGCAGCTATGGAGAGGCTTCAGTTTGCGCCTAACTCTGGGTCTGGGCTTGTGCCCGTGTCTGGACCTGTGCTGCACCTTCTCCTCCCATCAAGCCTTGCCACAAGCCGCAGCCCTGATCCCGTCTCCTTTTATTTCGTTTACTTTACTTTCGTTTCCCTCACACTGCCTGGACTCATATGCCCGACTTGCTGTGCAATTTGGGTGTGCGTGTACGTGTGTGTGTAAATGTGTGTGAGGCGTTGATGGCGATGGCGCTGAAGCTGGCGCGCATGCGCAACGCAGCGACAACAAAATCGCATTGCCAGCCAGTCAGCCAAATGTTGTAAGACATATTCCGATGTTGTTGTTGTTGTTGTTGCTGCTATTGCTGTTGTTGCTGTTGCTGTTGCTGTTGTTGCTGTATTGGTTTATGTTGTTGTTATTTTTGTTGCTGTATTTTTACTACAGCTCCGTATGGACCTCCCGCAGATAATTGCCCATCATCTCATCAAGTTCCGCCCAGCTATTTAAGTGCAGCAACAAAAAGCAATGAAACCCACAAAACAAGACACCAAAATGATGAACGCGACCACGCGAAGTAGAAGTAGCTGCCACACAGTCGCTGCCACAATCGCTGCCACAGCCACAGCCACAGTCACAGCCACAGCCATAGCCACTGCCTCAGTCATTGCCGTCATTGCCACGAACACAGTTTGTGCCTGAGCCAAAAGTTAGGGCCCGTCGAGGGCTGCTCTAAGAGTTTATTTGCCTACCTCTCCACTGCGGCTCTCAAAATAAAATTACGCCAAAAATAAAAAAAAAAAAAATATCAAAAATATTTTCAGTCTTGGGATCCCATTCAAATATTTCCCATTCAAGTATTTCATAGTTTAATTTTGGTTTTTTTTTTAGTTATCTAAGAATAGCCTAAGCCTTCCCTAAGGATCTTTGCGACAATAACATAAAAATAAATAAAAATTAAAAGAATTTTTTTTGTGTAAAGTTTTAACTTATTTGAAGCTGAAATTTCTCATAAAATACTCCTTTCAGCTTTCGGGTAAGATCTGTCAAAAGAAGAGTATGTAATTAGGGAACTCATAAACTTTGGGTGCTACCCTCGCTGCCGACGTAGCGCCACCAACGACAGCTCTGAGCCAACATCTAACAGCCAACAGGCAACGGGCAACGGGCAACAGCCAGCAAGAGTAAACAGCAACAGGCCATCAATAGCACCACCGACGAGGACGCCAACGAAGACGCCAACCAAGACGCCACCGAAGACGCCAACGAAGACGGCGACGATGCTGCAACCACGTTAATCGAGTCATATCGATTTTGGTGTGGTTCGTGTCTTGGACGTTTTACTTTGCGCGGTCAGCGCAGGTAACCAGCCAGACGGTCCTCCAGTCTTCCTTCCAGTTAGCCATCCAACCATCCAGCCATCCAGCCATCCAAGCAGCCAACCATCCAACCAGCCGGTCAGCCGGCCAGCCAACCAACCAGCGAGGAGCCACTTACACAGATCTCATCAGCAACGAGGGTCGCGACGGCAGCAGTGTAATGGCTTGGGGAGTGGAGCGTGGAGTGGTGGAGGGGAGACAGCACTGGAGCTGGAGCCAGAAGATCATCTGCTCCGAGTGTTTCTAACTAAATTGAATGCAATTGCAGACGTTACCAAATAACAGACAGTTAATGAATGAGTGTTGGCCAAATTGTGGCCCGGCCGCTCAGACCGCTCGGACCGCTCGGACTGCTCGGACTGCTCGGCTAATATCTCAATTCGTCCGCGGACAGTTCATTGCACTTGGCCACCCACCCGGGCACTCAGGCGGCTGAGCACCCGAACAAGCGGACACCATGGCTCAAGCGGCTTAACTCTGCTCACGTGGCTCACCCCGTTTAACCCACTACCCCCCCGCCCCCGTATCTATAAACTGCTTTAACTGCTGTACCCAGCTAGCCGGTAGCCCAAATACCCTGATAACCGTCCATCCGTTCAAGCAGTCTGCAGCTGCTCCAGTTTCCAGCTGCTGTTGCTGCTGGTGGTAAACAAGCCACGGGCTTCCCGGTACCAAAAGTTCTAATTGAATGTAAACACATGAGTTCAGGCTCTTGGCTTCGGGCTTGATGCTTCAGGACTCAGAACTCAGGATACAGGATTCCTGGATTCATGATTCAGGCTACTGGCTTCACTGTCTCGGTGCTTCAGTGCTTCAGTGGTTCAGTGCTTCAGTGTTCGTGGGACTCAGTGGGACGGCAACCCTTAGCTTTAGCTCCAAAGGTCCTGTCATCTGTCCTGCATCCAAGTGGGCGTTGCCTTTATCTGGCCAACGACTGTCAAACTTTCCAGTCATGTCATGGTTGTTTATCATTGTTCTTCTTCTTCTTCTTCATTTTTTCTACTCTGCTTGTTGTTGTTGTTGTTGTTGTTGTTGTTGTCGTTGATGTTTTCCACTCGACGTTTTCTTGGCTTTTCCTATTTTGCTGCTGTCATTACCTAATGGGCACACAGGGGGGTCACAGGGGCTAAAATTTGCACCGAGATGTTGCTATTGCCACAGTTGCAGCCATCGCTGGTGTTGTCGTTGACGTTGTTGTTGTTGCTGTTGTTGTTGCTGTTGTTGTTGTCGTTGTCGTTGTCGTTGCCGGTTGATGCCTTTAGCTCATCTTTGGGAGCCACTTTTGCCTGGCGCTGCGCTGCCTTGGAGCAGCACTTGACCTGGTTCTGCCACTTGCACTGGCTGTGTCTCTGGTGATCCTTTTATGTCGCTTGCCAGTGCTTAGCCAGGCTTAAGGTACGACCATCAACGGCAACGTGTGGCAGGTAGTTAATTGCTGCTTTTGCTGCTGTTGAATCCTGCCGGCAATTGGGCCATGCCCACTGAACGGCCCCTCCGCTGTCTGAGCACAGTTTGAGCAGCATGTGGCATGTTAAGCCGTCAGCATACAACTTACAGCTAATACAGCTAATTGGCCTTAAATTGGACGGCTAATTGCCTTAAATAGACCCAATTAATAGGCCAAACAGTCACAGTCTTGGCCACAATAAATAAGCTAATAAAGTTGATGCGGCATTTAAAAAAAAAACAAATTCAAAACCAAAAAAAACTTTTAAGATTTTGACTCAACAAATGCCAAAAATCAATTTGAATTATTCCGAGGTAAGATTCCTACACCGAGCGAGGATCTAAAACCCTTTGCCAGCAACCAAAAAACTCACCTCTTCACAGTTTTAGCTGCACTCCAAGCGCGTACAGTTTGAGACGCACTGAGAGCCCCTAAACTACTTACCTTAAAGAAATAAAAATGTATTTAAAATTATAAATAAATATTTTTTAGGTAAACATTTTTTATGTTTAATATTATTTAAGAATAAAAAAATATATTATTAATTTTTTTATATTTTTTATTACTTTTTATAATTAATATAAAAGCTGTTAAGCTGTGTCTGACTCCATATAAAATAATAATAATAATAAAAAATAATTTTCTACTTTTATTTTCAATCAAAAGTGCAACTATCGATTTATATAAATGTATCAAAATATATACAATAATTATAATAATAATTATAATAATAATAATAATAAAAATTAATAATAATATATGGTATCCATTCAGACTTCAGAGTCCTTTCTTTAAGAAGCAGTGCTTTTGGGTATTTAAATTCAGTGAGAATTCTGATTTCTTTGAAGCAATCGTATTCATAAGAAATGTCCTTCGGTTGGCTTCATGCCTTTGACTGTCCGATATCCAATCGGGCGCATCTTTTCTGTTTTTTTCACAAGGACATTTACTTTCCAATTCTTGGCTGGAATAAATATTAATCAAATCAAGAGTCAAATACTCAGCTTTCGACTCTTGATCAGTTTTGTTTTTAGAACGAAGACTACAATTATAAGAAGTCTTGGGCTTAGCTCTGTTATCCTTGCAAGCAATCCTTGAAAGCCTTTTCACAAAATGATCAGAAAATCTTCCATTTCTGCATCGCAGCTGCGGCGACAGTTTTAGTTCATCCTTAAGATTCCTTATCCTGCGGTGTATCACCTGCAGAGATCGATATACATCTGCCACCTCCTGAGACGTTTCAAAATTCTGTGATCCTAGGAACTTTAGGGTCTTCTTAATGTCCTTCATGCATTTGGCGAGCATTTGGGTGTACAGACAGTCAAGTACTTTGCATATGATGATTCCGCTCATGCCATCAATGTCCTTACTCTCGATCGTCTCTCCCCGCGTCATCTGCCTCCTTGTCGCCAGTTCCTCCTCATCCTCCGACTGCTTCCCCTCTTTACTGGGGATCGAAGGGATCTTGGCCCTGCACTTAAAAGGCCTTCTTGACCTTTCCAAATCGGATCTGCGAACCTCAATACTGCTGATGTGTTGCTCTCTTGGGCAAGACATTGTTACAAGCGACATTATCCTGCAGGACTTGGGTCTCCTGGAGCATTGAAGAAGTTCAATTCAGATGTTTGGTAGCTGCAAAGAGAGAATTAAGTTTATAAACTGGAAAGCAACAGCAACTGAGGAAAAACTAAAAAATATGCAAATTATATTTATTTATTTATTTATTTATTAATATTTATTATTTTATTAATTTATTTATATTTATGTAGAGGTCAGCAGAGGTTTTGAGTCGCGGGCTTAAGAGGTTTGACGGGCACTTGCCACCCACAGGGATATAAACTTTCGTTCGCGTTGTCAGCTCTGGGCATGGGGGAAGACTGCCAAAGAGGGAGGTGGGGGAGGGGATGGGGGGCGAAAAGGGGGAATGCTAATAAAACATAATAATCACAAAAGCGTATAAAAAATATAATAAATTGTCGAAAATGAAAACAAGAAAAATGCCGCCAGTTTGAGGACCACCGAATAGGTTTTTGCTGCTCCTGCTTAAAGCTGGCGCGGCTGTTTGATTTACTGTTGTTGCTGACAACACACACACACACACACACGCACACACACTCTATAGTAGAGGGACACACAGTGGGTAGGCTTAAGGTATGAAGCCTGACGCCAATTGGCCTGCGAGCTGCTTAGCGCCAGAGCTGAAAAATCCCGAAAGCAAAAGCTGAGGCCCAGGCAATGCGAAGGACAGACAAAAATGTTGTTGTATTTCAGTATAGACACAAGGAGGCTGCCGCCGTCGCTGACGCTGACGCTGACGCTGACGCCGATTCGGACTCGGACTCGCTCTCGGACTTGGACGAGGACGCGGACGCGGATGTGGATGTGGATGTGGACTCAAATGTGAACGCGGATGCTTCCAATGCCGCCTGGTGGCGCCTAAAGTAGCCGCCGTTGTCCCATGCCGAACAATGTGAAGGCAATGGACACGGATATTGGCCAGAGATAGGGACGACAGAGAAATATAAAAAGCGTGAGAGTAAAGGAGAGAAAGAGAAGGAGAGAGATGGAGAAGAAGAAGGCGGAGTGAAAGAGAGCGATTGATGGAGACAGAGCGAGAGAGAGAGAGATGGAGAGGCACGGGCGCATAACTTGGAGACTCTCCTGGACATCCAGACACTAGACGATGGCCTGGAAACGGCGGCTTCTGATCAAACGACAGCGGCGGCTGCGGCGGCCGCCTTCAATGTCCCAACAACAAGTCTAAAACAAAAGCGCGTTGGCAGCCAACAAAATAAAGACAAATAAAAGGAAGGCAACGGAGGATAAATATAAAGCACATACATACAGCGAGGAGAATGGACAGCAGAAGGAGCAGAGGAGCAGATGGAGCCGAAGATTGAGCTAGAGGTGATTGCGAGGGTGGAGGTGGAAGCGAACAAAAAATACTGAGCCAAGCCAGAGCAATCCTTAAGTCGTGTTCTTTTCATGTCCTTTTGCATTTAAGTGCGCACTCGTTCGATTTTTTCGGATTGGATCGTCTTTATTTTAAGACAACGTCAGCGCCACAGCCACAGCCACAGCCACAGCCACAGCCACAGCCACAGCCACAGCCACAGTCAGCGCCAGCGCCAGAGCCAGCGCCACAGCCAACGCCACAGCCAGCGCCAACGTCAGCGCCAATGCCACCGCCCGGCTCCATACTCCAATCCTGAAGATGCATGGTCGATGGTCCACCGTCCATGGTCGATGGCCCATGGCTCTTGGTCCAAGCAGCGACGCCGCCGCCGCCGTCGTCAAGTTATTCGAGTGGCGCCAGTCAAACATTTTTTAAGTAAAAAATCGCAAACCACAAAAAGGAAACGCAAAAGAAGTTGCAAGTAACCGCAGCAACAGCGCCAAACTTTGGGGCAGCATAATAACAATGAATGGTGACTGTGTGCGTCTGTGTATCCGTATGTGTGTGTGTGTGAGTATGTCAGCTGCATGATGTGTAACGCGGTGGAGCAACTCGCAACTAGTTGCAACTTGCGGCCCAGCGACTCTCAAACTGTGCTAATTTGTCATCAGCGGCGGGAGAAGGAGCAGCAGGGGAAGGGGCGGCAGATGCGTAGACATGTAAGGTTGACGACGTCGGCGGTGGTGGTGGTGGTGGTGACGGTGGTGTTGATGTTGGTGCTGGCAGAGGAAGCGCAAAAAGTGAAAAGTGAAAAGTGAAAAGTCAGCGTCAGACGCGCGATTAGCTGACAATTTGATGTCACGAGACAACCGAAAGTTTAACAGTATCTAAAACTGTTATGTCGTATATCTGTGTGTGTGTGTGTGTGTGTCTGCATCGGATGTATCAATTCGCAAGTTGCGCTTCCTTCCGATCACGTGGCTCAACGCCAACTGCAGCCGTTGCTTCCTTTCAGCCGATAACTTCCGTCCGTCCTGCCATCGGTCCATCTATCTGTCTGTCGGTCCATTTGTGTGTAAGCAACCCTCGGGGTCCAGAAGCCAGAGCCAAAACACTTCAGCTGTATAATGAACAAAGCGAAGAGCATCCCCCACCACCCACCACCCACAACTCACCACACTCAGCCATTCCGCGTGACAATTACTCATGAATACATTTTGCGCCTGGGCCGCCGTTTGCGTTTTATTTATGGTTTTATTTGTGGCAAACACAAAGGGAACACTGGCAGCAGGACGAGCGTTAAGCGTACACACTTGCACACGCACACACACCCACACCCACACACACCCAACACACTCCCACACACACGCAAATGGTACGCACTTATCGCACACAACACACACAGACACATTTATACAGAAGGACATTGTAAGCTCTCCACACGGACAACAAAATTCCGAGTATCTCAATGTATCTCAATGTCCCTTCATGTGTGTATCTCAGCGGCGCGCCATAACCATAAACTCAATTTATTTATTAAGTTTTTATCGCAAATGTCTCGAAAAAAGAACGAACGAATGCGACGCGACAAATGAATAACATTTCGAATGAAGGATACTCATATTTTGCTTGCTTTGAACTTGCGTAATTGCCAGACATCAGCTGATATGATCCTTTATGGAAACTCTGCAACCACCTAGGATATTAGTTGGAAATACGATAGCCGAACTCATTCACATGATTCACAATATGATTCAAACATATGATAAGCAAACAAGAACGAATAAATGAATAAATGAACTATCTGCTCAGTTCTGCATTCGGTGTGATAGTCCAGAAAGGAAAAAGGACACCTATTATAAGCCAACGATTCTGATTCAATCAATCAATCAATCATTCACTGATTCATTACTTTATTCAAATGATTCATGGCAAGATGATGTCATGCATAGGCACAGTTAAGGAGCTAAGGAGCTTTTCAGGATCAAGGCCAATTATCAACTATCGATCAGCCTTCCTCAGAGGTCGATAAGGAATCTTCCTCTTCTCAGAGCTCTTAAGCTGCCTGTGAGATCCTTTGATTTGGATAAACGCCCATTTTTCTCTATAAATAATATCTATGGAGTCTCTGAAGAAGGAAGTATAGAAAAGTTCTGACCAGAGGGGGAAGGGAAGGATCTCTCTCTCTCACCTCGGATTTGAACTCGAAACTGTCGGATTTTTTTTGTAGAAGCAATAAAAATAAATCGAATCTCTTTCAAATTGTTGGACAAAATTTTGATATTTTGATTTGCAGTTGTTGTTGTGGCTGTTGTTGCCGCCATCGCCATCGCCATCGCCATCGCCATCGCCAGGCCAGTGGTGAAGTGCGTCATTAAGGCTCCGCACTGGTCACCCATCGATGGGAACCATTTGTGCGCCTGCTTAATGACACGGAAATCAAATGTCGTTGCTGCTGCTGCTGCTGCTGCCGCCGTTGGCTTTGCCACCGTCAATTGCAACGCTTTTCCGCCACTTTGGTCAGCACCTCTCTCCCTTCCCTGCCCTTCCCCATCCGCCATCCATCCTCACTGCTCGTTTAGCTCTTTTCCCCCTCGAGTGCGCACACCCCTCATTTAAACTGAGCGCCTCAAACAGACATTTGCTTTAATTAACGAAAATTAAGCGCAGTCAACGGGTACGTCAGCGTCAGCTTCGACGCCGCCATCAGAGCAGCGGCAGCAGCGACGGCGACGGCTATGTCGGTTTCGACGCCTACGCACAATGCGCAGCTCCGAGTCAGACCCGAGCGCAGCTGCCGGAGTTGTACGCGGGTGCATGTCAGGGCATTTGTTTTGTATGTAAATTAACTTAAATAGTCTAGAAATTAATTAGCAGCGATTGAGATCGCTTGATAATGACAACAGCGACAACAACAACAACAACATGAACAAGAGAACAACACGCCAACAACAAAAACATCAGTCGCAGGAGCAGAAGCTGAAGCGACCACCGACTGTTCGGAGTTTCCGAATGTTCCGCCGTTTTAACCCTTTTTTGGCGCTCGATTTGAACAGCGAGTGGCGACTTCGTCGTCGTCGTCGTCGTCGTTGCTGCCGCCGTCGTCGCCGTTGCGGCGACAGTAATAATGATGCGTTTATCCAAAACGAGCATCAGATAAGCGTCCAGCCAAAGGCGATCGACAAGTTTGATAAGACGCCGCTGCGCAGTCGCTGGGCGCGCTCAGTGATAAGCCCGAGTTGGGACGACTCAAATGTGGTAAAGGGCACCTCCGAAGTTGGAGGTGGGGTGGGGGGATGTGTGGGCGAGGGAGGAGAAGCGAGGAGGCAGGATTACGTTGTTGCGGTACATTAACGTGGGGCAAGGGGTGAGTGCGAGGAGCGGCGTGTGCACATCATTCAAATGCCAATTAAAGGCGCCGGCGTACACAAAACCTGAGAACCCAAAGACCAAAAAGCGAAACCAAAACGAAGACGCAAGACAAGGACAGACAGAGTGGTGCATTCCATGCCACAAAGAGAGATAGAAAGCAGAGAAGTCGAGGAACACGAAGGCTGAGTTGAAAATGCGAGGCAGTAAGCGGCAAACGGCAAGCGGTAAACAGTCAGCGGTAACCAGCCACAGGGGAAAGGAGTAAATAAAGAAGGAGAACGGGGAAAAGGGAAGAGGGTACAGGGTAGAGGGGCAAGGGGTAAGAGTCAACCGCGACCAAGAGCAATCAGCTGTCATTTGGAGGCAAACAAAGTGGACATGACTATGGCTGCATTTCATTTGGCCCACAAAGGGTTTAACTGATGCCCTACACCGCACCTAACAGGTCATTTCAGTCAAGCGATGATAGAGGGGTAGAGAAGAGGGGAGCGGGGAGTCAGGTGGTTCCCTAATGACTTATATATCAGATATAATTAGGATAATGGCAACATCATTTAATTTGATGAGGATCGTTTAGGGATACATAAATAATGAAAGTATGGAAATCTATTGTAGAAAAGTCCTTAGACTCCTTTTCTGAATTATCCTTTAAGCGATTGAGAATTTTCCTGCCCGCTAATTACATCCTTAATTTAAATACAAGCTATGATAATTAAGAAACCAATTAATCAACTAACAACTCTGAAGGCTTCAATGAGGCTGGCCTTTTGGCATCTTGTGTCTAGTGAAGCGCATAGCTGCAGTGCGCAGAGCTTAATCCTGCGCCTCCTTGGGGAAAGAAAGGCGAAAAGGAAGAACAAGACGAAAAAGAAACCAGACCAGCCTAAGATCAACTCGAGTGTCCGTCCGTCTCTGTGGCTCTTCGTCTGTCCCATCTGTCTGTTTCGCTGGCGGCCTGGCTAGTTGGTCGGGGCATGTCGCGCACTGGGCCAGGGAGGGGAGGATGGACATGGGTATGGGTATGGGTATGGGTATGGGTATGGGGATGGGGAAGGGGCAGGGGAAGGGGCTGGCATTGTGTGAGCCCAACTCAAAAGCGGCGCTTGAATTCGCAACGGCAGCGGCGCCGCGTGTCCCTGGGCCAGCCGAGCGAATGCCCATTCATCGATCAAGTTGCAAGCGCCACGACGAGAAACGTGAGGCAAGAGCAGTGGCAGCAACAACAGAAACAAGAACAGAAACAACAGCAACAACAACATAAACAACAACATAAACAACAACAACAACAAAATCGCTTGCCGCTGATCAGCGTTGCTCAGTGGCTGCATTTGAATACATTCGTATTCAGACTTGTATTCGTTTTCGTATTCGTATTTGTATTCGTATGGAAGTATTGTATATCCTCTCTGCCGCAATACCCTGCTACCCGCCTACCCGCCTCCCCACTTCCCGCTTCTCTCTTCTCGCACCCAACGGAGGAGCACAATTGCTTCCCATCCTCGGCTGTCAAGCGGCTTGTCAGTGTCGCCAAAAAAGCAAAACGTCGTCTTCATTGGCAACTCGAGCGATCCTCTCATTCTCGATCCTTCCAATCTCTGTCCATCTGTCCCCCGATCCACCAACTATCCGATCCTCATACCCATTGTCCGACCGGAGGATCTCTGGCGTGCCGGGATTTTGTCTTTGATCGACGACTGTTTAACATCAGCCAACTAACCAACTGTTGACTGCTGACTGCTGACTGCTGACGGTGACTGTTGCCCGTTGCCCGATGCCTGTTGCCTGTTGCACGTTGCTCGTTGCCTGCTGCCTGCTGCCTCCTGACTGCTGCCCGCTGCCTGATACCGTTTCCACTTACATTTGTTGGCCAAAACGCAAACTGGCCGAGGCCTGCGACCCGCAATTGATTCGCAATTCCTTGGGCACATTGATTTTGATCAGCCACGACAGGCGCGCATCGGTTCTCGCTCTTCATCCCCCCCACCGCCCTGCGCCGACCCACCTACCTACCTCTATCTACCTACCTACGGTCGACAGTCGAGTGTGCTGCAACTGTGACCCCTCTGAATTATTTTTGTGGCTGTCGTTTTCTGGAGGTGCCTCTCGTCGCCCTCCCTTCACTGCGCTCTCTCTCTGTCTTTCTCCGTCTCTCCATTTTCCACCCTCCCCCCTCCCCCATTGTCCCCTTGGCTCCCTTTAAATGGCCAAATCAGCGCCAGACGCAAATTTTATTGACAGCATCAGTTGGCAGTGAGCGGTTCGGGGCTCGAATCATTTGGCACTCGTGTGAACGTGATTCGAGCTTTCGGCTTAAGGTGAACGGAGCTTGTGGGCCTCATTGAGTGTACTCACATATTAAACGAATGTTGCAGTCCAAATTGAATCGTATTCATTTGGTGTGGGTCATGAGTATATTAACTCGAACATATTCTAAATATGTATTCACAATGAGCTGAATTCACGTCTTCAACTCCCTGCGAATAATTATTTTTGATTATCTTTGATTATGATTCACAAATTAAATCGATTTCTTAAATATTATTTGAACTTTCTAAATATGAATAGTACCTTTTATTTCTGCAAACATTATGAATACAACTGAATACCCGAAGTGCTTATTTACACGTTTCATTGCTATTCCATAATGAGACATGTTGTTAACTAGCTCTGAATAATACTCGTGAGTTATTCAAACATTCACTTATATTACATGAAAATTATCGTATTTGAAATAATGAATATTTATGTATTGGCGTTTACCCTAAGACTGAGATAACACTCGAAATATTTTAATCGATGACAAAAAAGTCGCGAATGTTTAAAGAGTTTTATTCAAGAAGTAAGAGTATGAATAAAAATATAAATATAAAAATTAACAATATTTTGGGATCGGCAATGAATATACTCAGTTATGACGTGTGTTAGAATTTCTCAATGATTTATTTATTGATTGCATTCACTTGATTGTCATTATTCAAAGTATGTATTAAATGAGCTACCACAGCCTCAAGAACCATTCTCTTCTATAATAATGAGTGCATTCACTTTAGATTAACAATGAATCAAAAGATAGTTGGTTTATTAGGCGCTTTTAAATGAGTAAAGGATAATCGGTATATAGAGCTGTGATTCACAATGCATTCTCATTATTTGCGAGTCTAAGCAGTTTTAGATTCATTAATCTGAGCCATGGGACTTTGAATGTATTCATCTTACAACATTATTCATACTCTAATCCATTTTCGATCTGAAGTCGAGGAAAAATAATATTTCCTTTAAAGTGACATCTGAACTAAATTTTCGAGATTCACAAATACTTAAAAGTATTCATTTGTGTTCAAACAAATCTGAGGAGTAAATGTGTGAGTATTCATTGTTTGATTATTTAAATTTGGGTTAAATTCTTGCCAATCTTAAGATTTAGTCGCCGGTTCCTTGAGCAACGCAAATGATTGAATTTTATGCACTTATGAGTGCATTCACGAGTTTCCAATGCGACTCATTTCGCTTTCATTAGGACGCCAAATTGCTGGGGCAACCGCAAAATATTTGCCAGACCATTTGCACTTGCAACTGTGGCATCACTACAAAGCGCCCCACGCTAATTGCGGCAATTAAGTGCGCCCAAAATCTAACGACAACTATTTGAGGCATTCGCTGACTCAGCGAATCATCGACTGGGAATGAAAATGGGACTGGGGATCGGGATCGGGATCGGGATGGGGGCTTAGACTTGGGGATCGGGGTGGGGGGTGGCTATGGACTCGGGATGGGACATCGAGGACTGAGGCTGCTACTGGGGACCGCAATGAACTATGCAAAGGTATCAGCTACCTGCCTTTTGTTGTCCGGAATTCGGCGTTAAATGCTCTGCGCCCAGTTGCGTTTTTGGCTTTTGAAGTTTAATAGCGCCGAGCGGTCGCGGGTATCGGCCAAATGACATGCAACAGGCCGAGAAGCGGCAGCCAGCAATTGGCAGCTACTACTGACTACTGGCAACTGGCAACTGGCAACTGGCAACTGACAACTGGCGACCGGCAGCAGCCAGCGGCACATAAAAAACACAACAGCAATAACAGCGGCAACAACAGCAGTAACAACAACAACAACAACAACAACAACAACAACAACAACAACAACAACAACAACAACAACAACAACAATAGAAAACAACATTCCCTGGCGTTCTGACAAGATGTCAAACGCAGACAGACAATAGCCAAGGCTTGCCGAAGTGTCGACTAGTAAATACTCTACAAAGCAAAGAAGAAAGGACATACAGGACTTAAACTGATAAAGCTCCAAGAGCCCAGGATAAAAGCCATTGGAATAAAAGGAAAATCAAAAGAAGACTCAAGCCAAGTCAGAGGCAGAGGCAAGGATAACATCAGGTCAGTCTGTCTAAAGGAAGCCTTGATGGGTTGAGTATAAAAATCGATTCCTTAAAATCCTTACTAAGAATAAAAATATTTCAGAATTAGTCTTAAGTCAGGAATGTCCTTCAATATAAACATACAGTCGATCGACATATATATGTAGAAGTCTCCTCAGTCGACTTTCCATGTGGATGGTTGGATGGGGGTAAACCCTGAGGAGCAGTGGATGGGCTCGGCTGGGAGGAAGTGTGTCTGCGCCTGTGCGTTTTTTGTTGGCAAGCGTATAAACACTTTGATAGACGCCAGTGGATGTCACAGACAGCAGTTCCAGCCTCACATTCGGCTGCAGGAGCTCCTGTCGCCAGCTCCTCCTACACTCGGCCTCTTATCTGGTGGAGGCAGGAAATTTGCGCTGCTTTGATATGATCGCCGTCGTCGTGCCGTTGATTTTTGATGGAACAATATTTTTACTTGTCTCGCTGGGTGTGTGTGTGTGTGTGTGTGTGTGTGTGTGTGTGTGTGTGTGTGTGCGAGTGTCTCTGGCATGTGTGTAGCGCCAATTGGAGGTTGCTGCTACAGGCCACACTTCGTTGAGGCCTGAGAGCTGCGGAAGGAATAGCTTTTTGAGGGCTTTAACTTGCAGCAGCTCTTCTTTCCCCTCCGCCCCCACCCCCTTCTACCCACCACGCCATTCCTTTCCAACTTTCTTTCTCTCACTTCCTCACACTCTTTCTCTTTTTCTCTCTTTCGCGCAATCTCTTCACAACTCCTGCTTTCTCATCTGGATCCCAGCTTCCTGTTGATGACGCCGCGTTGACAGGGCGATGACAGATTTCTGCGAATTTTTCGCATTAGGCTTTGAACTTTTGCATTTGCCTTATTGTTGTTGTTGTGGTTGTTGTTGGTATTGTTGTTTATTTGTCGCAAGTGACGTTTTGGAGCGGCGCTACTGTTTTCGCTCAAGCGCGCAACTCTCTGACGGCACGGAACGGCCGCCAAGTGGCGCTGCCCTTTGATGCCAGGCCCCAGTGGCTGCCCCCACCGGCCTACCCACATCCCGCCGTCCATACGTCCAACCGTCCATCCGTCCATCTGTCTGCCCGGCCGACTGGCCCATAACGGTTTTAGAGATGTGGCTTGATTTCAGTGGAATTGCTAATAGAATCACTGGGAGTCCGACCCCGGAGCTCACTTTTTATCAAAGGGTTGACTTTGTCTAAGCGAATTGCTGCAGATTGCCGCGAATTGTCTGCGGGCTTGGCCCCAGCCTGCCTCAGCTCCAGCAGCAGCATCGAAACCTTCAGCAACTCCAGCCACTCTAGCAACAGCAACAACAGCAACATCAACAACAACAACAACAACAACAAAATCCATCCAACTTAACTACCTATCCACCTGATGGCGACACGTACCTCGTTTAGGCAAGCGCCGGCCGCAAGTCGCCGGCGCCTGTGGGAAAATGCGACTGCTCCTTGCTGTTTATGAGTTAAGGTGTGGCCTGGTCTGCCAGTGCCCAATTCTGCAGCTCACAGTTGCCAGCTTTCAGTTACCATTTGCCACTAGGCTTAGACTGAAAATTCCCTTGGTCTACTTGGACAGTTCACCATCTGCATACAAGGACAATTCGGATATGGCATTTGCCGAAGACGGAAGACATAAACTTAAGACCTACTCAGGCTCAACAACATTCAAAAGGAAGAGTTGCCACTCGAATATAGAAATATATACATATATATAGTGCCCAGAGGAGATATGAAGAATAGCGCAGGACATCGAGTCAATTAGCAAGCAAAGGTTGGAGGAAGGGAAGGGCACGATATGTGTTAGATGTGCATCGGCGATAACCCAGTGACATTTGTGGCTAATGGGGGACGGGATAGTTATGTGGTGGGGGTAGGGGGCGGCTGGCACGACGATAAGGGCCAGCTAGCAGTTAGGAAGACACAACAGTTAAGATAAAAATCAGCTGATTGATCGTGAAAAACGCAAGTGGCGGTAACAACGACAGAGACGGAGACGGAGACAGAGACGGGGGCGAAAAATGTGGCAGGGACGGCGGCGGATGGTTAGTTGTTGTGTGTGCAAAAAATGTCAAAATATTTGCAGAGAAAAAGGCGAAGGGATGGCCAGGGGAGGGCTGCCTGCTGTGAGGGTGGATGGTTAGGTTAAATGGGTTGCACGGGTGCATGGGTGCAGGGGTGCAGGGGTGCAGGGGTGTACGGGTGCAACAAATCTATTCCGACTGTTGAAAGTTGAAAGTTGACAATCTTCTACAAAAACGACAAAGACAGACAGACAGACTGAGCGGGGTGTGAGAAGGAGGAGGGGGGAGAGAGAAGAAGAATGCCTCGTGACAAAAGAGGCCGCCGCTCGCCTCAGCCGGGCCATTGAGATTTAATTGCAGCGACGGCAGTTGAGCAATAAAATTTATGACCTACAAATAATGGGACTTGTTCAACAGACAACGGACCCAATGCCAATAGATGGGCTTTGATGAATGGCTTCGAGCCGCCGAGCCAGCGATTGCAGCAGCGCCAGCAACAGCAGCAGTGGCAGCAGCGGCAGCAGCGGCAGCGGCAACATCGTCACTGTTGACGTTGACGATGTGCGGCAATTACGCGTAAGTGCCCAAACGGCCGGAGGGTGGCGGGGGCGATTACTGCCGAGGGTGGGCGCAACATCAAGTAGTGGGTCAGCTGATCTGCCCGCTGTACTCGGCAGCAGCGCCACCTGCGGATTGATGGGAAGATATGCGCAAATATATCGATTACCAGCGGCCCAGGCCGACAATGAATGAGAGCGAAAAGGAGCGAGCGGGAGTGAGAGAGAGAGAGAGAGAGAGAGAGAGATGGTGCGGGAACCTAGGTTAGTTAGGATGTTGATTGGATTTGATGACTAGCAGTGAGAAGAAGGGGAAGGAGGAGAGGGGAGAGGGGAGAGGAAAGAGGGAAGAGATAAGAGGGAGAGGAAAGAGATGGAGGAGTGAGCTGATCTCTTGCTTCAGGTAGCGGCAACAAGCGCCGATCAGGCGCACTTAATGACCCTAAACGATTTGGTCCGTTATTGTCCTTGAGTCCTCCACATCCCCCGCAATCCCTATTGTGTGTTGGATTGCATTGTAATCGATAGTTTTAGTTTTCGTTTTCGTTTTCGCAATGCAACAATTGAAATCAATGAAATTGAGAACATTTGCTGCAAATTGAAAAGAGGAAGGCAACATAAAAAAGAATAAAAGGAAAACAACAAAAATAAATAAATAAAATATGTAGAAAAAAGAAAAAAGAAAAAAGAAAATTGTAAATAGAATTTCGTATTAAATGAAATCGAGGGCTTGCAGCAATTAAATCTACTTGACTGCATCGGGAAACTGAAAACCGAGCCACTGTACTAGCTCTCGGTATCTGTGGGTATCTCTGCACCCCCATACACGGCACACAGCACACGCCCCCTTCCCCTATCCACCACTCACTTTCCACCATCAACTATCCGCCGTCCGCCTCTATGCATCATCCAATATCACGACCCAAGGACGAGGCTCCTACGAACAGATGTGCGGATTGCAATCTGGAAAAACAACAGGATCATCATCCGAGGCTGCCCCCTGCCCCTGCCTCTGCCTCTGCTCAGCCCTCTCCCTGTTGAAGGAATCGCATAAACAGATTTGTTGAGTTGAGTTTCTTTGAAGGAAAAACCGCGAATAAGGACTCTTCTCCTGCTGAAAGCAAACCTAGAGCAGAAGATCCCAAGCTGATGTTTCACTTAAAAGAATTAAAGGATCAAGGATGAAATAAAAATAATTTCTTAGATTTTAAGTATAAATTTCAGAACTTTTTTTTTAAAATTGAAAAATTCTTCTTCTTCTAGAAAATTCAAGAAAATTTCTAAGCAATTTTAAACAGTAAAAAGGAAAGGGAAAAACTAAACTCAGATATAAAAAAAATACACAAATTTAAATTATTGTTTGATATAAATAAAAGAAAGTAAGGATAAAGAAGTGACAATGGAGGACAGTTTGGGTTCATCACGTAGAAGGACGGAGGACGATCTACTGGCTGAGGAAAAACACTCAAATTTTGAAGGGATAAAAACTTAATTGGAGAAACCCAAAAAATGTGCATGTGGCAAGCAAAAGTAACCATGGAGGACAGCCGGCAGAAGCTAATTAAAAATTGAATATTGAAAATTGATAAAAACCAAGGAAAAACTTTATTTTTCGGTTGACTGAAAATCACTCTGAATTTGAAAGGAGCCCCAAGGTCATTGGAGGGCAAATATTCTGAAAGTCTCAAGTATACCAAGAAATATTTATATATTTATAAATTTATTATCTAATAAAATATTTAAAATTTAAAGGAAATAAGGGATGGGGATGGGGTGGGGGGTGGTGGGATCTCTTTTAAGACCTGCAACCTAACGTGTGGTTCTTCCGTTTAGATCTTCGTCTTGATCAGACAGACATTGTATATATACCAAGCATAGGTAATTATAATAATTATAATAATATTATTAAATTTATCCTTAAAAAGGATATTCTTAAAAATAATAATAGTATTGCTACTGATGAATTCCTATAGTTCATCAATAGCAAAATATCTCAGTTTCAAAGGGAACGAGATTAATTTATTTAATATTTATATTAATTTATTATTATTAAGCCAATAATTTAATATTAAAATTAATAAAATGATATATGTAAATTATTATAATATTAAAATTACTAAACAATAAACAGTATGTTAAGAATGATCCCTGATCTTAAAAGTATCCCATGGATGACGATTTACATAGAATTTTAATATTTATTTTCAGCTCTTGAAATAATTAATTAATTAATTAATGGATAAATTAATAGTTTGTTATTAATTAATTAATTTTTTAATTTTGAACAGTTTTTGGAATGATCTAAAACCCTAAAATATTTTGTGTGAAAGCTAAAAAGGACACGCACAAGCATTTTCTAACTAACCATGGAGGACACACGAGTGGAGAGTTGATCGCTTCAAAACTGGAAGAATCGAGGGAAAATGGGGAACTCATGAGAAGATTTCTGGAGTTAGAAACACTTGACGATTATTTAAACAAATATCAGAAAACGTTCTCCGGCCGCAAAGTCCCGGTGGCTCCCCCTGGTGGCACAGGCAGCCCCTTCGTGTGGCATGTAGCAAGGGCAATGGTCGTCGGCGGAGTTTGGAAATGCCAAAGGAAATTGCCCAACAGTTTGTCAACCGGCGAACCGACAACAATGCCGCCCCCTAATTACATATAATATGTGACAATGTCCGTGGCAGCGCTCCAGTAGTCGCTTGTCCACTTCGCCCACTTTGGGTCCGGCGGTGAAGTCCATCGCGATCACTTTGTTGTTGTTGTTCACTTGGGTCTTGTGGGTCTTGTGGGTCTGCTCGCTGCGCGCTCCAGTGGCCGATGCAGTTGACGCCCACACGTTGCGTCGCCTCTTTACATAATTGAGAGCTTCATGCGAACCTCGAACAATGCAATTGTTGTGCAAGTGCGTGGCTCACCCCCCACTGTCACTAGCCTCAGCCTCAGCCTCAGCCCCGCGGCCCACATTCAATCCCTCCCCCAAACTCCCTGCCGGACAGCATTTTGTCACAGTGTGTGAAAGATCTTGGGGCATAGCCACACGAGGGTTACGGTTCGTCTCGTCGCGACTTGTCGCATCTCGCCTCATCCCGCCTCGCCTCGTCACGTCTCGCCTCGTCTCGCCTCGTCTTGCCTCGTCTCGTCTTGCCTCGTCTCGTCTCGTCTCTTCTGTTGTCTAGGTGAAAGTACCCGTTGAGACGCTTCACGCTGCCGACCCTCGAACGTCGACTGTCGACCGTCGACCGTCGACAATCGAGACTCTCGACGAACCCGAAGACCGACGTGGTCAATGGCCAGTGGCCATTCGTTTTGTCTCCTGGGTGGGCGCAGCTGCAGTTCGTAAGGCGTAGAGCGTGGGACCGGGAGGTGTGGCAGGAGGGGCGAAGGGCGACAGCGGCGAACTGAGCATTTTGCATAACGCGACAGCAGCATGTAAACTTCTCTTCCTCTCTCTCTCTTTCTCTTACTCTCTCCCTCTCTCTCTCTCACTCTCTCACTCATTGCATCTATCTCTTTTGTTGTCCTTCTCTGTATCCCGTCCACCCGCCATGCCACTCCCCTTGAGACTCTTGTGGTCTTTCATTTTCTCAGGCTTGACAAGAAACGAGCAAAATTTGAAACCACTAAAGTAGAGGCGACGGTTGTCAGTGGTGGTAACCACCGCCATTGCCATCACCATCACCATTGCCTTCGTCATTGTGATCCTCATGATCATCACGACCATCATGATTGCCGTTGTAGTCACTCATTGTCGTCATCATGATGAACATCATCATGGACGGCGACCATCGCCATCCATCGTCGTGCATTTACAATTTTCTGCGAATTTCTTAAAATCTGAACCAGCGAGCGGCAACTGCCGCCAAGTGCTGGAAGTCGCGGCACAGAGTCGATCTTTGAATTGCCCACCCTCGCGAATAGCCCTTAGCCCATGCCTGCACCCTTCTCCCTCCCAGCATCCATCCCCATCCCAGCAGCCAACCGATCTACGGGCCTCTGCCCACAGCTTTCAGTTTTCAGCTTTTCAGCTTTCAGCTTTTCGGAATTTATTCAACGAGCTGCCCGCCCGCCATCATCGCTTCGCAATTATAATTAAGTTTAATTGAGTGATTGACGTTTTTAGAGAGTGCGCGGTCACCCACAAATCTACAACAACAACTACAGCAACAACAACAACAACAACAACAACATTGAACGGCAAATGGCAACGGAAGAGATTATGAAATCAACGAACGGGCGAACGACGTGGACGTGGACGTCGACGTGGATGATGATGGCAACGCCACAAGCGGGTTTGAGGCTCATTGTTTGGGGGTGGGGTTGGCGGCGGCAATGGCAGTGGCAGCGACTGCGGCAGCGGCAGCGGCAGCATCTCGCCATAATCACAGCAAGTCAAAATGTTGAAAGGCAACAACAAGAAACTAAGCAATTACAACTACAACTGTTGTAGTTGTTGTTGTTGTTGTTGTTACTATTGCTGCTGTTGTTTCAGTTGTTGTTGTTGTTGTTGGGCCCTCGCGTTCTCCGTGCTCAAAAATTGTTTTTCATACGCCCCGTTGGCAGCGTGGGTGGCCCACCCGCATCCCCTGCCTCACCAGCTCCACATCCGTCCTCAAGCCTTCAGTCTTCCAACAATATTTTGTTGCTTCGTCTTCATCTCCCTCTTCGTCTCCCTCTCCGTCTCCCTCTCCGTCTCCCTCCCCGTCTCTAAGCCGAACTCCAACTCCAATTGCCTGCTCTTCCTTCTCATCTTCTTGCTGGCAATGGCTCAATAGACATCGCTGGTTGATGTTGCCACATGCCGCCGATGGCCACTGGATGTTGCACAAATTCGACGCTTTGGTTTATGGCAAGTATCGACAGCAACAACAACAACAACAACAACAACAACAACAATAGAAAAAGCAACAAATGTTGACAATTCTTTTTTGTTGCACTTCTTAACAGTCCATCAATGCGTGTGAGTGTGTGGGTGTGGGTGTGTGAGTGGGTGTGTGTGTTGGTGTGGGTGTGTGGGTGTGGGTGTGGGTGTGGGTGTGTATTGTTCCAAAGTTCAAGTCTGTCACTTGATTTATAGAACATTTACCGAGGACTTAGAGGTCTTTGACAGTTCTTACATCATATACAAAATTAAAATCCTTGACAGTCAAAAGTTTCCTAGTTTTGAGTTTTTACAAATATTTTCGATTTTTATTAATCGATAAAAATATCGAATAATTTTTAAAAAAATTTTTAAGCCTAGAATTAAATTTAGGTTTGGGTGTTTTATTTGAAATTGCACTCAAAAATGTTCCTAAATTTGACTCCGAATTTCGGAGTGGGGCAAGAAGAAGCAGAAAGCAGGTTGGGTTTTAAAATATAATAATTATAATATTAATAAATATAATATTAATATATTAAATTAATTTTTATATTATTATAACTTTTAAAACGAATCAAGGACTTGGATAAGGACTTGTATTCCTTCTGTCTGTTTACTCATGCCTTGATCCTTGCGCTTGACTAGATTTCAGATATTAATTCAATTGCTTATCCTTGCCTAAGGACATGATATATTTTTGTGCCTATACCATTTTTATTATGTATTTATAACTGTTTACTTATCTACAAGATTATCGCCACTTTTATCTGTCGCCAACTCCACTCGTTTCCTCCCTTCTGCATAAATTAATGCCTTTAAATGTTAATTAATTAGTCAATTAAAATTTAATCAAATAATACGATGCGAGGGGAGGGGGGGAGGAGGAGCTCACAGCTTCGATCACACACATATATCTCATAGGAGCAAGTAATTCTCATGTATATCGATTATACAGCCCAAAGATTTCGTGGTCTCAATTATGTATGGTAATAAGCCCTTTGTAGGGCCAACCGTGGAGAAGGGGAGAAAGGACTGAGAAGGAGGGAAGGAGGGATGGAACGGAAGGGTCTGAAGGTTAACCTTTTATACCATCGTTTGTGCTAAATTGGTTACGTGTGTGTGTGTTTGTGTGTGTGTGTGTTTGAGCTTGCGTGTGAGTGTGTGCAATCAATGAATTTCGAGAATCGGGAATGGGGAGTCGGGAATGGGGAATCGGGAATGGGGAATTGGGAGTGGGGAATCGGAATCGGGAATGGGGAATGGGGAGTCCCGGAGCACGCATCAGCTTAGGTTAATTATAATGTTTGAAATAGAAGATTATACAAATCAACCGTTAGGTGTTACAAATGACCAAACACGCAACCGGCAATCGACGGCAGCGCGACGCTTGTTATGGGGCTTTAGGAGGATGTGGTGCATGGGGCAGTCATGGCATGGATATGACTGTGGGGATTGCGGGGCTTGGTGCTTGGTGCTTGGAACTTGGGACTTGGGACTTGGGGCACGACCTACATGACAGCCGCGCACGTTGCGCGTTTTTTGGGACTTTCATCGCGATGATCGTTGATTTTGATTAGATGATGACGCTGGTCCAAAGAGGAACGGATGCTGCACCTTTTGCGTTTCAGCTTCCCTCCATTTCATCACTTCCCCTTCCCTTTCCCCTTTCCCCATTCCCCTTTCCCCTGTCCCATCCTCCACTTGACTTCTCTTCTTCTCCTTGCGCACGTTCCACCTTCCCATTGGTGTGGCCTGTGCGTGCGTGCATTTTATTACGCGCCGATGTGATGGGTCTATTGAGATTGGACGTTAGACCAATCCAGACCGGAGCTAAGCTGCAGCTGAGGCCACGACGGGGACCACGTCTTAAAACTGAGATTAAGGCTCTCAAGTTGAACCGACCGACCTTTACGATCAGATCCACTGAGCATATTAACCAAGGTAATAATATAGTGGCTTCAGCTCACTTGTCAACAGTGACATGTATCTGATGACCCAGGGAAGGATAATGAGTACATATCCTATATCAATAATTTAGTCCTTCCAATCATTCATCGGCTCAGACAATTGAAAGGTATTACCCCCAATTAACGCTTATGCCCGTCCCTGGACTCCATTTAATGTCATAATTGTGTGTATATAAGTATGAGGGTGTGTGTGTGTGTGTGTGTGTCTGTGTGTGTGTGTGTGTGTGTGTGTGTGTGTGAGAATGTATTAAGTACACTTTGGATTTGCAAGTGTTGAGGTGTCGGACTTGCATTAAAGTTGCCCAAAGGGCGAATCAATAAATTTCACAGTCGAAGGTGCAAATATTTGCTGACAGCCGCGCATCAGCTACGGGTGCAACGTAAAATCATCTATTCAAAACCGGAATCCCTCGAGTTCCGTCCGAGGGAATCAGGACTAATGAAAATTAACGCACACCATAACTGAAGAGCCCGGAGGTTGAGACTAATTTAAGCCCGATACAATTACATTTCTATTAAAGGATGATTCAAGGCTAAAATTTAAGGGTTTTTCAGCACATATTATTTTTGATATTAATCGATTAAATATAAATCGATTGAATATTAATCGATTAGAAATTAATCGATATTTATTAATCATAATCGGTACTTATTAATCAAAAGCTATTTGTATACCAGACGGGCCCAGGGACGAAGCCAAGGAACTATCTGGCAACTATATTTAAGTACCAAGTCTTATTTAAAGTTATCGATAAAGATATCAATAAATCTCGATTATTGATATAAGAAGGTTTTAATTGCAATCCCCTAAATTTAATGACTGAAGAATCTGTAAGACATTTGCCCAACATAGCAAGCTCAGTGACAGGATTTGTGCTGTGATCTTAAATGCCATCAACAATAAATAGTTTATCGATAGTCGTAGATGCCACCAGCAATACATAATTTATCGATACTTAAGTTCTTGGATTGCTGCGATAGTCGATTACACTCAAAGGATAAAACATTTTATGAAACCTTCCGGTAAAGCCAGCAAAAGATATAGTCGATAAACGATCCCTAATGTCCAGCGATCGGGCTAATTACAGGCTATGAATGAGGGACGATTGCTTCCCCCTGAACTGGATTCAATATGGAATATGTTGGACTTGGATGGGGTAACAGCTTCTGTCCCAGTAAGTGATCCGATTAAAAGTTGTGCTCTATAATTTTGGACAGATCAATAATAGGGTATTCCCGGGTCGGCTCCCAGCTCCCTCTCAGGGGACTGCACTTAAAGTTCTTCCGGTAGAAACGATAAACATATCGCTCTGGCCATTACCGTAATGTCTATCGATCAGTTTAATTATGAGTTTGTCTGGCACGACTGCCAGTCCCAATCTTGGCCAGAGCCGAGCTGGTGGTGACTCACATGGCCAAGTGACTTGTCGACTTTCGCAGGATCGCTTACAGTTTGAGGGGTATTGTTATTGGGTACCTTCACTACCACCGCCACCGCCACCGTCATTGACGACGCAGATGCGAACGTGGACGCGGACGAGGACGCAGGCAAAGAAGTCGTCGACGCTGGACACTGGAGGATATCATAATAAACCTGTTCATCTAAGCTTGTTAAGGGAAGGTCTCACATCTTCAGCTGCAGTTCCCAGCGCCTGTTACAGCCTCAGCTTCGGCCTGGGCCTTAGCTCCAGCTGCAGCGCCAGCTCTGACTCTGACTCTGGCGCTGGCGCTGGCTCTGACTTTGGCTTCGGTTCCAAGTCGAGGTCCAGATCCGGGTCCATCATAACGACAGCAGTGATGACCATGATGATGATGATTATGATGATGCGACTCCGCTTGTCATAATCAAAAACGAAGAAACGAGCAAAACAAAAAAAAAAGTAAGAAGAAAGAAAAGAAGAACGAGAGGAAGACGGAGAGGTAGAGGGAGAAGGAGAAGAAAGAGAGGAACGAGAAAAAAAACATCACTTTAGTCATAAGCGGGCGGACGCGAAGCCTCAACTTTGTTTCTGGCTGCCCCTTTGCTGCCAGGGCCTGCAGCATGTTGTGTGGCTCCAACTGTGCGGTGGTGCCACAGCCTGGACAGAAGATGGACAGTGCGGTGCGGTGTGGTGCGGCTGTTGGGGCGGGTCTTGATCTTATTGTTGTTATTGCTGTGGTGCTTGTCGTTAAAGTCGTTATTATTATTTGTGGCTCTTTAAGTGGCTCATTCGCTAACTGCCGCACGACGACGTTGGCGATATTCGTGTGCCTCCGACTGGCGTCGATGCAAGCGCTGGCGTTGGCGTTCCTCTTGCTGTTGACGTTGACGTCGACGCTGACGCTGATGCTGTTGCTGTTGCTGTTGCTGTTGCTGTTGCTGGTGCTGTGATGGTGATGCTGACAGCCACAGCTTGAACCAAAGCAAACGGCAACTGCGGCGGTGGTCCACTTGGCGCTCTCGTGAATTGATTCATAAAATATTATATCATTTTTTTTGTTTTCATCGTTCATCGTTCATCGTTCATCGCTCATCGTTGCTTGTTCTTTTTCTTTCTTTTAATCTCTTTTATTTTTTGTACTCCTTATACATTTTATATGCATTTTGTTCTTGTGGATCGCCTGCTTCCCCGGATCGTTTGGGGCTTTGTAATTAGCGTGCATGTTTACCCGAATAATTTCACTTCATGGCGCTCGTTGAAGAAGTTATTATCGAGTCTGTGTTTTGGGGCACGAACCTTATGCGACGTCCGCCAATTAGCGGGGTCCACTGTCCAAAATGTCTACCCTCTGCCCGCCCCCTCCCCTTGTCCTCTCCACCCCTTCTTATTACTTGGCTTAATTTCGGTCTTCGTTTTTCTCCTTTTCTGCTCTTTGTTTTTGGAGAAACTGTAACGGAAGGAAGTGGGAAGTGGGTCCATCGTTGGAGGCTTGTGGGTTGAACGCAACTCTGATTTTGGTGTACACTTCCACTCGGCGTTCTCCATTTGTCTCTCCCTCTCTCTCCCTCTCCCCCTCTCTTTCTTTCTCCCTCTCTGACTTTACCCCGTCTCTTCGGTGCCGCTGGCAATTGCATAAATCAGCGGCCGCTGGCCCCTTAATTGACATACTCGCATGTGGACCACCGTGTGGCCGCTTTCCGCCGAACTGTCGCCAATTTATGGAGGGTAGCCAAAAGGTCACGTCACGCGGACGCAGACGCGGACGCAGACGCAGACACAGACGCAGCCGCAGACGCGCTTGACAGCAGCTCGTAAGTTTTTGGATCACCCGTCTGATCCATCGGATCAGAGCATAGACTTTGGGCACGGAGGCTCAACATGGAGGCAGAAGATTTTTGCGGTGTGGAAGACTTCAGCCAAAGACACGAAGAAATCGATTGAAGTATTTGCCAGGATTTCCCCAAGCAAAGGATATGATATAAGAGCTTTTCCCATAATCACATAATATCAGCGCCCGAAGCGCAGCTCTAAATTTGCCCTAATCCTGGGTATACTCTACTCCTGTCTATCCTGGAGCCCTTATCCACTTGAATCCCATCATCACATAAACTCCTTACTCATTTCTGGGGATATGAGAAGCTCTCGGGAACGAAACGAAACCTTCTTCAGGTAGGAGCTGCTTTTCCTGCATTTTATTGTCACATTAAACGGAACTCAAAGGATCATCGCACTGTCACAGTGCATAGAGGCCTTAACGGATCGGGTGTGGGGTAATTATCCTTGGGTTCAATGCAACTCAAGTAGGCGAAGTTCTCTAAAGCATTCTGGGGGCGTAACCAAAACGTTTAGGGACAAGAAGCCACTGCCTCACATTTTTTTGTTTTTGTCCTGCGACCATCGTGATTATTGTCATTAGCCTAAACGGCGGTTCTTTGACTCCTTTCAGTTGAACGACCTAGGGGCCGGGTGCGGTGAGCCGGGAGGGGGAGTAGTCGGGAGTCGGGAGTCGGGAATTGGCATTGGATAATGGATAATGGCAATATTGTTGTTGTTGTTGCTTGGACCCAAAATATACTCGAAACCTACTTATGTATATCCTTTCAGGCATCTCGGATTACCAAGACTTCGCCTTACCTTGCCTCGCCTTGCCTCGCCTTGCCTCGCCTCGCCTTGCCTCATTCATGGGTCGCGTCTCTCTGATCTTTTCCTGCTTCGTGTTGTTGCTGGTCTTGTTGTTGTTGTTGTTGTTGTTGTCGTCTAAGTCTTATTTATTTTTTTTTCTTTGAGGGCAGTTGTAGTTGTGAGTTGTACCAACAATTCCTCCCCGCACCACATCCCCACGTTAGCTACTCCAAAAGTTGGATCAAAAGTGCCGCATATCCTGTGCTTGAATTTCATTCATTGAACAAGACGCGGGTGTGTCTGTGTCTCGGCGTGTCTCTGTGTCTGTGTGCCTCTGTGTCTGTGTGACTTTGTGTCCCTGTGTGTAAGCTGACGATCCTTTGAGCTTGTATCATGCTTATAGAAGCTTAATTAAGTTGTTGTCTCCGTTGTTGTTGTTGTTGTTGCTATCAGCATCTGCTTCTGCTGCTGCTGCTGCTCCTTCCCTCTGTTGGATCGACTGTCAAATGTCGAAAAGCTCAAGGATCAGGTGTGGGCAGCGGCAGCTGCTGGGCTCCTTTGTCAGCTTCATGTATCCTCCGAGCATTCCGAGTGTGCGCTTCTATTCAATGACATGAATTGGATCACACTTCAAAGGGGTGATTCTTCTAGGAAAACTTCCTCCATCCATGAGCCATACACGATGATGATAATATACATGTTTATTGGCAGGACATTTTTTCAACTTTCCACATAGAAACCAAAGAAATGTACTAATTGCTTAAAGGACTCCTTGTGGCGGCCTGCTTGACTTTTATTCTTATAGTTATTAGATTGATTACATGACAGGAGCTGCTTTTTGAAAATCCTGCAATCCTGCCTCAGGACTTCAGAGACTTAAAATTAAAGGTGTTCAGGTGCAAGGCTTCGGTTCATGCATCATGAACTGAATCCTTTGGATTTTTACTTCAAGTTAAATCTATTGAAAGACTTCGCTTCTTCGCCTGGAACAAGCTCCTAGCAGTGAAAAGCTCTGCCATGGCTGCCGTTGACATCGGGCATAAATTATACGCCCACTGAGGACTTCTTAAACTCCTCCCTGAAGCTGCCATGTCCTATTCCTGGACTGCTGCGTTCCTGTCAAGCACCAGAGCCAATGCATTGACCTCCTTCACACGCAAGCACACAGTCGCACACACCAAGCAACACAGCACAGCTCAGTACACACAATACACACACAATGCACACACACACACACACACACACACACACACGCATACACGTGGCACTAGGTAATAATGGTTGCCCGAGCCCTGGAACTGCAACTGGGTAGCAGTGGAGCGAAGTAGGCGTCCGGTGCCAGGGCCAGGGCCGAGGCAAGGTGGAAAAAGAAGGATGAAGGGAAAAGGGGCAAGGAGAAGGGGAGAGAGAGAAAAGGAGGGTAGTGGAAGAGGTGGCCTGGGTTGGGCCAGCAACCCCTTCGGCCGGGGCAACCTTATAAGCCCGCCTTTCGCGTTCTTCTGATTTCCTGTAAAAAGTGCCCTGGCTCCGGTACCGGTACCAGCCCCGCCCCCGCCCCCGGCCACGACCCATGCATAGACCCAGACCCAGGCCGGGGCCTGGGCTCTAAGTGGCCTAATTAGCAACCGTGCGGCGATCAACACCACTCGTCACCAGCGTCGCCGTCGTCAGCATTTTATGGAGTGGCTAATGTTGTGTGTGTCCATGTGTGTGTGTGTGTGTGTGTGTGTGCATAGCACTTACCCATACATGTGAGCAAGTATTTTGCATATTATTTCACGCCATTGTAACGCTTTCAACGCGAGCAACAGCCACTGCCACAGCCACAGCCACAGCGCCGAGAAAAACTACCAACAATGAGGCGGCTGAGTGGCATAAAAAGCTGTCGCCCCGGCCGAGACACCACCTTCATGCAGTGCCAGTAGCAGTGGCAGCAACAGCAACAGCAACAGAAACAGTAGCCGCATGCCACATGCCACATGCCACCTCCATGTCCACTTTGCTTTGGTCTTGGCGTTGCTGCCAGCACTTTGGGCGGTAAAATTCGCTCTATACACATCAGCAATGGCGTCGTCCATAGTTTACAGTTTGATTGCAAGGCTGCAGCTGCATAGGTGTGTGTACACAAGCACACACACACACATACATACATGCGTACATATGTGTGTGTGTCTTGGCTTTAGCATGGCTTCCGCTTGTTGACGTTCGGCCCGCTCTCTGCTGCAACATAGCCATGATTTGTAGCCGCTGCCTCTTTCGTTGCCGTTGCCATTGCCTTCTTTGCTGCAGTTGGTATTTCTTTTCATGCCCCTTTTCCCGCAACGCCCATGCCCCCCACCCCTTTCCATGACCCCCATTGCCTATCGTATGTTGCCTTTTTTCATAAGGTGCCACACATTGGATCATTTAGACGACGTCGAGTATTCGCATTCCAAATTTGCATGTCCACAGGCCTTCGGCTATGCCTCCCACTCAGGCCCCCAGCCAGCCATCCCCACTCTAAAAACTCTGCTCCCCCTCCCCCTGCCTTTTACCGCCCTGCCAGTGCTTGGACTGCAGCAACCAATCCAAAGCGCACATTCTGCTTGCACTCCTTCACCTTTGCTGCCCCAAAAAGGGGGTGTCTTGTCAAATGTCCCACTTGGATGCACCTACCATCCCCTTACAGCCCTCTCCGCACGCTCCACTTCGCTTCCTCGTTTCACAGCCCACCCTCCCCCCTCGTCAAATTTGCATTGCCGCCGCCGCTGCTTTAATTGAGTGCCATTTCAGCTATGAACGTGGCTGCCATCCGATAATTAGGCTCCCAATTGATTCAAGAGGTGTCTACATGCACATATGTACATATACCAATACATGCATTTATTTCCATACCATATAGATACACACACACAGATATATAGATATATCTGATTTGCTGCGTCGGCAACTTTTGACAAGGTCTAAAATTTGCCCCAAATGCGAATCAAAATCTTAGAGGCTTGAAGAGCGACTTAATGCCACTTAATAAATGTTTGCCTCCAGAAGATCTCTTCATATACATATATATATCTATATATACATATATATATATAGATATATATTATACCTCATTTATATCGTATATATCCGACGTTTCATCTGAAGCGTTTCAATCACGGGTTAAAAATGTGACCCTTCCCATTAGCTCCCAGTCCGACGTAGTTCCCTGCCGATAGTTCGAATGCTTGCGATAGTTCGATAGTTTAATTTTGAATTCGTGAAAATATTGATTTCTAAAAAGTTGATTATATCTATAGAATATATATTTTCCTTACTGAACTCTATAAAAAACCTAATCCCAGTCAAAATATAAAAAATTAGAAAATCCCGCAAATAAAAAGTTGTGACTAAAGAACAAAGGATATATAGATATATCAAGGGGAGGGGGAGAAAGGAGGAGGTAGACCAAAACAATATAATTTAAACCAAAAGATTTAAATATCTCAAATGTCCTGTTGTCCTGCTGTATTATTTTCTACTCCTACGGTTGTTCCGTTACTTTTTAAAAATCTATAAAAAATCTCACTTAAGAGATGAAGGACGCAGCTTGAGGACTTCCACACGATCCTTGAATAATAATGATGACTGACTCCACATAAATTATATCTGTATATAGTCTGATCTTTAAAGGTATCGATACATTCAGTTGAACGGGTTGAAGATTGACTAGGATCGTTTCATATCGTGGGATCTTCCTTCTATAGATCAATAAGAAAAAGGATCCCTCGATATAAAAGATCCTAGTCAATCCCTATCCTCATTTAAGGTAACAATAAAAGGATCTCCCGTCCAGGAGTAAATGAAAGCCTGCCGCTGGTGCACGGCTTCCCCAGCTACCCAAATCCTGCTAAGAGCCAATTAAATTATAAGATGCCAGACAATATCCTTAAGTTCCTTTTTGTTTACATCGATTTCCTCCTCCTTTGATAAAGTTGACAGTCGCATTTGCAGGAGAAGTTGGAAAATGGAAAAATCTCATCGGATAATCGGATAATTATGTGCGGCCAAATTATTGGATAAGTGAGTTGTACGTCCATTTCTGCATTATTTGCAATTCGGATGAGTCTCCGGCATCTGCGTCCAACGGGAACTAGAGATTCGAGAGATTCTCTTGGGCCGAGCTGCACTTGAGTCTAGGCTGTCAGTGTGATGGGGATGTGTGGGGCTGAGGGAGGGTACAGTTGTGCTTGAAGTGCTCTATAGCTGCTGCAGTTGGTTGCCTCAGTTAGTGGCACGCCTTTGCCCTTGCCACAAGCAAGTATGGCTGCAGCCAGAGTCGCAGCCACTGCACTCGTTGTTACCGCTGCTGCCGCTGTTGCCGCTGTCATTGCAACGTTGAGAGGGCGAATCAAAGCAAAGTGTGCAAGTGTATGCCACGTTTTAGCTCAGAGCCGCACACTTTGTGTGTGAATGACATGGCAGAGCCAGCGGCAACAACAACTGGAAGACAACGTCGACATATGCACAAAAGCAGCACCGGCAGCGGCAACGGCAGCGGCAGCGGCAATGGCAACGGCAGCGGCAACGGCAGCGGCAGCGGCAACTGCAGCAGCAGCAGCGACAACAGTAACAGCAATGGCAACAACAAATTACAACAACAATTACAACAACGTTGTTGATGATGACAACAACGACGACACATGGAGGCGGCTTTGTCAACGCTGTGACAGTCATAGAGCAAAGCAGCACCAAGTGGCTTCGGTTGGGTCTCTGCTGGAACTGGGACTGGGAGTGGGACTGGAACGCGGGTGGGTGGGTAGCGGGTGCCGAGAGGGTGACGAGGGTGACGAGGGTTTTGGGAGGGTTCACTTGTGGGTCTGGGAATGGAACTCTCGCTCGGCACTGCACTGAGTGCAACTGCAACTGCAACTGGCATGCAAATTACTGTCGAGCATGCTCATCTAAATTAGCAGACGACGCGGCGTGGCCGGGGTTAGCGCTGGCGGTGGGGGTGGTGGTGGGGGGGAAATCAGTAAACGGGAAAAATATGGAATATAGGGAGCAGGGAGCAGGGAGCAGTGAGCAGGGTGGTGGGGGGGGGGAGCGCGCCACAACGGTGGCATATGCATAATTATTTTTATTATTATTTTCTAAGGGCTCGCCCCGACGCTCGACGCTTGAGGTTGCCCAAGATTGGAGCTGCGTTGCCCACTAAACGCTAGACTCGACTTCAACCTCCAGCCAGAGGAGCCATAGCTCCGACAACTGCGCGCCCCCATACCCCATACCCCATCCACCATTCTCCATTCTCCATTCTCCACTCCTCACTCCCCATCGCCTCCAGCTTCTACACTGAGGCAATGTGCCGTAAAAATAATTATGGCTGCAAACTGCACAATTTCAGGCCATACCCAGGGTTGGGCCACACCCGGCTGCAACGCTTTCTGCGCCCGTTGTGGCACGGCTTGGTTTCTAGAATCTAATGTGCAATTTTGTGTTGCCTCACGCCACGCCTACTCATGGGGATGCAAGCATGTAATAGGCAGCAAGCAGTGGCGACTGAAACGCAGTCCGCCGCGACTCAGAGGCTCAGAGGCTCAGAGGCTCAGGAGCTTAGAGGGGCAAGGGATTTTGTGGCTTAGGGGGCACACAAGGGGGCGACCGAAGTGAGGTGTGTGCCTCTGGAAGTTGCCAGCACTACTACTACGCTTGTACGCTTTGTGTGGCAACTGTACTCCTTACGTAAGATAAACACAAAACACAAGCCACAAAACACAATAGAGCGAAGGCGACAACAGACATCATTTACATAACAACAACAACAACAGCGATGGGGAGGCCAGTGGGCGGGGGCTCCAAAATGCTCCCAATTGATTATTGGATACTCCGCCACATAAAACAAGGCCCAGTGGGGGGACGGAGGATTAAAGACGTTGCTGTAACTTGGAAAATGTGGGACTTGTCTTAAAATTCCCTAAATTTGCTTATCGCAACACTTAAGGACAGAGCACAAAGAGAAATCGAAAATAAAAAAAAAAAGAAGACGAAGAAGTGAAAGAATGCAGAGTTCACAACTCTTCCCGTCCACAAATACTTTCCATTTAGTCCTTATGCTTACAGTACGCTTAAGGACAGCTCAAATGGAGAGACCGAAGATGGAAGTTCAAAGAGATCCTTTTGCCACAGGATCATCAAATTGAGATGATTTATAATTCAGTTTTCTTATTATTAAGGTCCGAGTTTCCTTTGAAAGTTAAGGTGAGATTTACTTACGTAATAACATATCCTTAAAGCTAAAGAGGATACAGCCTCCCCATAATATATAATCCTTAAGACACAATCTTTCCCCAAGTCCTTTAACTTCTGTGTGAGAACTGCTGGCCCCTGCCATTGAGATCCTTTAATTGGACGCCCCACAGGAGTTAAGGAGATCTCCAAAAAGAGTAATGCTTCCGTAACGGAAAGAACCGCATTTAATGGTCCTGCAATTTTGGGATTGAGAGTGATAGGTGAAAAACCTTGGGAAATACCACAAAAGTTCCACTGAGACGCTTATGGGTGCAACACCAAGTTGGTGGGTGGTTAAAAGGCTTTGCATTAACACCACCAGCAATCTAGTCGTCCAGCCATCCACCCATCCACCCATCCATCCTTCCATCCTTCCATCACACCATCAGCCATCAGCCATCTGCCCTGAGAACGTGTGGCTGAGGCTGTTGATATTGGCGAAGGGGTGAAGGGTAGGTGAAGGGGATGGAGTGGGGCGGAGGCAGACGTCGGCGGTGCAGCAAACACCCTCAGCTCAAGCATCTTGAAGCAGCCAACCAAACGTCAAACGACGTTGATTCTTTCTTTTTTTTCGTAATGGGATTTACCTAAATGAGAGCTAATAATGCCAGGAACAGGACTACGGACAGGACCAGGCGGAACGGAGTCTGGGAATCGGGGGAATGGGAACAAGGCTAGAGCTGGCAATGAGTGGAAAATATTTCCGGATGATGTCGAATCTGAAGCTGACGCCCAAGCTGAGACTAAAGTGACGAGTGACGAGAGACGAGTGACGAGAGACGAGTGACGAGTGACGAGAGACGAGTGACGAGTGACGACTGATGAACGACGAGCGACTGCAAGTGAAATGTGCAAAATTTAACATGCCATTTGATGTCAGGAGATGGGATGATGGAAAGCACAGAATGAGGAGCAGGGCAAGGGTGGAGTTGGAAGCTAAGGTGGAAATGGAGACTGCCATGATTATTATTAGCACATTAGAGGACGACGGCTCACAGGAACACAGGACTTCCAAGGCTTTATGGCGGAGCAGCAGCAGATGAAGATGAGGAAGAAGTAGCCTAGAGCGTAAAGTGCATAGCCACTCAGGCAACACACTCGACAGTCGACCCAAACTCCAGACGAGGTCTAAGGACATACGTTAAGGGGTGCACTGAGGTGGCTCTTGGGGTGAATTGGCTGCTGACCTGGTTGACATTTTGGGATTTGCCATTCGCTCGGAAGCGGCAACGGAACTTGCATATGTAAGCAGTGCACAAGCAACTCTCGACCTACCAAACTCCCCCAGCTTCCACCTTCCAGCTTCGAACTCACCCAACCACCCAACCACCCACATACGCACATCGCACAGATCCTATGCCCATTTCCATGGAAAGTCAAAGTGCGCGCAAGGACGACAATTGCCGCGTCTAGTGGCACTTACGCTAAATTGCATTTCACTTATGCCTCTGCCCGGAAGCTGGGGGGGTGTGAAAAGAGTGTGGGACGTGGCGGAAAGCGGTGGGGCAACAAAAGTCGGACACTGCGAGTGTTTGGTTCCACCAACTTCAACCGATTTTCAGGTCATGAAGCTTGTCATGTGACACGATCACATGACCAAAACAAAAGGTGTAGGATGGAAAGGGGACAGTGTGAAGAGGAGGGAATAGAGTACAGAGGGGTAGGGGGGCGATGTTAGGTACTGGGATGTAGCTACCAAATGTTATCCCAGGTCAGAGAGAGAGCCCAACGCGCATCTCGTAATTATCTCCTCGCTTGGCTGCTATTCTGAAGCCTCACGGAGACAGTTTAATAATCATAAAAATAGCCACCGAGGGTAGCCCCGGCCATAGAAAGGGGCGCACGTCGGGACGGGGGGAGGAGGAGGAGGAGGAAGGCGACACTGATGATAGGCTTACGGCGTAAGAGTAAGAGTGAGAGTGAATGAGTGAGCGAGTGAGTGAGTGAGTGAGTGAGCGAGTGAGTGAGAGGGCAATCGAAGGGCCAAGTGCATCGGACTGTCGCCTGGTTCCGGGGGCAGACAGCTTGTTGCATGTCCCAGTGGCGCGTTGCATGTCAGGCATGCGACACGCTACGCTCATCTTGGCCGCAAGTGTCAGCTGTGGACAGCAAAGAAGCGGCTAGACAACGGAACCCAACAGTCCAGGGAGCGACTGTTATTCAAAAGTATCCGATGGGTCCAATAAAACACAAACAGATTCCTTGCAAGGTCGGCGAATGCCTCAAGGACAAACACGAGATGCACAGGCGAGACAAGGACTACGTTGCATTCCTCTTGCTCTTCCCGATTTCCGGCTCACATTTGTACCTCCCCATCACAGCTACCTAAGAGAATCCTTTTCAATAGCTCCTCTATTATTTCCTTCCTTTGAAGATTAAAAGTGCGTCGAATAGAAATGTGTAAAGGAGTTGCAGGATATTTATTTAAGCGATGGTGCAAGCCTCTTACTCCTAGACTGTAAGTTGAAAGAGTCGTCAGAAAATAGGAGCAAGAATTGAAAGGATAATTGAAACGGAATTTTCATACGGACAGAGTCTTTTAAGCTGCAGGACAAAGGACTTACAAGAAATGGCACGAATTTACTTAATCCTGATTTTTTAAATTATTTATGATTATTTATAATACATTTTAAGGACCTGCAATATTTTTTCAACTATAGATAAATAAATAAAATTAAAATAAATTCAAAATATTTAAAAATAAAACAGAAATTAAATATAAAATGAAAATGCTATAAACTCCTTACAAGGACGAACAGGATACGATTGCTATGTGGCAGCAATTTCTTCTTCATTTACTGAGTTCTGTTTTATAGTTTTGATGTCCTTCGTTTATTGTCATTAGCGGAGGGTCCTCTCCTCTTCCTTCTTCTCAAATTTTCATTTCTTTTAAATTTTTATTTTTGCCCAATTTTTTTTTATTTTCATTTCTTGGGATTTATTTTTGCTCCTTTCCCGTCTGAAATTTGTATTTATTTCCCTCTGCATTTTCATTTTCCTAAAATATATTTCTTTTAATATTCCTCCCTCCGGACTTCAGCTTCTTCCCCCCCGTTTCTTCACCCATTTCTTCTCCTGTTTCTTCTTTAGTTTTTCTTCCATTTTCCCTCCCATTTTTTCTTTCATTTCTTCTCTCATTTTGTCCTTTATTTTCTCCCCCATTTCTATTTCTATTTTCCGTCCCATTTTATCTTTCATTTCTTCTCCCATTTCTTTTCCTTTTCTCTTTCATTTCTTCTTCCATTTTCCCTTCCATTTCATCTTACATTTCTTCACCCAATTCGTGCTCTATTTCTTCTCCCATTTTCTTTCCCGTTTCTTCACCCACTTATGTATATTTCTATATTTCCTTCCATTTTATATTCCATTTCTTCTCCCATTTCTTTGTATGTTTTTTTTTCATTTCTTCTTCCATTTTACCTCCCATTTTTTCCCATTTCTACTTCCATTCTCTCTCCCATTTCCTTTCTCACATATATGTAATGTTTCCGTCTATTAATTCTTTTCTCTGTGTTTCTCTTCTTTTCTCTTCTTCTGTTATTTTTTCTATTCTTCCTTCCGTTCGTCTTCCTTTTCCTATTACATATTTTATTTCACACCATCTTATTTTTCCTTTTCTCTACTCAATCTTATATTTGTCTTTCTATTCTTCCTTCTGGATTATTCTCATTCATCATCTCTCTCTCTCTTTTTTATGCCCAATTTTCCTATCTTGATTTTCCCCTTTCCAGGATCATCTCAATTTTTGGTTATCCTTCGCTGTAAATTTTTAAAAAAGTTCTTAAATTGAAAGAAAGTGAATTTCCGATTATCCTTTTTAGGTAAGCTCAATTTGCTTAAGCTTCAAAGTATTCAGGGACAAGGACACTTTCAAAAACATTTGATACCTGCAGCTTGTATCTTTTTCCAGTTCCAATTTGCACTTTCCTCTTTCTTTATTTCATTACTATCGAATTTTCCTTCATAGTTTCCTTCATTTACATTTAGTTTTTCGTATCCTTTTTTGATATCCAACCTCCTCTCGTTTTATTTCCAGCTCGGATCTGGTCATCATTTAATTATTTTACATTTTTTCAATCTTTTTTTTCGTTTTCCTTACTTTTTCATTCTTCCTCTTACTCCTTTATACTTTTTCCTTCTCTCACACTTATTTTCTATTCTCGAAGCTGATTCCTTTTTGTCCCTTTAAAACGATGTTAACTTTACTGACGGTGCGCCTTTTGAAGGACTCAAGTATCGACTCAGCGCAGAATATTGTCCCACATACTCGTAGCTGTTACTCGTTACTTGTTACTCGTTATTCATTACTTTACTTTACTCACTACTCGTAACTCGCTACTCGTTACTCGCTACTCGTTACTTGCTACTCGTTACTCGTTACTCGCTACTCGTTACTCGCTACGCGTTACTCGTTACTCGTTACTCGCTACTCGCTACTCGCTATTTCTTGGTCAAATCTTTGTCTCTGAAGCCTTCAAGGATAACTAAGGATATCTTAGATCCTGATGTCTTCTGACCATCACATATCGTGGCCCATTTGCCTATGTGACTTCAAGTAAATTTTTTCTTTTGTATTTGTTTTTATTGCAATTGCCTTGTGTGTGGCTGTTGTTGTTGCTGTTGCTTCTTTTGTTGTTGCTATTTTTGTTTCTGTTGTTTTTGTTGTTGTTTCTGTTGTCGCTGCTTTGGGCCAAGTCAATGGAAATTGCGAAAACAAAAGCCCTACAAAAATGATTTCAATTCATAACTCAAACCGAGGAGTTGTTGTGGTTAGCAACATGTTGTTGTTGTTGTTGTTGTTGTTGTTGCTATTATTAATATAATTGTTGTTGTTGCTGTTAGTTGCTCCGTTTGGCTCATGCAACTTTTACCATAATTGCAGGCCACGCAGACGGAGACGACAAACACCGACATTATGACATCGGGAAGCGACAAGCGAAACGCAACCGAGCCGTAATTACAACAATTTGTTGACTAGTGTTTGGGCAACAGCAGCAACAACAATAACAATTGGCGGCAGCAGCAACCACAACAACAGCAACAACAACAACAAATTGTCTTTATTGTCATGCTTCAATGATGCAACTGGAAAAGACCAAAACGCATAACGTCGAAGAGGAGGCGGCGAGATTGTCACGCACGCACATCCCAGAAGCTACACACACACACACACACACACACAGACACAGAGGCACATCATATAGAGTCATTTGGCTGTGGCAAAGGTGGGAAAACGTTACCCCATCGAGGAGCCGTACAGTTGCCACCAGAAGCCGCAAGGAAGAGGACGAGCAGAAACTGAAATTTTCGTCACACTTCATTTCAACGCTCTGAACGCTTGTTGCGCCTCCAAATTAATTGCCGCCGCCTGTGCAGCGCCCCAAAATTTAATGCAAAGTTTAACAAATACAACAACGGCGCCCCAATGAATCGAGGCAGCAGCTACAACAACAACAACAACAACAAGAACAGCAACAGATCTCCCGGAGCCGCAAGTTGTGATTCCTGGCTTCCAGCACTCGATTCCGGCTGCGAGGCTCCGACTAATTAGCAGGACGGGCGCAGGCGCCAGAGTTTTGTTGCGGGCTTTGGGTTGCGAGCAGAAATTGAGTTTAAGTTCTGTTTCTGTGGCACGTAGGATATGCGCGCCACATGCCTCATTATCAACAATTGCATATTGTGGCACATTTTACAGTTAATTTTCTGCCTTTTCCATTCAGCTTTTTAGCATTTCAGTTTCTCCCTTTGCCTTGCCGTTCCGCTGCCGCTCCCGCTGCCACTGCCGCAGCAGCAGCTGCAACGCTTGCCACCATTTTTAAAAGTACGCCTCACCCCCGCCCCACTTTCCGTGCCTTCTGCTGCCACATCGTGGCGCAAGTTGCCTTTCCAAGTTTTCTTATAAATAAAGATGGAAAGTAATTTTAAAATGAGGGAGAAAAAAAAAACACGCTTCAAATTTAAGACTGAAGCCATTTCTAGCTATTTTATAGCCAGAACTATGACTATAGTCAAACTACCATCAGGATAATAGAATCCTATAAAATGCCAATCCGTTCTTAGCTTTCAATACTCCAAATCAGTTTGAGACTCAAAACTTTTCCCACACTTAAACCCAAGAACTTAAAATAAGGATAATAAGGACTGTATTAAAAATGAAAGTCAATGGACCAAAAAACAAATAGAAAATTTATAATTCGCGGCAAATATTTCACGAGCACCTTTAAGGATTTCCCAAGGGTAATTTGGAAACAGGAACCGAAAACCGTGAAAACTTAAAGCGGAAAGTGAAAAAGGGAAAAGCGAAAATGCGTTAAATTTGGCGCCAAAATGCGAGCTTAGCGCGCGAGTAGCATGCCGCAAGGATTCAATATCCTTTCGTCTATGCGGGACTGGCAATATCAAAGTCTGCTGGTGACTGCTTTGTCATCGTGCTGGCAGGACATGCTGTTTGACTTCGCAGGCGTTTTGTCACAAAATGCAGGATGCGTGAGGACCCGCTTTGAGGCCAATGCTGAGGCGATGTCTGCATCTCGCTCGCACTTGCTGCTCGCCCGCATCTTGGCTGCTAAACTCCGCCCACAAAACGATCGTGCGCATGTTTGTTGTTGCTTATACGCGTAGCGTGTGTGTGTGTATTGTGTGTGTGTGTGTGTGTGTCCACACTTATATGAGTTTCTTTAGGCAGTTGACAAAGTTGTCGAGTTGTTTTTGTGTGCGCACACACACATTTATGAATCGAAATTCACCACGGCTAGAGAAAATGCTCAAAGTCGCCGAACACTCGCACTCATACCCACACAGCACACATGCACACGAGCGCACAAACACACGCACACACACACACACACCACACTCAGCACGTAAATGAAGAGCCCGCACACACGCCGAGTGGCAGTGAGTGCGAGCAGCGCCGCCTGCTGCCGACAAACATGAACGACTCTCACGACGCCGGCGCAGAGCAGAGCGCTCTCTCGCTCCACCCCACGCCACGGACGGGTCTGCAATGTAAAATGGTCGTCGTGGCCAGTGGGCGTTGTTCAGCTGTTGTCTCGCTCGCACCTTCGCTCGCACTCAGCGTGCGCTCTGCGCTACTCCGACGACGCTCGGCCGTTAACGAATTTGCATATTTTACTTCTTTATGCTTATTGCATATTTTATTCATTACGTTCTGGCGCTTCTTCGCCAACAGAAGCGGCACCAGTAGCACCAACAGCAGCAGCAGCAGCAGCAGCGTCGGCAAAAGCGGCAGCGGCAGAGGCAGAGGCAGAGGCAGCGCAGACGCCAAGAGGGGATGACACACGAAAGTGTGATAAGGCATTCACAAAAGCATTTCTTGCCCAGCAGCAGCAGCAGCAGCAGCAGTGGCAGAGCAGTGGTCCGTCGTCTGAGACCCCCCGCCTTCTAACCCCCCACACCCCAGCAAAGTCGCAACCTACTGCCCAGTTACATGTTATTTAATTTTCTCTTTTGCCGTTTGTTTATTTGTTTTTCTTGTTTGTATCATCAATGACACCATTTCTTTTTGTCCATTTGCTTGCCTTTTATTTTATTTTTTTTTTTTTTTTTGTTGCTGCTGCCGCTACGCATTTCCCCACACCCCCCACACCACCACAGAGCCCGGCTTAGCCGGCTGAGTATTTAGGCTCTTCTTGCGTATTGATTAAAACTAGGGGAGTCATTCATTTTGATAGCTTCAACTTAATGTTTTATTTACTTTCCTCGAATTTTCTTAAATGTCGACTGACATTTTCCAAATTTCCAATTTTCACCTTTCGATTTCCAAAAAGCCGCAATTGGTCAATTCTTGAAGCAAATGGGTTCGTCTTGGTTGCCAGCCATCAACTTGGACAAGTCCTTCGCTACAGAAGTCAGAAGTCTATGAAAATTGTTATGGAAATTTTGACAGAAGCTGCACGCTGGGAGATCCTTGCAAATTAAGGATATACAAGCACGCAGAAGCCACAAATCGTTGAAAACAAATTTTTGTGGCTGAGAACTAGAAGACTGTGGGTAGTGTAAGGACTGTAAGGACTGTAGGGACAATTGTGCGTATTATAGTATTAGATTGTTCCCTTTACACACATAAACACACACACACGCACACACATGTGCCATATAGATGTGAGTATGGGTGTTGGTGTGGAGCTTTTGTTTTCACCCAAAGAAAACTTTTCCCCTTACAATTCCCTGCTTTGCCCCTGTGTGTGTGAGTGTATGTGTGTACATATATTTAAACATATATGTATATACATATATATGTATATATTTTATATAAGGCATTCCCGAGATGTCCTGATTGCTGCTCCAGTTTCAATGGCCGATATAAAGTAAACATTATGAGCAAACACACAAATCTGTTATACTGTCTTTAAAGGACACAGCAGCCAAGTGCTCCTGCGAGACCCGTGACTAGGATGCCCCCTCCTTTGTCAAGCACGCACACACACACACACACCTAAATACACACACACACACACCAGCGCACAGGGCATTACAATTTTTCGTTGGCGCTGCTCTTTTGGGTCTTTGGCCACCGCACAGGACACAACAGGAGAGCAATAAAAGTCTGCGAGGCTGCGTAACGTTTCTTAATGCGCGTTATCCTTGCCAGGCTCCATGCTGCCGAAAACACAGAAGCACAAAAAGCAACACAAACTCACACCCATACCCATACAGTGAGAGAGAAAATTGTGCGACAGTTTGGTACCGGTTCCGAGTGAATTTCACTCACTCACATCCTCACTCACAAAATTCACTCATACACTCATACATTCACTTACTAACTCACCTACTCACTCACTCACTCACTCACTCACTCACTCACTCACTCAGTCACTCACTCACTCACTCACTTACTCACTCATTCAGACAGTCAGTCAGTTGTTGAGGCAACGGTAGCAGACGAGTTTCGTTCAGTCGTTGCCGCAGTCACCGTCGCAGTCACCGTCCCAGTCACAGTCAATGCTGGCGACGCCATTGCCTAATTAACTGAGCAAATAACGTTTGCTGCACACAGCGCTGCCAGCGTCGCAGCTGTGGTGAGTAAGCCGTCTGCTAGCTGCACCGCTGACACTGACTCGGCTCTGTCATTTGATACCGTCCGATGGCAGGCGACGGACGATGGCAGCGTCGAATGCAACAGTTTTTTATTTTTACTTTCTATTCACATTATGCTTCTTGGCGTCGCCGTCGGCGATGTTAGTGCCGTCGGCTATGCAAGGAGGAGATGCTTTGCGAGCGAGTGAGCTGAGCTGAGCTGAGCTTTTGAGAGGAGTGATCGCTCTTTTTCTGCTGCTTGAAATCGTACGGGCGGCCATTTTGTTGAAGGCGTGTGGGTGGGCACATATCATCAACATTATCAGCGACATGCGAGCGACAACAACAGAACGGTGTCAAAATGCTTGTCGCACATAGAAGCCGCCGCTGGCGACAGCAACGGCGACAGCGCAAGCAAAAACTAAGCTAAGCTCGGCTAAGCTTTTATTTAGCTAGCGTCTACGTCACCGTCGCCGATGCCTTAACCGCGTGGCTGCCCTGGTGTGGTGAACATAAATGCCGCTGTCGTTGCTGCCCATGAACACAATCGCAACTTTGTTGCCGGCCTCTCTCTTTCTCGCTGTCTCTCTCTCTCTCTCTCTCTCTGCCTTCCTCATTCGCTTGCTTGCTCTCCATCACTCTTGTTTCTCTCTCTCTCTCTCTCTCGCTCTCTCTTACTCACTCTCTGAACGTCTCCTCTCCCTCTGTCATACTGTCTCGCTCCCACACTCGCGCTTTTACGCTCTCCGCCAATTGACTGACTTTTGTCGCACAGCTTTCGCTGCCAACGCCTGCGCCACTGCGACGCGACGCAACGCGAGCAACTTTGACTTTCGACTTGGACTTGTCTGCTGCGATTGTCTTAACCCGGCCCGACTGTGTTGCCTGCCTAGTGCTTTGGCTTGGACACGTTTCGGCCTGCAGCCGCTGCCACGTACCCGTTCACGTTCACGTTCACGTCACGTTCACGTTTACGTTCACGTCTTGCGTTCTTCAGCGATTTTTGCGTATTTGCGTATCTGCGTTTACCGTCGCGTCACCATCGACGAACGACCGACCCTCAGCGTCGCCACGAGGAGTGTGTCGCGTTTAATTGTGATTTCGATAATTTTTAATAATTTCGATCGCATCGATAAATTAAATATTGGATCAATTTATTTATAAACTTTTCGAATTTCAAAACTTTTTGTTTTGTTTTTTCCTTGACGCGAAATTGCGACAATATCTCCGTGCGGGAAAGCCTTCAGCCTCGTCAAACAGACTCCCTGTTCAAGTGCGTTGCCCAGTGCTCAAGTGTCCTACGAACTACAAGTAACTTAAAGCGTATCAAGGATTCGGATCCACCTAAGTAAGAGACTCTACATTCTGCTCGCAGTTTGAGCCCTGCGGCAAGGATTACTAAGAAAGTGGGGAGTCCCGATTCACCGTTAATAATATCCTTATGCGGATAGAGTGGAGCACTTCATGTCCTTTGGTTAAAACTTGACCTGCGATTTTAGAGGTGCTTTTGGCTGGGTATAAATTCTGCTGATCCTCCACCCCCAATCCCCCCTTCCTCTTCCTGATTTGCCCTGTCCCTTTGCCTTCACCTTGAGCTCGCCTTGCGGGTTCCCTTGAGGAGCTGCCATAACAGCCCTAAATCATAATTGCAATCGCCATCTCGCCGTTTCGACACCCTCCCTCCCCCACCCCCAGCGGAAGTTGTAAATATTTTGATGATGTGATAATCTGTTGCTTTTATCAATAGATGCTTCTCGTGTCGACTTCGCGTCGTCTTTCGTCGCATTCAACCATGACGATTCTGCAACGCAACGCAACGCAATGCGACGCGATGCGATGCGATGCGATGCGGTGAGATGCGGCGCGGCGCGATTCGATGCAATGCGACGCGCACTGCGAAAGGTGTAAATCGCATTTCAAAATATGCAAATTGGCAGCTGCATTTGCCGCATGCATTATGCCAACTGTCATTTGCACGCGGACAGAGACAGGGCAAGTCACAGGCAGGGACAGGGATAGGGACAGGGATAGTCATAGGCAGGGACAGAGACAGGGCTAGTCATAGGCAGGGATAGACCCAGGGACAGGGCTAGTCATAGGCAGGGACAGGGACAGGGCGGCGGCCGACGGGCAGGCGGGCAGGCAGGCCTGGGGAAGGCACAGATTGCAGATTGAAGCCGGAGCCGGAGCCGAAGCCGAAGCCAAAGCCGAAGCCGAAGTCTTGGCTTGTTTATTGCACAATATGAGTCGATATAAGCCCCGTCCGGAGCGACGCCGAGAACGGCCCGTGTATCATTTACATTTGTCAAATCAAATTTGACAGCTGTGGAAAACATAATATCCCCGCAAAGCGAACCGAGGCGAGGCGAGGCACGGCGGGACGAGGTGCGGGGCGGCGAGGCAACGCGTAGACAGAGCCCGAAGCCAGCGCCGTGGCCTGGGCCGGTTTTGAAGGGGGTCGTAACCAGAACTCAGCTTTGACGAGCGCCTCAGAAGCGCGTGACAACAAAACCGATCGATGGCGATGACGATGACGATGGGTGCTGATGGTGCGGGAGGGGGTAGGGGGTAGGGGGTAGAGGGAGGGTGGAGTTGGTGTGGATGCCGCCGGGAAGGAGCTCAAGAGCGATCACTTTTTCTGCGTTTCATATGTCTTGTCGCTGGCGGTCGACATTCAGGCCCCATTCCTTTCCAGCTTTCCGGCCGCCCCTCCCCCAACTCCTCCTGGTGCTGCTGCCACCACAAGGCGCAGCATGACAGCCGATCGACCGTTGACTTGGACCGTACTGTCATCAATTATCCTTGCAGCCGAGTCGCCGCCCAAAATAAACTCCTTTCGAGTATCCGCTTTGTTTATCCAACACCTTCTCAGGTTTCGCCTCACGTTGGGCGCCAAAATTGTTAATAGCCAAAGTTTTAAAATCGTCTCCAATCTCCAGCCCCCTCCCCACTCACCCACCCCCTTTGACTCCGCTCTAATGCCGCTGGGTATCGATGGCCATTGCATTTTAAATGCTGTGACTTATTAAGACTTAAGTGGGGACCGGCCCCTGGGAGTGGGTGGTGAATAGCGACGACTGAGGCAAGGATAGCAGGCAGAAGGCAGAAGGCAGGAGGCAGGAGGCAGGGGGCGGAAAGATTGAAAAGCTGAAAGGCTCAATGGCTGAAGGGCTGAAGGGCTGAAGGGCTGGAAGGGGGCGGTCAGCAGCTGCGATTGAAGTTATTGTAAGCTGTTAAGTGAGTAGCAAGCGATACAGGGATAAAAGAGAGCTGGCTGAGGGGAGTGGTGAGAAAGTGGAGAAGTGGTGAGAGGTGAGTGGGGAATGGCGAGTGGGGAATGGGGAGTGGGGAGGGAGGAGATAAAGCGGATGAAAGTTAGAAGCCAGAATTGAAATTGAAGTGAAACGTAGTCAAAGTCGAAGTCTGATTCAAACTGTAAAATGCATTTGTATGTGTGTGTGTGTGTGTGTGACTATGTGAGCGTGTGAGGGTGTGTGTGTGTGTGTGTGAGAATGTGTGAAATGTGCGTGTACGCGTGTTTGTGGAATTGTTGGCTGTTTGTTTTGCGTCGGGACTAAACTCTATTTTTGTTGTTGTTGTTGTTGTTGTTGCTGCTGATGATGATGGCGATGTTGTTGTTGTTGTTGTTGTTGTTGTTGTTGTTCCTTTAATTTATGTTATTCCCTGTTGTTGTTGTTGTTATGAAGGACAGAAGAATGGAACTGCCGTTGAAACGATACTTTCACCATCAGCCAAACGGAGCTCCTCTTGTTGTGCGGGAAGCGAGGATGGGAGGAGGAGGAGGGGGTGGGGGAGGGTGATCTTAAAAGTGCGGGCGACATCGAGACACACACTTAACTTGAACGCATAAACACACACTCACACACACACACACACACACACACATAAGCAGAGGAGACAGAATTGGCATTGTGTTCAGCCATCCACCTTTCCACCTATCCACGTATCCTGCCAGCCAGCTATCCACCAATCCCTCCACTCAGGTAGCCACCAGTCCCTCCATTCAGCTAGCCACCAATCCTTGCATTCAGCTATCCTGCCAGCCAGCTATCCTGCCATCCACTCAGTCGCCTATTCACCTATCCATCTATGCATCCAGCGTGCCAGCTGACGCCCTCTGAAAGGGCATCCCCTGTCCTGGCGTTGCTCCTGTTTATACAAAGTGTAGTGTTCGGTATTTTTGTATTTTCGTATTTTTGTATTTTCGTATTTTCGTATTTTTGTATTTTCGTATTTTCGTACTTCCGTATTTTCGTATTTCCGTATTTTCGAACTTCGGAGTTTCATTTACGTGCACGCAATTTTGTATCTACAGGACACTCGGTGGATTTGTTCCTGTTGGTGGTTGCTGCTGCTCTTGTTGCCGGGTAGATAGTCGATGGTGGATGGTGAGTGGTGGGTGGAGGGTGGAGGGTGGGGGGTGGTGAGTGGTGTGTGGTGGGTAGTGGTTGCTGATTTTCCAACGTGTTGTAATCCCATTTGCAGGATTGCGAATTCAGGAATCAATTACGAATTTAATTTATAACAGCGCGCGTCGTGCACAGGAAGCAAGAAATTTAGAGACTCTTTCGGGGTCGCTCCTGGCAAAAGGTGGGTCTGGGGGAGGTGGGGTGGGGCAGGGGGGGGGGGAATATATGGAATGGACGAGCGATGAGCACTGGAGGTGTGTGAATGGGCAACGGTGGGAAGTTGGATAGTTGGCAGAGAGAGAGAGAGAGAGGAGGCGGGGGAACAAGGAAGTTGGAAGTTGGATGTAGGAAGGGGAAGAGGAAGATGGAAGATAGAAAATAGAAGGAGGTGTCCTCAATCCTGGCCTGAACACATATTGATTTTACTCAAGTGCCTGCGTCTGGGCCCAGGCGCGGGTGGCAAGCGGCCAAGGCACTTCATTGAGATCTTTAAAGTTGTCAAGTCAAATACAGCGCGCTCCAAGGATATAAGAATGAGGGAGAGAAAGGAAGGGGGCTGAAGTATAGGCCATAAGAGAGAATGGGAAAGAATATCCTTGTTTGGGCAATGGGTAAAAAGGGAGATGCGTGAGGAGCTCTAACTCCAACCAAGAAGTCTGTAGTCTGAGAATGTCAGGTACACGTCTACCTTAGTCCCTTAGCCCCGAGCCAACACAAGCATCCTTCATCCTGGCCCACCCTCGTCCGCAGCTCAAGCAACAGTCGACTGCCAAGAAAACCAAGTCGAAATTCTATCCCATTTTTTGGCATTGCTCGAATGATTTGGCTACAAAAGTTTGTGCAATCGCCTCCTCCCACCCTTCCTACCCCTCCCCCTTCTTTGGCCAAGCATCCTCCCATCTCCTTTGCCGTCATTCAAATGCCTGCATAATGTATACAACAATTTTTGTCTAACAATTTGGCGCATTTTCACGCTTTTTGTTTGTGTTGGAAAAACGCAAGGAAGGAGGAACAGCAGGAGGAGGAGGAGCAGGAGGAGGGGTAGAAGAAGAGGAAGGAGATGAGGAGGGAGAGGGGCAACACTTGACAGGCACTGACTTTCGCTTTAATTGCTATGCAAATTGGACAAAGCTTGTCTCCTCAGCCTGAGGCTGTCGCCCGCATAAGGAGCTTCGAGTTTAAGGACTAAAAGCTTCATATCCTTTCTGGTACAATGGCCTAAAGGATCGATCGGCTTAAGGAGCTTTCAAGGCATTCAAAAAAGACCGAGCCTTGGCTGCAGCTCAAGGATAAAAGTCGTTTATAAAGTTCAAAGCTTTAAGGACCTTAAGGACTTAGACTGCCTTGAAAATTCTTTGGATTATTTGGGGAAAGCATCAAATGTAACTTAATCCTTGGATTAAAATCAAATTGAGCTTGAAAAAGCTTTTAAGAATAAGTTGCTTGCCATAGCCAGGACATTTTTAGGAATGTCCTTTGAATTGGATTTAAAAAATTAATCATCGTTTTTATTTAAAACCAATACCTGGAGACACACAGCTGGTCAGTGCGTCAAGGACATTCAAGAGCTTTGAAAATCCTTTCCACTCACACATAAAATCAATTATTTTTAAGGAAGTTCCTGAAGGAGTCCTTTGACCTGCAGAAAATGCAAGTAAAGTTATGGATCGACCTTTGAGCATGTGTGATTTAGTCCTCGAAGCTTTCACAATTAATTTAATCAGAAGATGAAGCTTTACAATAAGGAGGATCTTACTGAACAGGACCTTAAACTTGTCCGCTTCCACAGGTCCTTTTTCCTAGGCCCCCCAAAAACGCAAAGTTGGATTGATTTTTCATTTAGTGACTGAAGAGGCAAAGTTGTGCCGGAGGAGCCTTGAAAGTTGCTCAAAGGAGCTTTTCTTTTAAATTGCGTGGTGCTCAATTAACGCTTTATCCTTGGAACTTGGAAGCTTTTGTGGGCATCCTGCCGCGCTGACAGCCTTTAAGACACTTTTGCTGACTCATCGCAAAGTTGTCAGGGGCGAATCCTTGTGACAGCATCACTTGGCATCAATATCATAATGGCCAAGGAGCTGCTACTTGGCTGGCAATTTCGAAGTTCCAAGCGTCGGGCCAGGATGTGCAAGGATATTGAGCAGAGGGGGCGAATGGGGGGGGGGATGCTTGGCTGACTGGACTCGGGCAAAAGTGAATTCCAATTTCAACTCCAAGTGCGAGCAGTCCAAGGAGCATTCACATTGTCTGCTGCGCCCCCACGAGTCGCCCCATCATCTGTCTCTCTCTCTCTCTCTCTCTCTCTCCTCTCTCCCTCTCTCTCTCTCTCCCGCTCTCTCTCTCTCTCTCTCTCCCTGCCACCCCCAACATGCATCCCCCTCCCGCCCGCAGCAGCTGCAACTTTGGCATTGCGTCTGACTTTTACATTAATGAGGATGTTTTTATTTATAAGTGTTTTTTTTTGTTCCCCCCCTCCCCCACCCCACCCCTGCTAGAGTCCTGCGTCTTTTCTTATTCCCTTTTCCGTTCTTCTTCTTTCCTTTCGCTTTACTTGATTTCTTTTCTTTCTCGCCCGATGCTTTCATTTCATTTGATTCCCTTCTTGTTCTACGTGGCATTGCCTTTTGTTTGCATTTGGACGCTTTGTTGTTGTTGTTGCTGTTGTTGTCCCTTGGCAGGTCCTTGTCAGCTCCTTGCCGGCTCCTTGAACGCTTTCCTGTATTTACAGTTTGACATTTCGCTTGAAGCCCTTTGCAACGCTCGATTTCATTTAATGTTCCCGTTGGCGCGTCCTTTGGTCACTCATTTAGTTTATTGCTCTCCGCCATCCTATGTCCTGCCCTGCGCCCGACCCACCCACCACATACCACATACCACATACCACACACCACACACCACACATCATACACCATACACCTACCTACCCACACACTCATACGCTCAATCATTTTGATGATCGCGCGCATTGTTCGTCACAAATCATGGCCCATTTGGCTATTGGCGTGTCTGACACGCAACACAAGCCGCAGCGTCCTGCGTCCTGCGTCCTGCCGCCTGCGTCCTATTTCATGCGTCCCGTTTGGCTATTTACAATCGCACCTTGGCATCAAGGGGCGTCTATTGACCTGAAGAGGGCGCCACTATGCAGCTACAATTGCTGCTGCCTCTGCCACTGCCTCTGCCTTTGCCTCTGCCTCTGCCTGTACTTCTGCTGCCTTGGCTGCCTCTGCCACTGCCTCGGCTGCCTCTCAGCATAATTGCCGGGAGCGTCGTCAGGCTGGCGCCTTTTTATTACACCTTCGCCCACCCGCTGCCTAGCTCCAGCACACACACACACACACACACACATACACACGCACACGCACACATAGAGAATACACAAGTGTTCACATAACACTCAGTACACTCACACACACACACACACACACATACTTGAAATGTTGCTGGTCAGTTAGGAGGAGCTTCAACTCATTGTTGTTGTTGTTGTTGTTGTTGTTGTTGTTGTTGTTGTTGCTGGACTGATTGTTGTTTCCCTAAGCTCCTCTTCCCTCCTCGGTGCATTCCTTTTCATTTTCAAGGCACTTCTTATCCTTTTATTTATTCCTTCTTCCTTTTTTTTTTGCATAGAAAAGAAAACTTTGTTTCTGGCGCAACTCAAAAGTTGCAGGAAGGTGTCATGTTTTCATATCCATTGTTGTTGTTGTTGTTGTTGTTGTTGTTGCTCTGCAGCTGCTGATGAGTTTTATGTCCTTTTTTAAGGTACAGCAATTGCCTCAACTAAACAGGAAATTTTGGTAAACTCCAAAAATAAATTAATAATAAAATCAAATAAAATAATTCTGAAATTATTTTCGAGCTTTCACTTTTAAGGATGCGGCAGGACCTGCTGGTGTGAAGACCCTTCCAATAATGATCAAAGCACCACCAAAAACTTTACTACAAAAATCCTCAATTTTATAGCTTCAAAAACAAAACGAAAAGCTAATTTAATTTTCCCAGGAGGGAGTCCTTAACAAGGATACGTAGCATAGGCAAGGATTCATTTTGAGTTGTTATCCTTTTAGGATTCATTGAATATATATTTTACAAATATTGAAGGGAATTTTGGATTATTAGGGATATTTTTGTGCACAAGGATTATCAGCAGCTAGCCCTGGAGAGCAATAGACAGGACGTAGGTCCTGGTTGCAGTTGCAGCTCCCAAATATTCCCAAATGATTCACAGTTCTTATCAGTTTCCTTTGCAGTCTCTGCGCTCCAAAAGGACAAGTCGCCATTTGTTTTTCCTGCTGCCAGCTTAGACACACACACACACACACATACACACACACACACGCACACACACACGCACAAATAGTTTGGCTTTCGAACAAAGATGAAGGCAACTCAAAGCCTTTTCCGCTGGCAGCCCAGCCACAGGCGACGATGACAGCAATGAACGCGGTTCTGAGTGGGCGGATGGGCGGGTGGTGTGGGGTTCGCAGCTGCGCGAGGGGCGTGTGACAGTAGGCAACAACGACAACGAGCGAAGGCGTTGACGATGTCGATGGCGTTGGCGTTGGCGGTGGCAGTGGCGTTGGTGGTGGCGGGGGCGATGGCGGGGGCGGTGGCATTGGCGAAGTTGCAACATGGACAGAGACAAGGCTCAGGGCAGACGACGCCTTCGCCGGAGACTTCACAGATGAGAGCATGTCTACATGTGTCTCAGCCTTTTCTAGAGGCTGTCTGTATCTGTATCTGTATCTGTATCTGTGTGTGTGTGTGTGTGTGTGTGTGTGTGTGTGCAAGTGTGAGCAGAAATTGTCAAGTGTTGGTGTCGTTGTCGGTGTGAATCTTGTGTACTTTGGCCACTCCTTTGGCTGACGCCAGACTCGACAATTCGCCCACACGCCCCCACCCCCACCCCCACCCCAATCAGCCCCATCAGGCATCGCCTCGTCTTGGCCAATCGCTTGTGTAAACACTCCACTCGCCCCGCAAACAGCGAGTGGAGTTTTTCACACAAATAGTGTTGGGTACCCAGTCGCCTGGCGGCTGCCCCGACACCCCGACACCCCGAAGCTCAGCGCCCCCCAGCAGCCAAATGCCTCCCCTTCCCCCTCCCCCTTCCCCCACCCTGCCCAACCGCCCTTCTCTGTGCTGTCCTCATACCACCCCCCATGCACCACGATTATTCATACTGCAGCTTGTGCTTGGCCGTCCATTTATCTTGCCACATTGTTGGTGCCTCGCACAGCCACTGCCTTTCCGTCGTCCACTCCCTGCCCCTCCCCCAAACTCGCCCTCCCCCTCTTTCACCTCTGCTGCCCGTTGCTCGTTGCGCTTGCGGCGCGCAAAACGCTTTTGTGTGTTTAATTGCTTGTGAAGAGCGCTTTTCAATGGAAAATGCACAAAAAAAAGGGGGAGGGGGGAAAAAAGAAAAGAGAAAAAAGAAAAAAGAAAAGGAAAATCGCAGGAAAGGAAATAAAAAGAAAGAAAAAAACAAAAAGAGCGCACAAAAAATAATAAAACGCGTGCAACAGAAGAAGCTGCCCGGAGTGGGCGAAATGGGCGGGGGGAGGGGCCCTCAAAACGGGTCAAAGGAAGTGCCGTAAAATTGACCGCAGCTGCAAAGGATAATTTTTGGGAGTCTTTCAAATTTCCAAATTTTCAAATTTCCACATTTTCAAATTTCCAAATTTTCAAATTTCCAAATTTTCAAATTTCCAAATTTCTAAATTTTCAAATTTTCAAATTTCCAAATTTCCAAATTTTCAAATTTCCAAATTTCTAAATTTTCAAATTTCCAAATTTTCAAATTTTCAAATCTTCTAAGATTTGTCCCCAATCCATCAGCCTCCTCCCCCCAGCCCCCTCCCTACACACAGCCAATTAGGCATTTCATTGCCATGTCCTTTGAGCAGTCAGCACACGAGGTGAAAAAAGGATCAAAGTTTCACCTAACTATTTAACTAAAGCAGCATGTGTGTGTGAGTGTGTGTGTGTGTGTGTGTGAGTGTGTGTGTGTGTGAATTGAAAGTGAAACAAACTTGCAAAATATTTCGATTATAAAGTTTTTGTATTTAAGATTTTTGAGCCTGCGAAGGATGTTTAGACACCTAAGTACCCTGTAAATTAATCCGCACTCGATAAGATGACTATGCGCCTCGGACATTTACATTACACCACCAAAGGCTTCACTGTAGCAAAGCGTAAATCTCCACGTGCCTCGCATTGCCTGCAGAAGTCGGATGTAAAGCTCAGACTCATTCATTTTTAAAGGACGAACTTTTATTTTTGCTCAGTTTTTTACTTTGTTCATTATATGGCAGCTTCACTGTAGCAAAGGAGTAACGATTTTTTAGGCACTCTTTTAAACTGAGAGACCCAAATGGAAATCACTTAAGCGTTTCAGTATTCAGACAAGTTTCCCTACGCATTGGATAGTCGTTATAGTCAGGGCTTACTGTAGCTATACTTACAGTGGAAACCGAGTATGACCGACGAACTGAGCGTTAAATGCAGTGAGTAACAAAAGGCAACTCATCGACTGACTACAAGCTGCGATTGGGGGCTGAATATGAAAAGCGTACGCTTAAAGGAGTTTTCACTGTACCTAGTATATACATATATATATAGATAGATCAGGATATACCCGTCAAGTGTGCCCAGCGTATCGCAGGGTATATAAAACCATCAGGCATCAGCCTGAAATGCACTTTGTCTTTCACACATTGCGCCAACTGATTAACTTTTGTATGAGCTGAAAAAACAACAACTGCGGGGCAGTGGGAGGGGCTGGGGGGGACCAAAGGATGCGTTCTCGGTGTATGGTAGCTCACACACACGCACACACACACACACACACACACATCAATCAAGAGCAGGCAGCACAGTGCAAACAATGAACAACCTCAATGTCTGTACTCCAACGCTCTGTGTGTGTGTGTGTGTGTGTGTGTGAGTGTGTGTGAGTGTTAGTGTGTGTGTGTGAGTGCTTGATTGTGTGAGTAATGTGTATGTGTGAGTGGTTGAGTGTTAGTGTGTGTGTGTGAGTATGTGTGATAGACAGGCGTAAAGTTAATTAAACAATAAATACACACACACACACACACACACACACACGCATACACACATGCATGGCAGGACGGGAGCGAGATGAAGTTGCGAGTGAGGCGATAAGAGCGAACGGCAGACAAGGACGGAACTAGGGGAAAGAGACGCTTAAAATGGCGAAAAACTACAGACTACACTTTGCCAGTTTGGCGTGAAATTCAACACAACACCAACAGAATGATACTGCCTGCGTGTGTGTGTGTGTGTGTGTCCGTGTGTGTGCGTGTGTGTGTGTGAGTATGTTTGCTCCCCTGGTTGGGGTCTGTGCATATGTGCAACTGTGTTGCTGCATGTTTTCGCTGTAATTGAGCAATTGCCGGTCCTCGCAGCCTTCGGTCCTCGCAAAGCTCACGATTTGCCTGGCGCTCAAAAGTAGGCAACACTTTTCGTAAGAGAGCAAACATCATGTGGATAAGTGCGTAAGTGTGTGTGTGTGTGTGTGTGTGTGTGTTGGGATTATCTGTAGTATGTAGGTTTAAGTTGATGGCAATTATTTGGCTGCCGGACACATCAAGTTTATGCGACTGCAAGGCGCAACTTCTGCAGGATAAGTTCAAAGACATCGCTGCTCCTTCTACAGCAGACAAGCTGCGAACAGCAAGGAGCAGAGACAGAGAGAGGGAGAGATAGGGAGAGTGGGAGAGAGAGAGGGAGATAGAGAGCGAAGTTGATTGGATATTTGCCAAGACTGTATTTTGAAGACAGGATGCGCAGGACACATTATCGGGCATTAAAGGAGCTGTGAGCTGAGCTCTAAGTCCTTCGCAAGGGCAACCAAAACAGTTTTCGAAAGATGAAAGCAAACACACAAAGAGATTGCAGCACGAAAATCCTTAAAGGAGCACCCAATCCTTTCAGATGCATACAAAAAAAAAAAAAAAAAAAAAGAAGTAATCCTTCGCATATAAGATTTACTATCACTTCACAGGACACAAAAGCTAAATAATTGGACGAGCATCCAATTGAAAGTATGGAGACAAGAATCGTCATCGCAGGACGAGTGCCAAACAAAATGGCGTCTTACGGCAAGCTTGGTATATAATATAATTAGTATTCAAGGATCTGAAGGATATATTGCTAAAAAATATCTGAGCTTCACTGTAGGAGACATGACCGATAAAAGTCAGCCTAAAAAGGACACAGATACGAGCCATAAGTGTTATAGGACTCGGCAAGAGCAAAGGTTCCTTGACTTGCCAGTCCTTGTAGACTATAAATTGTGTGTCCCGTTGCATTATCCTGTTATGTCCTTATCGTTATTTGTTCAGCGTCCCTTGAACAATGAGTTTTTCCTTTCGGTTTTCCTTCTTTTTTCTTACTGCTCTATGTAAATGTAAATGCAGAAGTTCTTATCCAATCGTGGGTGTCGGTGTGTACATGTGTGTGTGCGTGTGTGTGTGTGTGTGAGTCTGAGTGTGTGAGTGTGTGTGTGTGTGGGGGTATATGTGTCGTACTGTATATCTGCGCGTGTTTGGCTTAACACCCCACAAAATACACCCACACCCAAACTCTTACTCAATCCCACACACACACTCACACACTCGCACACTCGCACACACACACGCACGCACACATAGACATAGACTGGCAGTTATTCTGTCTGTGTTTACATAAGGCTAGACATTTATTATGGCGCTTTTGTTGGTGATTCCTTTGCGTTGAATGGATGTGTGTGTGTGTGTGTGTTTGTGTTTACATAAGAAATACCCAATTTCACGTACATGTACACACACACACACATACAGTCGCGCGTGTGTGTGATTATGTAAACATAAAGAGCCATTCATTGTTTTTGACAGCGTGAAATTTAAGTTTATGCTAATTTTATTGATTGCCATTTACAACTGGCAGCCCATTCCCCCCGTTCCCAGTAGCTGGCTAGCTGGGCGATAAATGGGCGTGGTCAAGCATATATGCATGTGCATACTTTGATAGCTTAGAAGACATAGCTGGAAAGTTTCCCCCATTTTCGCAGCACAAGCATTCAGGCTACACGAAGAAGAAGAGTTATTAAGTAGTTAAGGGATAAATCTAGAAGCTTAAACCTCACTAATTAAACGCACACACACACACAGAGGGATTCCCATGTATATAGAAACATGTGTTCATATACAAACACACTATATCTAGTCAAAGTGTTAACCCATTCGTCGTCACCTTTTTGCCCCCAACATATTTGGATAATTTAACGCGCGCCGCTTGTAAATTTTACCAAGCGCGCGCACACACCAGCACACACACACACACACACACAGGCCAACAGGCACACAAACATGAGCATTTGCATACAACTAAACCAAGTTAGGCAAATAAACATGCCAGCACACACACATACACACACACCTAGAGATAAGCGTACGCAGCATACAATGATTGAGTTGAGTGCAAGTAAGGGAGAAGATGGCTGTGTGCGAGCGAGCGAGAGAGCGAGCGAGAGGCACCCACAGGCAAGCAGCCAGTCAAATAAACGCCGTCAAAAAAGTTTTTTAGATAATTATGAGGCAGCCAGCAGCAGTGTTGTGTCTATGTCAGTGTCTGTATTGGTGTCTGCGTTGTGTGTGTGTGTGTGTGTGTGAGTGTCCGTGCTGGTGTCTGTCAATTTGAATAGGTATGTGCGTGCGTGTGTGCACATGCATAAACGAGTGTGTATATCTGTGCACATATAAACTTTTAATTAGCTACAAAGCGCCAACAAAAAATCAGACAACATTTTCTATGCGCTTCGCCACCAAAGTTAAGCGAGAGGCGGAGTGCGAGTGGGAGTGGAAGTGGGAAGTGGGAGCGGGAGTGGGAGGCACACACGGAGAGCAGAAACGATTCAAAGAGAGCATCGCTTTTGGCTATGGCGTTCGGACTCACTGCTTATGCTCTCTCTCAATGTAGGAATGCTGCTGCACACGATACGACAACAAAGTGTGGTGTAAGTTATTTTAATACACCACAGCAGCATCATCAGCAGCAGCATCAGCCTCAGCAGCAGCAGCGAAAGCAGCAACAGCAATAACAAAAACAGCAGCTGCTCGCACACACACAAAACTAATCAATATACAAACAAGAGTCTAAAAACGGGAAGCTTAAAGGCGTCAGGCGGCATTTTGGTTGGCTGTTTTTTAACACCTCTACAGTTGTTGTTATTGCCGGAGTATTTGTTTACCATGTACTACTCTGAGTACCTACTCTGGGCGCTCAATAGGAGCTTAAATTTATAATTCCCTTTGTTTAGATCACAAACTTATTTCGTTGCTGCGTATAGAAAGCTACAAGTCAATATTTCTTGGTATTTCTTAATATTTTCTTATAAGATTCTTATCAAAAATATATACGAATTATATGAAGATTTATAATAAGGTACTTACATATACAAATGCACGGAAATAATTCCGCATTTGCATTGTTTTTGCTTTAATTATTTAATCGAACGCAACTTCTACATTGGCTACCGCTGCGATTCATCAACTAATCGCCTTTCACTTTACACCGCCCAGCAGCAACAACAACAACAACAACAATGCCAAGAAAAAACAACAGCAATGAAAACAAATCTCAACAGCAACAAAAATACTAAGTCTTGCTTGTCGCGCAGCATCCTCATTGTCTTTTCTTCACCACAGTAACAGCGTTAGTGACGACGACGACGACGACGACGGTGACGGTGACGGCGACGGCGACGCTGCTGCTGTAATTTTTCACACCACACACACACATGTATGCCAACATTCATACTCTCTCAAGAACACACTTACACACACACACACACACACACACACACACACACAAGTATGCAAAGAAATGTTGTCACCTCTTACAACTACAACTCAGAGGCGAACTCAATGTACGCCATTTCACTCACTCGCACGCGAGCTGCCTGCCTGGCTGGCTGGCTGGTTGACTGGCTGACTGGCTGAGTATTCTGTCGCTTACAGGGGGCACGCAGAGAAGTTAACGCTGCCGCCGCCATTGTGAGGTGTGGTGCTAACTAGCTGGCGCGTCGCTCTGTGTGCGTGCATGTGTATGTGTGCTTGGGCTCTGTAAGTGAATGCTTGTGAGTGTATTTGTGGTTAAACTTGTCACACAAGCTGAGCAATGCTGCTCAACACAGCAACAACAACAACGCAACAACAATAAGAGAAACAACAAAGAGAGTAGTGAGTTGGGTAGCAAGTTCAGCGTCATACGTATGTATTTACGTTGTAGCGTCGCTGTCGTTGCACTTGTCGTCTTTTTCTTGCACACACTTAGCGCCCATATTGTTAGCCAGCTCCCTCATGCATTCAAGACCGTAAAGCTTAGCCCTCAGATATTTTTCATTTATGTTTTATGTGTGCGTGTGTGTGTGTGTGTGTATATGTTTGTGTGTATAGAAACGTGTGACAAAATACATTTGCGTTGCCGTTTTTGCTTTTTGGCGCCGTCGCCACTGCAAAGCTTCTTTGTCTGCCGTTGCTGTCTGTATTTGTGTGTGTTTGTGACTTCTGCTTGAGCTTTGCCTTTCATTTGCACACCCCGTCAGCAGCCGTCTCGCTCACACCCACGCCCACCACCAATAGACGTGTTTGCGCAAACTTAGCGTCAAGTTTGTCACACGCGCGCTAAGCGTCACCTACAGTCCAGTTCTAGTTGTTGTTTGTGCTGCTGTTTATGTTGATGTTCTTGTTCTTTTCGTTGCCTCTTGCTCTTCTTCTTCTTCTTCTTCTTGGTTTGTTTTATCGCACTTGTTTAGGCGACGGCAACGCAAAGCTGGCTCCGCCACAGACGCTGCTGCCGCAGTGGCATAAATCTCCACATTTACATTTGTGGACCCATAAAAGTTACCAAAACGATTAAAGCGCGTTAAGCTTTGATAGCAGGCAATGCCACAATCTCTCACCTGAGCACACAGGATCGTCAATCACGATGTGTGTTAAATCGCATTCATTTCATATAAAAGAAACGGTAGCTGTAGCGGTACTAATTCCCAAACCTCCTATCAATAATGCAATATCTTCATATTTTACAAAAAGCTGCACATGAAAAGCTCTCAACGATCTTTACCACGTTCCATAAGAATATTTGAAAGCTCATGTTTTTTTTTAACAAGCAAAAAAGCTTTCTTTATTTCCTTAGTGATCGTTTTGTCTCATTCATCTTAATTTTTGTGTACTTCTGCTCTTACAATTCTTATCAGAAAAAGGTCATTGTAGGTCAAGTCACCTCGTTCGTGGTGCCCACGTTAAGCGATTTCACCCCCAAAACTGATGCTTTGTCCCTTACAGTGTTTGGCTTATCTCTTTCCACTCTTCTCCCTACGCGTCGCTTTTATCACATTTACAGTACTTTACTCACCTCTCATTCCCCTCCGCAACTAACGTACCACCCAGCAGACATTTATCAAACGCCATACTTGCTGCCCCCCCCCTCTGTCCCCAATGAGACTCGCCATCAAAACATTTGACCATTGAAGCGCATTTTTCGCTTGCGCGTCATTTGTCAACTTGGCCGTTTCGCTTATTTTGCAAAACCTCACAGACCAAGAGCCCCACCAATACACCACCCCCAAACCAACACCCTCCCTAACAGCTTTTTTCGTCGGCTATGATTTACTACTCGCAGTGCTTCTTCTTTTCGGTTTGCTTTTTGCCTGCTGCTGCTTTTGCTGTCGCTCACATTTTGAGCCATTTTTCTGGCGCGCTGCACTTTTGGTGTCAGCTGCCTTGTTACTTCTAACACGCTTCATGCTGCTTGTCACACGCCTTGGACGTTGGCGTCGCTGCTGCTGGTTGGCTTGCCATTGCTGTGTTGTTGTTTGCTTACACGCATACACAGAAAACACACAAATACACAATTACCCAACACAGACACCCCGTACACACACACACACACACGCACGCACACATACAAGAGCAAAGCGTCAACTCAACACTTTGGTTTTTAGTTTTCTTATTGGAACCGAATCGCCGCTCTCAGTGTCTCAGTCTGCCCTGCTCCCACACTCAGTATGAGCAACAATAGCACGACACTGGCAGGCAGGCAGGCAGGCAGCAGCGACCCAATTGACTCACTCGCACGCCCAGCGAGCACCGAAACTCAACACACGTCTCTCTCGTTCTCGCTCTCGCTCGCTCGCCGCCTGTCACTCGTTGGCCGCGACAGCAGCGTCGCAGCAGCAGAGCTGTCTTTGTCGTCGTCGTCGCTGTCATCGTGTTTCTTCGGGGGTTGCGCTGCCTGCGTCCGTATGTGTATTTTCCAGTTTGAAAGCGACCGGCGTGTAGTTCGTATCGGCGTCGTCGTCGTCGTTTGTTGCCCCCGTGTGTCTGTTGTTCGTCGTCTCGTTGTCGTTTGCCGCAACAGCAACAGCAACAACAACAAAAACAACAACAACAACATCAACAGCAGCAGCAGCAGCTTTTACAACTTTAGCTTTGATCTTATTGCTTGTTTCTTTTGGCAGCTGTCCTCTTGCATTTGTTAGAATTAGCAACAACGACAACAACAGTAAAACCCACAACAAATAGGCCCAAGAATTTAGCAAACGTCGCGTCGCGTTGCCGCCGCCTTCGCCGCCTCATTGACGTTTTGCCGCCGCAAAAACAACGTAACGCAAAACCAAGAAAACCAAAAATATAAAAAACAACTGCAACTGCAACTGCAACTGCAACAGCAACAAAAACGTGTACAAATCGCAACAAAATTTTTTTAAAATAAATAATTTTTTTTAAATGTCGTAGAAGCAGAAGGAAATTAGCAACAAAGCTTGTGACCAAAAAAGAAAAAAAATTATTGAAAATCAAAGAAAATGAATTAAAACAAATTCAAGTGCAGAACAAACAACAACAACAACAACATCAACAAATCGCCTGTGCATGTGAATATGTGTGTGTGTGTGTGTTAAATAAAATATAGAAAAAATATTTTGTACCTGCCAAACAAAAACTAAATCACAACAGCAACAACAACAACAACAACAATATTATTAATAATAATAATAATAATAATAAAAAAAGCAAAAAACAAAAACAAAGGAGAAATACAAAAAAAGGAAAAAAAAACAATATCAGAGATAAGAAATTGAAGGAAAATTGCAACAAGTGCAAAACGAATCAAGATCGAAAACGGAAAAGAAAACGAGAGAAAATCGATTGGAATTTTTCTGCGTGACGCACATTTTGATGCAAATTGTAATGTAATGAGATACGACGTCCAGGAGCTGCTACTTCATCAGTCTGCTGAGGATCCATTCGCCAGGTTCGCAAATGGGATGGCATATCATCCATTTCTGCAGCTATCGCAAAGACCCACTGACTTCAGCGTCTCGTCGCTGTTGACGGCGGGTAGCAACAGCAACAGCAACAGCAACAACAACAACAACAACAACAGCAGCAGCAACAACAGCAATATTAACAGCAACACAAACAACAACAACAGCAACAACAACAATAACAGTAGCAGCAGCAGCAGCGGCAGCTCCACAGCAGCGGCTGCTCAGGCGCTAAGCTCGCCAGGATCAGGCCCGATTCGGAGCTCACCGTCGCAGCTGTCACCGCAGAACAATCACAACAACAACAACAATAATAATAACAACAACAATAATAACAATAATAACAACAATAATAATAATAATAACAATAATAACCACAACAATAACAAAAACCACTTGACCACCGATTCACTGAGCGCCAGTCAAGGAACGACGCCAACGCCAACGCCGCCGCCGCATCCACCACCGCCAGGAGTTGCACTGCCGCTGCCGCCGTCATCGATACCCGCGCATCATTCGCCCAACGTCGCGCCGCCCACGCAACAAGGAGTACCGTCGGGCGCCCCGCCACCACAACCAACCGGACCGGGACTGCATTCACTGCCGCCGCAACATTTGGGGCCGGGGCCGCAACAGCCGCCGCCGCCGCCCTACTTTCCGGCCGCTGCTCTAGCCGCCTTGGCAGGCAGTCCAGCGGGGCCACATCATCCGGGGCTGTACAGTGCCGGCGGATTGCGCTTTCCGCCGCATCCAGCGCATCCTCACGCCCATCACCCGCTGGGCACCGCCTACACCACCGCCGAGGACGTGGTGCTCGCTTCGGCTGTCGCCCATCAGCTTCATCCGGCGATGCGCCCCCTGCGCGCCCTCCAGCCCGAGGACGATGGCGTCGTCGACGATCCCAAGGTGACGCTCGAGGGAAAGGATCTCTGGGAGAAGTTTCACAAGCTCGGCACCGAAATGGTCATCACCAAGAGCGGCAGGTAAGCATCATCCCAATAAACCACACTCTACAAATTCCGTCGGCAATTGGTGTCCATCGGTGACAGCTCCTCTCAGTGCTAAGTGATCCCGCCCTGAACATAATCCCATAGATCGAAAGTGAATATCTATTTTTCTGTTATCCTTCTGATCGAGTCCTGTCAGTTATTTACCCAAAAAGTGTCATACATCTACCCGATCCCCGGAATGATCGTGATCATCTTAATGATCCTTGATCCGATGGATCCTTCCAATTCAATTCTCTCTGAGATTAGGCTAAATGTGACCCATTTTGAGTGTAGCTCTCAGAGGAGCCATACTCTCTCCGTTGAAGTGCCTTGTCCTTGTGCGTGTCCTGTCCGCCATTGATCCGGAAATCAGCAGCCATTCTCGTGCCGGTGTCAATGGCCATTTCTCGGACAACTCTCAAGCGGAATCTCGCGAAGGTCAAACGCAGGCATAAGTGGAAAGCCTCCACTCTCGACCGAGACGCACATCGTGCGCCTGGGCTCATCTCAGTCCCCGTTTCAATGCCAGTGCCCAGGCGCATCCAGTGGCAGATACTTGAGCACGTGTGGCGTCTCAAGCATGTGGCACACTGGGAGAGACGTTCCGAGCGAGTGTCTTTGGGAAAGTAGGTGAAAAACGCATTTCGAAATCGTTATGTCCTCCCCTCCCCAACCCTCAGCGGCTACTGCCCACCACCCACCGTCCTCCGAACACACACTTACACACACACACACACACAGACTTACACACAATCACATAACATTCATGAGTAGTCAAGGCGTGTCATCATCGTCCTCTCCAGACATCGGAGGTCGACGTTGACTTTCAAGTTGCGTTCGCGCGTGAAAATGCGTTTTAAGCTTCACACCCACTTGAAGCGAGTCATTCAAACAGCCCAAAGTGAATAAATACATGAATGACTGAATGAATGAATGAATGAATGAATAAATGACTGAATGAATAAATGACTAAATGAAAGAATGAGAGAACGAGTCAATTGTGAATGCCTTGTGACAACTTACGTACAGGATTTACATTTCAAGAAATGAAAAGGAATGAGTGAATAATATTTGAATAACGTAATGGCTTTAAGAACACTTCAACGATTCACTTCATTTAGAAATTTAAAAAGCGTCTTGGCTTAAGAAAACGATTCACTTGAAGTGGGACCTATTTAAAATTAATTAAATAAGTGCACTTAAATTCATTATGAGCTTTTGGCTTTTCAAAAATGTTCAAATATAAAGTTGAATAGATTGTTTTATTCACATTATTCAAAATCTACTAAAAAGTGAAGAATATTCGTATGATTAAACGACAACAATGCATAGTTATTATATTGATTTACTTTAAGTTTGAGCCAAGTCAAATATTCAACGAGTATACGAATATTCAAAATATTCATATGAGTAGATTGTATAAATCCTTTGCGAGGAGCGAAAAGTATTACTTATAGTTCAATTGGAAAAGCATATTTCACTTTCGTTTCTCTCATTCATTCAGTCACTTGCTCATCCACTCAATCATACATTCATTCATTCACTCAATTATTCATTCATTCATTCATTGCAATTTGACACAAATTTAATTAGTTACTTGAGTTTTTTGACGTTTTATATTGGTTGACTTCAAATTTACGTCAAGTTAATTATTAAACAGCCTCGAGTATACGAATATTCAAAATATTCATATGAGTAGATTGTATAAATCCTTTGCGAGGAGTGAAAAGTGTTACCTATAGTTCAATTGGAAAAGCATATTTCACTTTCGTTTCTCTCATTCATTCAGTCACTTGCTCATCCACTCAATCATACATTCATTCATTCACTCAATTATTCATTCATTCATTCATTGCAATTTGACACAAATTTAATTAGTTACTTGAGTTTTTTGACGTTTTATATTGGTTGACTTCAAATTTACGTCAAGTTAATTATTAAACAGCCTTGAATATTTGAGTATTCAAAATATTCATATGAGTAGATCGCACGAATCCTTTGCAAGGAGCAAAACGCGTGACTTATAGTTCAATTCTAAAACCATATTTCATTTTCGTTTCCCTCATTGATTCAGTCACTTGCTTATCCACTCAATCATACATTCATTCGTTCACTCAATTATTCATTCATTCATTCATTGCAATTGGACATAAATTCAATTAGTTACTTGAGTTTTTTGACGTTTAATATTGGTTGACTTCAAATTTACGTCAAGTTAATTATTAAACAGCCTTGAATATTTGAGTATTCAAAATATTCATATGAGTAGATCGTATGAATCCTTTGCGAGGAACGAAACGCGGGACTTACAGTTCAATTGGAAAACCATATTTCACTTTCGTTTCTCTCATAGAGTCAGTCACTTGCTCATCCACTCAATCATTCATTCATTCATTCATTGCAATTGGACGCAAATTGAATTAGTTGCTTGAATTTTTTGATGTTCCTTTTTGTTTTTGTTGCATTTTAAAGCAACAAATTTGTTTCGACGCCTCGATAGCTGGCAAATCCCTCGACCACCCACCTCCCCACAGTCTAGGTAAATGGGCTGGTGCTCTGGTGGGCGGATGGGCGGATGGGCGTTACGTTTGACTTTGGCCAACAACAAAAATACTAAACAAATATTTGCAAATAGTTTTGCGAGCGTTGAAACTTTTGAGTGGTAGCCGCTGCGTCTGCAGCGCGTCTGGGGCACGCCTCCGTTGCCACTGCCACTGCCACTGCCACGGCCGTGCAACATTGACGCGCCCAAACAAAAAAGTGGGCGGCCACAAGGAGCCAGAGCAAGGGGCAAGCTCTATAAATATGTAACTTGCATTTTACATTTTCCCGTTGTTCTTAACCCCGCACTTTGGCAAAAGTTTATGGCAAATTTCTCAGATCTCTCGCTCTCGCTCTCTCTCTGTCTCTCGCACGCTCTGTCTCATTCTCTGCCTCGCTCCATTCCGACTTTCGTTAATCCTTAAGCTCATTAGTAGCCGGCGCTCAAGTGTGAAACTAAACCAAGTGGCCATCCATAAACATAACCACTCCAAATTGCATCCAAGCTGCGAGCAGCTAGCAAAATTCCACAGCGAGTGTTCGCACTCGTTGCTTTTTCATTCGCCTGTTCCGCCCGCAGCCCGCAGCCAGCTGCCCCTTAGCCCCCCCCAATTTTCCCCTGTCTGACCGGCAATCCATCTGTCCATCTGCCCGTCTGTCCGTCCGTTCGACTAACTGCGGTAATGTAAAGCGCGTCAGTAAATGAGTTTAGCATAACACTTGAACACACTGTTGCCCAGGGGGTGTGGCAAGGGATAGATGACGGGCGGGGAGGGGGGCAAAGAAGTGTGGCTGCGGCTGCGGGTGTGGGTGTGGGTGTGAGTGGGGCAAGCGGGTGGCCCGCACAGAAGCTGAATGATGCAAAAGTGTTGCGCCTAACATGCGATTGTTGCAGCAACAACAATTCCCGCTTTCTGTCTCCCTCGCTCTCGCTTGCTCTCCCTTTCCCTCTCGCTCGCTCCTTCTCTTTCGCACACGTGCACAAAACTCATTTGAGTGGCTTGTAAAAGTTTTAAGTACTCGTTCGTTTGTTTTGCCGTTGGGTGCCTCCGCTTGTGGCAAGGCGCTTCCACATATGTAAGTTGCAACTTTTTTGCACGCCACATTGTTGTTGCCTCTGGCGTTGCATGCAAAAGGCATTGAGACGTTGAGAGACGTTCTGCAGCGCCACTAGAGGAGCCACTGCCTCCGACCCCAACCCCGAACCCGACCCCGGCCCGAGACCCGGGGCCCTACCGCCAAGTACGACCCTAGCAAAGCTACGGCTGCCTCCCAACGTTAGTCCACGGAACAAGTGCGAAAACTACAACAAATAACTGTTTGTTGTTGTTGTTGCCACTGTGGCTGTTGCACTGTTTGTTGCACCATCATCATCATCAATGTCAAAATTATTGTTTTGTTATTGCCAACAGCGATAATCCACCAGAGGAAGCAACCATTGCCCGTCCTCGTCCCCATCCCCATCCCCATCCCCGTCTACGTTCTCGTTCCCCTTTCAACTGATTCCCCTCCCTCCCCCGCGCTAACACACAAGCTATTCAACAGCCACCCACCACATGTGCATGTTGTGCGGCTTTGTGAGTGTTTTAGCACTCGTAGTGAATGTTTTAATTGCCGTTTTATATTTGCGTTATGCATTCGCTCATTCGTTGATTCATTGATTGGTTGAATCGCTTATTCGCTTATTCGCTTATTCGCCTATTCACCTATTCACCCGCTCGTTGGGAAAACGGCGAAACACTCGCCATTCATCCGCTCACTCATAAATAATGAATAATAGTCGCTGTGATAAGTTTAAATATTATTTGAATAAATCGAGTGAGCAGACTTGTTAGTTGATGATTTCAATGTGGACTTAGTATTCAGTGTGCATTCGAAAGCCATTTAAGTAATCGAATAATCGATTGATACTCCCGATTGTCAAGTGCAGAAATTTGAATGATTTACTCGCAATTTGTGTCTGACTTCAAAGCAAATAGTCGTAAATTTTGAATAATTATTGTATATATTTAAATGATATTTACAATCAAATAACTCCTATCGATATATTCACATGAATACAATACAATTTAGCAACGATTCATGGCTCAGCTTGGTGCGAATCTCGTAGCCAACTTAAAGGTGAATGGTGAATACCATTCGTGTTCTTATGTCACATTCATTACTCAGGAGCAACCGAAAATTCAAATCGATTATTCACTTTACGCTTCTGCCTTCCTTCATATTAGCTATAAATATATTCATTCTTACAAGCGAATGAACAAATGAGTGTATTCAGCCGCTACTTTGAGTATTCTTCGATTTTCCTTAGTGAATCGCTATTCAATTGATGTGTGTTTTCTATTTATAGGTTTTCCTAGCCACACATATCCTTTTAATCAAATGTCCTTCGATCTATTTAAAGTCTCCTTCTCGCTAGTTCGTTCTCTCGTTCCTCTCGCTCCCCCATCTACCCATCTCGCTTGCACACTCGTCAAGTCGAAACCAATCAGCGCCCAGCCAAACGAGGCATCCGCTGTTATTGCTGATTCATCTGCCAAGACCATATCCGATTCACCCCCTCCACCCGACGACTCTGCTCACCGCTGATTCAATTAGCGTAACGCATTTGAATCTCGGTGCTCGTTCCTTCTGGGACGCGGTCGCCCCCCTCCCCTCTCGGGCGCGACTTTCACAACTGCGCGACAAAATGTCGCTGGCAATTAAGTCGCTTAAGCGAATTGCGTGAAATGTTTGTTGTCGCTTTGTTGTTATTCTTTCGCTGCTCTCTTATTATTGTTATTGTTGTTGTTGTTGTTATTGCTGTTGTTGCTGTTGCTGCTGCTGCTGCTTCTGACTTATCAATTAATTGAAATTGCTGCCTAAGCGCAAATAAATAAAGCGACTTCTCGACTTCTCGACTGCTTGACTCTCGCCTTGGGTCTATCGTCTCTCGCCTTGCATCTCTCGTCTCTCGCCTTGCAGCTCTCGCCTCTTGTCTCTCGCTTCTTGTCCCATGCCTCTATACTCTCGTCTCTTGCCTCTCGCCTTTTTTCTCTCGCTTCTTGTCTCTCGCCTCTTGTCTCTCGCCTCTTGTCTCTCGCCTTTCGCCTCTTATCTCTCGCCCCTTGTGTCTCGCCTCTTGTCTCTCGTCTCTGGGCACTCGCCACTTGATGGCAATTGGACGCGTGAAATTGTAAAAGAAAAAGACCGTAAAGTCCTTTACTGGGCGTGCCCGACTAGGCAGATACCGCCCACCGTCTACCACCCACCAGCGAGTGTATTTAAAGTAGAACCTTAGATCACCCAAGGATCTATAGGAGTATGAAAATATCGTTCACCAAGAAGACCTACTGCTCAACAGGATAGTCAATTCTTTGGGAATACGTGCTGCTCTTTACGATTATCCTTGTCTGCCAGAGGATATGCCTGTGCTGTACCGCTTGCAGGGTATTTGATGCAGTCGAAAATAGAAAAGGAGAGAAACATTCGAAGTGCCAGCAATAAAAATCTCAATTGCGGTCATTGCTTTGATTCTGCGACTCTTGATGCTAATTGAAAATGCCAACACATTTGCTCCACCACCAGCAGCCCATAGCCAGGGTCCCAGACCACCCCTTGCAGAGCTCACCCCTAGTTGATCGGTGCCGTTAATTGATGCCAGACTTTTTCTGTATGCGTGTGTGTGTGTGTGTGTGTGTGTGTGTGAGTCTCGTGTATTCATGTGTAAAAGGGACGAACTTAGACATCGCTCGACAAATGTTTAATGACACGGTCAAAGGTAGCGCCCCGTTCACAATGTTCACCGCACCACCCAACGCACCACCTACAGCACCACCTTTCGCCCTGCCTCATGGGGGCTGGTGGCGGGTCAACCTACCGAACAGGCTGTCAAAGTTCACTTGCTTAATTTTTATAAATAAAAATGACCCCCCTCCGCAGTTCCTTATGACACTCCCACTCCACCTTTTCACCTCCCCCCATCCCTTCCATCTCTTCCCCTCTTCCTCACTTACCGGTCGACCCGTCTTTTTGGGTAAAAAGTCAGCTGACGTTTCGGGCGGCAATCAAAATGCACTGACACAAACTCCAACACAGACCCCCTCAGTTCACGCCCACGTCGCTCAATTAAAGGGGCGTAACGCGCTTTCTCTACCCTTATATTAAAGTTTTTTCCTCACCAACCGTCCCCCCCTTTCCCCTTGCCCGAGCAAAGTAGTTTGAAGTCTCGGAGCCGCGAGCTCCGTTCTTTTTTCTATAGCTGAAAGTCATTTGATGAGCGGAGGTGGGGGCTCGGGGGGATAAAATTTTGTTACATTTAACACTGTAGTAGTACAACCCCTGGCGATGGAGTTGCCTATCAAAAGCAACCACCCATACATCCACCCGCCCCCACTCAACCCCCAACCACCCGCCACGTTTTTCATAAATATGGAAAAATATCTTGGTGCTTGGAAGGGGATGGTAGGGGGGAGGGGCCAGAGGACGATTCTGTGTATTGGTGGGGGTTGGGGTGGGTGCTTGGACATTATCGATGTGCTAAGTTGACAAATGCGTTGCAAGTCCTTTGAGCGCCTGCAAGTGTACCACCTGCCCCCGCATCCTGCCACCCGTCGCACTCAATCCACACTTTTGCACAAATTGTACCTTCGGTTAAACGACTTGTGGCATTTTTATCGAGTCGCTCGACAATTTAGGCCCATGAAAAATGCATGTTAATTGCCGACATCGCTGCAAGGATACACCCTCCCTTGGGGCATCCTGAAAAATGCATGTTTCCCTGCAATTTGTGCGTAATTTCATTGAAAATTGATTCGCATCCAAAGGAAGTTTCAATCTAAAATTCAAAGTAACTGCGGAAAAAGTTTAGAACGACAACAAATAGTCCTTCGATGCACGTGAAGCTATTTGGTCTATCCTTCAATGTGTCCTGCAGCGATTAAATGTGTTGTTCCTTGAATGGAAACAGCACACAAACTTTTCCTTAATTATCAATAACATTTCGATTGCTGGAGGACAAATTGTTTCTAGTAATTATATCAATTATCCTGCGGACTGTGTCCGAAGGATCTTACACAAATTAACATTGAAAACAAACTTAATCGTGGGGATCTACGAGTGTTTTTTATACTTTCCAAAGTCTTTTGGAGGGTAAAACATTTAGGAATGTAAATAGTCCTTTGAAAGGATGAAGAGAGAGAAGAAGAGTTGAGCTCCAAACAAGGATAATTCTTAGCCTTTGAGTTTTGATGTGGGGGATGATTAGATGAAGATGGAATATGGTATAAAGTATATATAAATACATTTTTAGAAGAAGGTCCTTTCTCAAAAAAAATATTTATAGGACTTCTAGGATTTATATTTATATTTATATTTCTGGGATCTGCCGAACAAAGATTTGAAGAAATCAGAAAATGCAAGTTTATATAGAAAATAATATATAAAAATATAGTTTTATATATAATTTAAATAATTATAAAAATAATAATTAAAAATTAAATATACGTAACTATAGAAAAGGATATAGGAGCAACTCACCTGAGCGTTTGATTATCGTCAATTTGAGGCAGAAGAGTCACTGATTTGGAAGTCACTTTGAACATTGAAAAACCTCCTTTCTTTTTTCTTCAAATTTTTCACTTTAAATTTGAAATTTAAGATTTGAAAAAATTAAAAAAAAATTAATAATTTGAGTTTTGAGGCTTTGACGTTTTTATTGAAAAGTTTTTAAAATCTGTTTGAAAATTTGGATTCCATTTAGTTCATGAGTTTTCCGCGGTAAGGATATGTAGATTCAAAGGTTTCCTTTAATGTCCTAAAAGTCCACTCTTGTTGATCCTTAAAGGACTACTTAGCGATTCTACCAATGAATTGGGAGATGCCAACTCAAGACAGTCTCAAAGGATCAAAGCTGCGGTTTTTTGGAAATTTTCAAAATCTGAGATTCTGATTCTGAAACAGAATGAGAGTAGAGAGTAGAGAGGAGGAGGGAATAAGGAGTAGGGGGAATAGAGGGTAATAGATGGAGTAAAGAGTTAAAGAGCTTCAAAAAGAGTTACACCATAAATAACAGTAATTAATTTTCATATAAAGAATTAACCCTTGGCCGAACATAAATAATTTGCATAACAATCGTGAAATTTGAACTGACAATGCGCGTCGCTGCGTCGCTGCGTCGCTGCGTCGCTGCGCCGCTTTTAATTTAAATTGCATTTACGCCCACTTAAAATGAAATGAAAATTAATTTGACGAAAAGTTGGCAGCGCCGTCTAATTAAGTGGCCGCTTCCGCTGTTGCCGCTGCTGCCGCCGTTGCCGCTGCTGCCACCGATGCCGCTGACACCTACGCCTATGCCTAGGCCTATGCCTATGCCCATGTCTCTTTCCCCATTCGGCGGAAGTTCAAGCTTGGCTTAATGGCCACCAAATTTGGTCATCAAGCGAAACCAAAACCGAAACCGAAGGCCCAAAAAAAAAACAACAAATTTTTTTTTTTTTTTATTTAAACGCTCTTCAAATTGGTAACAAAATGCCGCTAAGTGGCTAACTAATCGAGAATTCAGCTGTTTACACGCTCCGCTTGCCTAATGAGACGCCATCTCTACGCCAACCCCAACCCCAACCCCAACTTCACCTCCACCTCCACTTCCATTTCCACTTCCACTTCCACCTCCAACTCCGATTCCACCTCCACCTCCATTTTGAGCCCGTGGCCATGCCCATGTCGAAGCTTAAATTCACTTTTCTGTGCCCATGTAAGCATTTGCTTATCGCTGCTGCGTCCGCTGATAAGAGTCGCTCGCAGAGAAAGATGCGTTCGAGGGAGTTTGAGTTTGGCGATCGTGACCGACAGGTGGCGCATCACAGTCAGATCACAAGCACAACTGTACCGAGGATTCTATGGGATGGAGGCGAAGGGCATACAAAAGCCAAACCAAAGCAATTCCCTTAAAATCGATCTAGTCTTTACTTTCGCTTTCGTAACCCCGAAAAGGGCACGATGCGAGCCAAAGGCTCGCCAAAGAGGAACAGAAGAGAGAGGAGAAGAGGAACAAGAATTGAATATTAAACGCATATTGTATAAATTTTTTGAAGTATGCATGAAATGCATAAAAGCGAAGATCGCAAAAAATATGACGACGACGACAACAACGACAACAAGAATGATAATAATGATAATGACGACGAGGACAGCAACGGTGACGACGACGACGACGACGACGACATTGATGATGATAATGATGATAATGATGATGATGATGATGATGATGATGATGATAATTTTCTTGTGTGTCTGTTTGTTGGTGCATGATGTTGATGACGGCCTCAACTGAACGCGTCGCTTAATAATGAAGAACATAAGTTCGATTCGCCAGAACCAGAACCAGAACCAGAGGAACCCCAAAAAACCAACAAACAAATACACACAAATAAACACAAACACAAACACACACATACACATGCTGAAGAAACCCAAGAGCGGGCAACACACAAGGCTAAGAACCAAATACACAAAAAAAATAAAAAAATAAAAAAAAAAATACCAAAAAAAGGAAGAATGGAGCAGCCAAAAGCTGCGACGTCGAAGACGGCGTCTTTTTGGCGCCAGAAAAATAACGACAATGCCTGACGAATGCGTGGCGCAGCCAAAGAACAGCAGAGTAAGAAGAAGACGATGATGATGAAGAAGAGGAAGAAGAAGAAGAAGAAGAAGGAGAAGCTGTGCTAAAACAGGAAGGAAGAATTGAAGGGGGAATTGAAGAGGAAGGTCGAACAAGCGAAGGAGTGCTCTCTGTGGCTCCGATGGGTGTGGGGGTACTTTAAGCTTTCGCAAAACAATGCATTCAACCTAAAGCTATTAGGCGAAGGGCGCGAAGGGCACGAAACGCACGAAGCTTTGCCGAACAATGCATTCGGTTGACGTCCGAGCTTTGGTCTAAAGCTTTGAAGCAGAGAGAAAGTGACGAAGAATAAGATTGTGAAGGCAGAGTAACTGGCGCTGCCGCTATTGCAGCAACAATAAGAGCAGAGAAAATGCATAAGCAGCAGCAACAACAACAGCAGCAACAACAACAACAGAAAGAACAACAAACCGAAGATCAGGAGCGCCAGCACTCGGCTAAAAGAAATGTCAAAAACAATGAGAACGGTCCAATGAATTTGACAAACATTTCCTAGATGTGCGCTGGCAGATCAAAGAAGGCGACGGCGGCAACAACGACGATAGCGAAGAAGACGGCGTGGACGACGACGACGGCAACGGCAACAGCAACGGCGACGGCGACGGCGACGACAACGACAACGGCAACGACGACTGCGACAACAACGTTAAAGACGGCGACAATCTGCAGACAGCAAACGTTAGTTTTTTCTCACTCTTTCTCACTCACTATCTCTCTCTCAACTTGATCTCTCTCTCTCTGCCTCTCTCTCTCTTTCTAACTTACTCCCTATCTTTGTAGCTCATATGCTCGCTCTTACGCCCGCTGCTTACCAGGCAGTCAGCCAGCAAATTAGTCAAATTAGCATAGTCACACAACGAAAGCTGTCGTTGATCCTCCATCTCCATCTCCATCTCCATCTCCATCTCGATCTCGATCTCGAACTCGGGCCCGATCTCCATCCCATTGCCGTCTCGGTCTTCATCTCGATCGGCCATCTCGTAGTTCATTTGAGCTTTTTGTTTGCGCCTTTTGTTGTCTCGTGGCATATTCACGCGTTGAGCGCAAACCTGGCTTGGCTTTTAGCATTAGTTTACACTTGATTAGAACGCTAATTGGCTAAAAAAAAGGATGTGTGCGTGTGTCTTTGTCTGTGTGGGTTTCTCTGTGTGAGTATGTGTGTGTGTGTGTGTGTGTGTGTGCGTGTGCATAAGCACCGCTCAACCTATTCATTGAGCAGGGAAATTTTCGCGGAAATGTGCTTCAAACTAGTTCGACAGATGTGTGTCAGCGCTTTCATCGCATTAACTGATTCACAAATTAACAGTTGGCTAAATGGCATTCAGAAGCCTTCAAACGAGATCCTGTCATCCTGCTCTTCTTTAAAGTTACGTTTCAGTGGCAACATCCTTTGAAGTACAAACATAGCTTCTATCAATTAATTCGCCACAATAGACAAGCTTTTTGGCAGACATTTTTTGTTGAACCAAATTAATAAAATAATTAATTATTATTAAAATAAATAATTAAAATAATAATAATTTAGGGAGAATTGCTCCTCTGATTTACAGTAATAATTACTTAATTCGCAACTCTAAGGAGAAGCGATCTCTTTGTCCGGATCAGTTGCTTACCAGAGATTTGCCCACATATCAGAAGCAACAGTTATTCGCAAAGCTTTTACCTACACACACACACATACATACACACATATTTATCTGCTTATTTTCTGCCTGCATCGCTGACTGTCCTGCACTGTGTTGCACTCTCCGTCTCTCTTTCTCTCGCACCCTCGACCACTTGCGCTCCTTCTCCCTCTTCTTCTTCTTCTTCTTCTTCTTGACTATTGGGGCTGCTGCTGCTATTGTTTTTGTTGGTTTTGTTGCTGCCACCGTCATCGTTTGTGGCTGTTGTCTCATGGAAACGCTTTATGAATTTTAAGTGATAAAATTGACGAGCTTCTGCTTTGGTTTTATTTTGTTTTTATTGTCGTGTGTGTGCATGTGTGTACATGTACAATGATACAGTGTGTGCCGTGTGTGTGACTGTGTGCGTACCTACTTATTTAATATTTCTCTGGACCCAACAACTCGAGAAGAAGTTAAAATATTATACAAATTGTATGGAGCATTTGGTGCGTTTTAAGTGCTATGCGTGTTTTGATTGCCTGATTCAACACCGGCGTCGATGGCGACGCCGATGCCAATGTCGCTGTCGACGCTAACAGCGACTGAGATTACGTTTTTGGTAACAAAAATTTATGTAGCCACATGAAATTTATTAATAAAATTCATTTCATTTTTTCTGGGAAATAAAAATGAAATTTATATACTGGCACCTTGGAAAAACGTTGCATTGAAATTAACACGAAGCAGCAACAAAAGCATAAAACGAGAAGAACAAACCGATAAAAGCAATTACGCACGCACAAAAAACAACAACAAAAATTTAATGAAAAAAAAATACATGAACAAAAGACAGAAGAAGTAAAAGCAGCAGCAGCAACAGCGACAGCAGCAGCAGCGGCAGCAGCAGTAGTCGTAGCGAGCCCTTAGCTGAGTTCGCCTAAGCCTATGCCTCCTACTTCTTCCCTTTAATTTTGTTCTCCACCTCCTCTTTACACCCACTGTTCGGCTCTCGTGTGGCGCTCAATGGCTCGGCTGCTGCTGCTGCTGCTGCTGCTTCTACTTTTGTTGCTTCTCCTGCTGCTGACGCTGACGCTGGCGCTGACGCTGTTGTAGGTGTCAATGACGTGCGCTATCAGTTTTCATTCATGCCTGCTACCTTCGACTTTAGCTGGAAACTACTTGGCCACAACAAAAGCAACAAAAGCAACAATAGCAACAACACTCGTAATATTGCTGCTGCTGGAACTGCGTTCTTCGTTCTGCGTTCTACGTTTTTGTTTTGTTTTTGATTCTGATTCTCTTATATTTTTTTTTTATTTTACCTTTACGCTTTTTTGCATGCGTCTGCTGCCGGCTGTTTGCAGTTTTGAACTCTCTCTCTCTCTCTCTCTCTCTCAGGAACTTGTTCTCTTCCTACCTCTCCGTCAAATACACATGCTTGTTGCGTATATGTGTCTGCAGTCAATTAGTAGCAAACAAAAGCTTCAGGGGTATGTCTGTGTGTGTGTGTGTTTGTGCTTGTGGGTGGTGATGAAAAAAGGCAATATCCAGAAGCATCGGCAGCGCAGCAACTGCACCACCAGCAGCGCAGCGTTAAAAGTTTGCATTTTTTGCAGCACTCGGATTTTTATTTTTTTTTTTGGCATTTACGAGCCTGTGTTTGCATGTGTGTGTGTGTGTGTGTGTGTGCGTGTGTGCTTGTTGTTGTTTGTCTGCAACGTGTTAATTGAGTGTGAAGTTAAGCTTTTGTTATGCTTGTTGTTGTATTTGTTGACTTTAATTGTTAGAAAAGAAAAGTGGGAGAAATATTTTTTAGCCACTGCTGCGAATCTGGCTTTAATAAAGGCTCCAAAAGCTTTTGGTGACAAAAACAATAAATGCAGAAAAATTAACAGCCATAACCACAGCAATAACAACAATAACAAAAACAAAAACAAAAACAACAGCTGCAACAACAATACAAACAGCAGCAAGAAATTCACTTGCCTTGCGTGCAAGCTCTGCCTCGGCTCGGCTCGGTTCGGCTCATCACGTCACGTCTCACTTCATGTCGCGTCGCGCCTCAGCTTCTGCCACTAAGTGTTGATTTCATTAAAGCAATTGCAACAACAATAAAAAACTGCAGCAGCCGCAGCGAAAAGTCTTTCGCTCGCTTGCTCTCCTTCGCTCTCGTTATTGGTCGTCATTTTCCTTTATCGCTCGCTCGCTCATTCACGCACTCTTAACGTTGGTGTTGATCGTGTGTTGACTGCATTTAATTGTCGCTTTCGACGCTGACGCCTCTGTTGCAGTTTCTGTTGCAGTCACAGTCACAGTCGCAGTCGCAGTCGCAGCAGAGGCCGAAGTCGAAGTCGCAGTTGAAGCTGAAGCTGAAGCTGAAGCTGATGCCTCAGTCGATTCCTCCGCCTTCGCCTCGGTGCCTTCTCGTTCGTTGTCACTTTGAGTTAACAACTCGATTACACGCTGCGACTGCGCTGCCGCCGGCCATGTGCAATTTTTGAATTATTAATGAATCTGAGCAACGGCCTAAGCGCAAATACAATAAAAGCAAACAAACAACAACAACAACAACAACAACAGCAACAGCAGCAATAACACCATCGTGAGCAGCAGCAACAGTGTTAATAAAAAACAATTAATATAAAGTGTATGTTTAGTGTTGACAGTGTTGCAGTTGTTGCAGCTATTGTTGTTGTTGTTGTTGTTGTTGCTGTTGCTGTTGTTGCAGTTGTTGCTGCTGCACTCGCTGATTATTTGTACTATTAACGCGACGAGAACTCGTTATTCGCTCTGTATCTCAATATGTGTCTGTGTGTGCTGTTATGCCTGCGTATGTGTGCGCGTGTTTGTGTGCTTGTGTGCGTGTGTGTGTGTGTGTGTGTGTGCGGGTTTGTGTGTGAGGTTGTGCGAGCACCTCGTCGCGTGTAATTACTTTTAGTTGGCTATAATTTGTCAATTGCTATTTTGTTGCACCAGCACTCGAGATACAATATTCGCAACAAGCAACAAGCACCAAGCACCACAACAACAACAACAACAACAACAGCAGCAACAACAACAGCAACAATAACGGCGGAAGTGCAAGTGCTCAGTCGTTGGGCGGAGAAAGAGGAAATGCCCGGGGGGTAGAAGATCGATTAGGAATCAGCGAACCGAAAGTCGATTTACAGACAAGTTTTTAAGTTTTGACATTGAGCTCTAATCATCTCTTGTTTCTCGTTATTTACAACCTGCTATATAATAATATCATTTCTTATTCGTTGCCATCAATTTGCTTACTCGTTAATCGATATTCATTACTTGCCGACCGTTACTCACTTTTCGTTTTGATTAATTCAATCGACGACCTGTTAAGTGACTGTCAGTTTTATTGTTTGTCTCTCTTTTCTTCTTTTTTTGTTAATCCTAACATATTTTTTATAGTAACGAATTAAAAAAACGATTTTTTCAACTTTACTCGTTGCTTATTAAAACTGTCTATAAATATGGAGAGAATTAATCTTGCAAGAAAGTGAGGATAATAAAGAGTGTTAGGGACTCAGCACATATCTGATTTGTTGACATCAATTTGCCTACTCGTTGATGGATATTCATTACTCGCTGACTGTTTGTCACTTTTCATTTTGATTAACTCAATCGTTGACTTGATAAGTGGTTGTCAGCTATTTTGCTTGTCTTTCCTGTTTTTAATCTAATTATTTTGTTATGTAACGTGTAGAAATAACGAATTTTCCAACTTTACTCGTTGCTAATTAGAGCTCCCAATAAATGTGTAGAGAATTAGCCTCATAAGGGAATAAGGATACCCAAAGGGAGTTAAGGACTAAGCACATTTAACAAATTGCCTAAGCACTCGCTCTCCTGGTCAGCGCTTAACCTGTTTGTCGGCTGCGGCGCCCAAATGCGGTATCTTCAGCGCTTCATCCGATACCGCCAGTGTCCAGGCCAGGATCCATTCAAATTCACGTTCGCTCCTCGCTTGTCCGCCCTCTCGTCCCTTCGGCTATCCTATTGTCTCTTCTGTGGTGAGTCCTGGACTGAGCTGCTCTGCTTGCCGCTGGGGGCAGGGACAGTGGAAAGCAGCTCTCTTGTTGCTGTATAGGCCGGTCAGCTGTCCACGTTCCTGTCCCTGTGTCGTCCCTATTCCTGTCTTCGAAGCAACCCTCATCCTTGTGTGCCAGCAAACATGCAACCCTGTGCCCAGTTCCCAGTTCTCAGTTCTCAGTTTCCGATTCCCAGTTCCCACCTTGAAGTGTTCTTCTGTTTGTTTGTTTGTCTTTGTTGCTTCTGCTTTTGGTCTTGCTGCTTCCACTTCTCCTCGTAGCGGCGATCGTTCAATAATGGGCCTGGAGCGCCAGGTAAACCACATTTACATTTACACTCACACTCACACATTCACATTCTACGTGGTTGTCTGTTTGCTACCTTTTCATCTGCTGCTGCTGCTGCTGCTGTTGCTCCTCTTCATATCATCCGCTTGTTTGCATTGTGTCAGGGCATTTGTCCGCTCAAGCGGTCCAGTGCGCGAAGGCCCAAAGCATCCATCAGAGGGCAGTTACCGCCTCGCCATCTCAGTGCCCGTCCCTCGTCTGCGCTTCATCGAAGTCGTTGCGCTCATATCTGCTTTCTATTATCATGAGCCGCTGGGCATTGAATAATTATCGCCAGGACGATCAGCTGTTGGATATGTTTGAGGTTGGAGCTTTTTGGAGCTAAAGTGCAATGGAGTCCAGTTGCATCCTTCGGTTCGACTTACCGATTAATGTGCGAAACACACTCTTGATCGACTGCGGGATCAGCTGTTGGATGGAGCTCTCAGGGATTGGTCAAGATTTCATCCTGCGTGGAAGGTTGTGGCCTGCCAGCAGACGATCGCCCTATCGATCGGTCCGATTAACACATCTTCTCCCTTTTGCCCGTTGGTCGCCCGATAGCCCCTATTGCCCCTATTGCCCCTATTGCCCCTATTGCCCCTATTGCCCCTATTGCCCGATCGCCTCAACTGCCCTGACTGCCTCAACTGCTCGGACGTGCGACGTGGCTGATGAAAAGTAAACATACCACAAATTGGACAGTGGAACACATGTTTGGCGCGTTAAATGCTCGAGCGTGTTATTTATAACGTTTTTTATGCGCTAACCAGGCCAACACCGGCACTGGGCGAGGCAGAGGACGAGGCAGCGGCAGTGGTACTGCCAGCGACTGAGGCACTGGCAGAGACAGTGGCCGTGGCACCAGATCGGACTCTGCCACTGCCTCAGACTTTGGTTGCAGTACCGGGGCAGAGACCGGTGCCCAGACACCTTCCCATCCAGAGTGTTCAACTACAAGTGGTTGTTGTTGTCGCTCTTGTTGTTGTTGTTGTGAGTGTTGTTGCTGGTGCTGCTCTTTGCTCTGCTTTTTCCTTTAGCTGCTGTTGTTGTTCTTGTTAAGACGCGTGTACCCGTTGCCCCTTGAGCCCATTGTCAGTTGTTGCTGCTGCTGTTGATGTTTTTGTTGCTGTTGTTGTTGCTGCTGTTGTTGCTGTTGCTCTTGGCTGTTTGGTCAACACCTTTTGTAGACTTTGGCTTTGGGCATGAAAGTTCCACCAAAGGCACAAAAACGGCAGCAGTTGTAAGTTGCTGCCGCTTGCATGTTTTTATTGTTGTTGTAGTTGTAGCAGCAGTTGTTGTTTTTGTTGTTGTTGCCATTTCGGTTCACTCCTCTGTGTTGTTCTCTTGATATTGTTGTTGTTGTTCTTTGTGCCGCAACCGCAATAAAAAATGCGTGTACAGCGGCTGTTGGCCCCGTTCTCGATCGTCCTTAAAGTCCTTAAGACAGCCACCGATCAGAGGCGTCACCTACAGGAGATCGTCACCGATTCCCAGCTCGAGCGACAGGCAGTCCTTGAGCACAACTGACGCCAATGCCCATTCCTTGACATGCAATGCACACAACAGTCCTTCAATAGAACCAAAAACATGACATCGAATACCTTTATTTTTGGGTCTTTGTCAATTGCGGATTCCCTTCGTTGGTTAAGACCCTAGACCCTTGACCAATGTCCAGCGATGAATCTGAAAGTCAATGGGCAAATAGACTTTCCGTTAAACATCCCAAAAGACGTCCTTACAAGCTTAAGCTCAGCTTTAATTCAAAAGTCCAACTTCGAATTGGTGGACTGCCCACTCAAAAATGTGTTGTCATCTCTCGGCCGGTTGCAACAGGTGTCTTCTTCCCAGTTCCCTCCGAGCATTCTTGAATGATTCCTCGCTCCATGTGGTGGGCCATTGGATACGTCCGAGGCGATATTTACGCTGGGCTTTGGGTCTTCGGAACGTTGTCGCGGTTGGCTTATCAGCAAGGAGGAGGTTGCTGAGTTTCTCCGAATCGTGTTGATTTGATTTATTTAAACAACGAACAACTGGCCACGGATGGGGAGAACGAAGGACTTATCGCTGCTCGATCATAAATAAGAATTATGCCTATAAACATGCGTTGGCCTGAGCCGCGTTTGTTCGATCCAGAGCCACCCATGAATGAGTTTGCGGATAAACCTACCTGAAGGTGAGCCTGAGACTGAGGCTAAGGTTGAGGCAGAGGCAAAGACTAAGGCTGAGGTTGAGGTTGAAGCTGAGGCAAAGACTAAGTGTGAGCCTGAAACTGAGAATAAAAATGAGTCTGAGACTGAGACTGAGACTGAGACTAAGACCGAGACTGGGACTGAGACTGAGACTAAGACTTTGGCTAAGACTGAGATCAATACTGAGACTGAGACTGCGACCAGAACTGAGTCTAAGGCTTAGTCTAAGAGACTGGGACTGAGACTAAGACTGATGCTCACATCGACCACTGGCCACAGGCTGTGGAGAGGGGAAGGTATACAAGAAGACGTTGGAAGGAGGCGCGCTGTGTGTGGGACATTAGAAACACTGCTGGGGCACATCCTGGGGGGAGGTGGAGGCTGAAACATGAAATTGCCTGATGCCCAGAGGATAGTCGCCACAGCAGACACAAATACATTCACATCCACAGCCACAGCCACATACACAGCCACATACACATCCACATTCACATGGACATTCACATTTACATCCACATAGACATCAACATCGACATCGACATCGACATCGAACTCGACATCGACATCCACATTTAGTTCCTGGCATGTTAACAACATTTAAACGCAGCTCGTTTAGAATCTGATTGTTTGTCTCTCTTCTGGACACTGTGACTCTCGACTCTCGATACTCGATGCTCGATGCTCGATGCCCGATGCTCGATGCCCGATGCTCGATGCCCGATGCTCGATGCCCGATGCTCGATGCCCGATGCTCGATACTTCATTCGAGATACTTGATTCTGGGCCTAGCCTCGTAACGTGCCTACTGCCTGTTGGCCGTTGCCTGTTACCTTGTTGACTTTGAGGATTTATGAGTGTCTGACGTGTGTGATGACTGTTATTAGCCGCAGCCGCAGTCGCAGTCGCAGTCGCAGTCGCAGCCGCATCCACATCCACATCCCCACCCCCATTCCCATTCCCATTCTCATTTTTATCCCCATATACGACCACGTTCACGTCCTCATCCGTGCTTTCGCGTCCTCGTCCTCGTCCTCACACTCGTCCTCGCACTCGTCCTCATTCTCTTTCTTGTTCTCGTGCTCAGCTCTCAGCTTCAGCTTCAGCCTTAGCCCCTGAGTCTTTGGAGTCTTGTTGATCGCCTGAAACGGATGCCCGAATGTGTGTGTTTCTCAGTGTGTGTATATATCTATATATATGTGATTGTGTGTGTGTGTGTTTGCCCATAACATGGGCAAGGCAATGATGATCTTCAGCCTGGACGATCAGCATCCTCATCATTTCCATCACTCATCGTCATTCGGTGCAGATTGTGTCTTGACTAACCAAACAGAATGCGTTAATGGTCCGTGCACCATAATTTAGACATTAAAAGTGGGCGCCTTTGTCTTATAAGTGGGCGTGGCATATGGGAGACCATGGGCGAAATTCAAATCGAAATACCGAAGTCCAAAAATAAGCTAAGCTCTGCTCCCCCCACCCCCTCCCTCCGTCACTTGGTTCTACTTATAATTAAATCTTATCGGACAAGCCTTTACATCCTTGCCGCCCCCTGGCTCAGCCACCCACTTGTGAGCTGCCTCCTGGCCACGCCCATTGCTTTCTTAAGCGTTTCTTTATCTTTGGCCTTGCTTTAAGCTCACTTAACCGCTAAATGCGCATAAATTACTTACACTTTGCCAAGCAAACATTGACAGCGTGCCGACACGCAGCAACCACGCCCCCGCCCCACCAGCAACCAGCGACCAACGACCACCCACCACTAAGGAACCTCCACCCACGACCACAAAACCGGGCCAGGCGCATCCACTCGGCCAGGACTCCGAGGGCAGCGCACAAATCAGCGAGCCGAAAAACATTTGACGCACAATTTAATTAAAAAAAGGACAAGACGTTGTCGACCATCCCCATTCTAAGCGCCAAGGACCCCAATCTGACGGCCAACCAACCTCTTACCGTCTGCATACCACAACACCACCCACACCACCCACACCACCCACACCACCCACACCACCCACACCACCCACACCACCCACACCACCCACCACTCTGAGCATTCCCCCCTCCCATGTCCTGTGTATATTTAAAACTTGTTCGTAAATATTTTAACTGTGACCAGACTCTTCCTCCCCCCAACGCCCACCGCCCACCCTCAGCCACGCGCATACGCCCACAGCACTTTTACCGTTGTTCGTGGGTCTCTCTTTCTCTCACTATTTCCCTCTGTCTCCTTTCTCTATGTCTCCCACTCCCCCGTCTATCTGTCATCTTCCTTAAGTCGGTAGCTGCGTCTGTTTGAGGGTTTAATGAGCTTTACTTCGACTCATTTATACCTTATTAACATTTATCGATAATTATATCGATACATAGCAAGTCAAGCGATAAATAAGGAATATTAAGGACATACCAGATTAGTTTAAAAGAATCTTTAAAACTCGATAAATTTGTGGCTACAAATAAAACGCGAGTCTTTGTTATCGATTATGGTAATCGCTGTTGTTGCCTATCGTTATCGAACGCCTGTAGCAACGTTGTAGGAAGCACGACATTTTCCAAATGTGCAACAATGAAGTCATGTGTAAATGTTCTGTGATCGCAGCCCGAGGGGTCACACTCGAGCGATTCGACGGATTCCTGTGATTAAATTAGTTTTTTTTTATTATTTTTTTTTTATTATTTTTTTTTTTTATTATTATTATTTAATTTCTCCCCAGTTTTGCAGTTGCAATTAAATTTTTGCGTGCAACAAACTGAAAGCAGTTTGAGCAACATCAAATGTCGCTTTGAAGCTGTAATTTAACTAAAGAATCGCCTGCTAAATTGTTATTATTGTTGTTTGTTGTTGCCTGTTGTTGTTTTTGTTGCTTTTTGTTGCTTGTTGTTGTTTTTGTTGTTTTTCGTTGATTGCGGCTTTTGATGATTGTGCGAAAAATCACACAAGTCAAGCAACCAGCGGCATGCATACTAAGCAGTGTGTGTGTGTGTGTGTGTGGGTGTGCGTGTGTGCGTGTTTGGGTGGATCTGGGTGGAGTGGGGCGGGGCGGGCCAAAGCGGTTCAAAGAGCTAAATTATTAATAAATTACTGTAAGTAAGCGACAAGTACGCCAAAGCGACAGCAAAACGCGCACGCACACAGAAACAAGAATAATGCGAATTGAAGTTGAACAAAGAAGAGCCGAAAACAAAACAAAACAAAACAAGACAAAACAAAACAAAACAAAACAAAACAACACAGAAAAAAAAACGATTATGAAAAAAAGAGTAAAGCCCAAAGTAACGAAAAAATAAATAGCCAAAAACAATAAAGCAACAAATCTGCCAAATCAAAATCAAAATTAAGCAGCAGAGCAACAACAACAACAACAACAACAACAACAGCAGCAGCAACAACAGCAACAACAACAACAAGAAAAGAATACAAACAACAAACACAACAACTGAGCCGTTGTCTTGCATGTAAACGAGGCAGCGCTGCTGCTGTCGCTCTTGCTGCCAGCGTCACCGTCACCGTCACCGTTACTGTCGCTGTCACCGTCACCGTCACTGCCGCGTCGACGGCGTGACAAGTGTAGTGAAATGAGCAAGCCACATGTGCTGCTTGGGCGCGGGACATTGGTGTTTTGGTTGGTAGCGGGGGGGCAGAAGCAGAAACAACAATATTAGCGGCAACAACAACAACAAACATACAACAACAACATTAACGGCAACAACAACAACAAACAAACAACAACAACATTATCGGCAACAACAACAACAAACAAACAACAACTGACCAGCAACGAAAGGCGAAAAACACTAAGCAAAGCACAAAGCAAACAAAGCAAAATGCCAATGCACACACACACACACACACATGCAGATTCATGCAAGCATCCACTAACGGACATAAGCACAGACACACACACACACACACACACACACACAGAAACAAAGCACAAACAAAAGCAACGTGCGGGGGTGTAGGCTGTCCTGCTTTGGCACACGCTGGCGGCCAATGCAGTGCAAATGAACTGCGTACGGCCTTTGTCAGCGAAGATGAAAGGGAGACTGAAAGAGAAAGAGAGAGAGAGAGAGTGAGAGAGAGTGAGGGAGAGGGAGAGAGAGCGAACGAGAATGTGTGCAGAACTTTTTTGAGTGCCCGTCGGCGGGTGGTTTAATGCGACATAGAAGAAGTGTGAAGGAGAGCGGTACAGCGGGTGGTAGCGTGTGTGAGAGAGGGAGAGAGAGAGAGAGTGAGTGAGAGGGAGGGAAAGAGACAGAAAGCAAGAGTAGAAGGTGTGTGAGGGGGGGCGGGTGGCGAAGGGCAGTGACAGTCCGAGGCCGGGGTGTGCAATCTGCCGGTGTTCCCCTTCGGCTTCGGCACCGTCGCTGCCGCTGCCGCTGCCGCTGCCGCTGCCACTGCCGCTGCCGCTGCTGCTGCCACTGCCACTGCCGTTGCCGTTGTGGTCGTCATTTGTTTGTTTGCCTGTGTCAATTGACCGAAAATGATGGCGACGGCGGCCAAAATGTTAAGCAAAAATGGCGCAAATGTGTACATGTGTGTACATGTGTGTACATGTGTGTGTGTGTGCGTGTGAGAGCGTGCGTCTACATTTGCGTGTGTGTGAGTGCATGCTAGAGCGGGAATGAGTGTGTTTGACAGCAGCCGCAATTATGAGCAATTATGACAAGAAAATAAAACCCCAAAAACAAAAACGAAAACAAAAACAAAAACAAAAACAAAAATAAAAACAAAAACAAAAACAATGAAACAAAGGCGACGGCCATTTAAAAAACTTTGCATGCGATTTCGGACTCGAATTCGGCATTCGAAATTCGGACTTCAAATTCGAATGCCGCCGACTCAGCGGTTTTGGCGGGTTGAAGGTGGCGCCTCAGCGAATGTTGGCAGTGATTGTGGTAAACTGCGATTTGTAATGAGGCAAATGGTTGACAGCTATAACTGTAAACGCGTTAATAGGCTCTCCACCACACCCCCACCCCCCAACCCCCACCCCATGTCCGTGAAAATCAAGAGTTAGGCAAGGATTTGCTGTAGTTGAGGAGAAGCTGATGGCTTACCCGCTCATAAATATTAAATATACAATGTATAAAGTGGAGAAAAAAAAAAAATAAATAAATAATAAATAATAAATAATATTGTAACTAAACAAACACGAGACTTTGTTGTTATCTAGCGAGAGATTAGGTTTGTACGTGGAGAGACGCGTCCGGAGATTAACTCCTGGCTCTACCTACGTGTAGATTACATTCCGACGCCCCTGACGAAGAGCCAAAGAATTTAGTAAATTTACACATCAAGTGCGATGTTCAAGGACTCGAGATAGTTGCTCCGAGTGTGTGCATGTGTGCATGTGTGTATGTGTGTGTCTTGGGTGTGACTTGGGTAGGGGGTCATTCCATATCCAGGGTCGAATCGATAATCTCTGCTTTTGCCATAACTTAAGGAACTTTAAACATAGATCTTGGTGTCGGTTTCAATTGGAACTTCGGAGACGCCACAACAAGTTCCACATAAATCAAATTCCAAAGTCGCGGAGCAACCTCTGACCCAGTGCCCAGTCTCCAGTCTCCTGCTTCCCAAGCTCTCGGCTTATCTTGGTGACAACTGCATTTCAATTCATAACAATTACGTTGAACAACAAATAAAAGAAGTGTGGACTGGGGGGTTGGGTTGAGGTTGGACGAAGGAAGGGGGTGGTCTGGGGGGGAAGACTGATGACGGAAGAATCTCTAATCGGAGGCAGCCGTTGCCGCCCCAAAAACAACGGGGCCAACGGGTTCAGCACGTTTCCAGCGCTGCGGCTAAGGATGAGTGGGGATGAGCGGGGCTGAGGCTATGGCACACAGATGCCAGATGCAAGGGGAGATGCGTGGCTGGCGGGGCAGGTCAACATGTTACCCACTTATCAGGCACTTGTGCTGACGACTCGATGAGTTATGTATGTCGCATGAACCTGCCACCAAACACGATCGCCCGTTAGTCGTTGTTGACAGCTGCCGCCGAGGGATGCCGCACACATTCTTATCGTCCCTGATAAGAATCGTCTCGGGTCTTCAATCCTCACACCGCCGCATACACTTTCTGGCTGGCGGGCCCTGAAATAATGTCGTTCCTTCTGCTCCGCAGGACAGCTGCCGTTCAAGGATTATCCAACGCTTGGCTACCGATGGTTTCCACGAATCCAAAGGATTCCAGATATATACATATATATATATATATATGTATATATATATACGATCCAGAGCAGATCTAGTCGGGAATAGTTCAGAGAAGAACTTGCTGTCGTAGGCAGTGTCCTAGTCCAGTGCATGTCCCTGCGGGTTAGGGCATTCGAGAGTCGAGCTCGAACTGTGAGGATCATTAATTTTCGTTTCGTCGCTCGTTTTACGCATCTCTCGTAATTAAGCGCCCAAATTGTAATTACACACACTTTGATTTATATATTGAAACATATTTATGATGATTTGATTTAAAGATGAGGGAGTCGCTGGAGCAGCAGGGGGAAGGTGGTCGAGGGGACGCGGCGCCCGGCACTTGTGTTAACTGCTATTCCCACAGTGAGCGCGACAGCTGAGCACTCAATCCTCAATCCTGACAGGTCAGTAGCTAGCGCCACACAAGCTCCTATCCGGAGTAGCCAGTTGAAGACCATGCGGACTTGGGCTTAGGGACGGAGGAGGCGCAGGAGCCTCGAATCAAGGGGCACAACAGGATTTGTGTCTGTGTATCTCCTCATGTTGAGGTATATCAACACAGCGGGTCTCGTTCGGTCAGTCTCCGCCCTTGGTCAGTCCGTTCATCCGTCCGTCTGTCCGTCCGTCCGCCTGTCTGTCTGTTCGCCTGTCCGTCCATCTGTCCATCTGTTCATCCGTCCATTCGTCCGATTGCCTGTCGTCCCGTTTTGTCCCGCAGTCCTGGTGTCCATTCGGGCCCGCCTAATGACATGGCCATTCATTTTGAGCTACAACGAGCGCTGCTGAGACGCTTGTGGGCGTTGCCGCTAACTGACAGCCAACTAGGGAGTGAGCTCCGTGGAGGGGGATGCACTGGCGTGGGGGGCGAAGGGTGTGTAGCAGAGACGTGGCAGGACGTGCGATGGTGTATGCTGCTATCGGACCTCTGCGTCTGTGTATCTTTGCCTTTACACAGGTGTGTGTGTGTGTGTGTGTGTGTGTGTGTGTGTGTGCACCTTTTTGGGGGCAGGGGCTGTTGTTATGCGTTCATAAATTGTTTTATTATTATATAGACCTGATATATGGCATATATCCAGACGTAAGCGGTCGCTGTCAGTTTATTGGTTTAACTAACTTGGCTGCGGCCTCTCGAGGATCCCCGATGATGGCCGCTTTCGCTTTCCTTGCTCCTGGTCGTTTACTCCTTGAGTAATTAGCGTTTATGATGCAGCTGCTCCTGGCTCCTGGCTCCTGGCTCCTCAGTCTTCACTCTTCACTCTTCGCAGTGAATGTGACTCAGAAATTTGTCAAATAAATTTTTGTTTGTTTCTCTGTCATTTCTTTTTTGCCAAGGATCTTCATCCTTGGGGAATTGTGGTTAGTGGAAGGGGGGGGCCAGGAGACAGGACCAGGACATCATCAATGCAATTTGCATGCAATTGCAATTCAATAAAATTCAAATTAAATGCGACTGCGGATCACCGACAGATGTTTCCATGTAAAACTCTTGTAATGCCATGCAAAATATGCACCCCCGTTTATTGAGTTATCGATATTTATCGAAACTCGATGCCCGTCCAAAATGTGTTGACAAACTTGCCCAAAAGATTACGACGGTGGCTATACCCCCCGTCTCCCGCTCCCAATCCCAATCCCCTATCAAGTGATCACTCGATCACCGACTCTCCCCTGTTAATGCCCCACCCCTGCCGTCGCTGAGCCTCGCCCCTCACTCAGGCTGAAGAAAAAAGAAAAAAGAAAATGAGAAAAACAAAACAAAACAAAACAAAACTAAAACAACAAAAACTCGACAACAATTTTGTTGTCACAAAGGCGAACTGTCAACAGCAGCGGCCTCCGTCGTCGCCGTCGCCGTCATCGTTGTTGTTGTTGTTGTTGTTGTTGTGGATGTTGTTAATGTTGTTGTTTTTGTTTCTGTGTTGACATCGTTGCCGGTGCCTTTGCCCGGCTGCAGGTGCTACTTTAATCCCCGCGCATGTTGACAAACCGACGACGGCAGCCAGGACATAGGAAGGGCCAGATGGACGAACGGACGGCCAAGGGCTGGACAAACTGACGGACAGACGGATAGACACTTGCTTTAGCCTTTGTTTTAAATTCGCTGTGTTTGCTCCTCCACACACACACACACACACATAGCCAAATCATCAGCTGTTGACATCTGCGACCGCCGTCCGCATCCTTTGTCGAGCTGCTGCCTTCTCCTGATTGACCAGCAGATAAAATGCATTGAAAATTGACGCTTCTATGGCCACCAGGCAGTCGACGGTTGTCACTGCCGATCGTCGTCCGACGCTGCCATCCGATGGACACGGACAGGGGGCACGGAGTACCTTTCGGTACTCCAAAGCTGACGCGCACAGGTGCGTTAATAGACACCGTTTAGTCGCTGGAAGCTGATAACGCACCTGTCCAACGGCTTCTGTGGAATGACCCAAAGATAACAGGACTCGGTGCCACAAGTGGACTGAATTTTGTGGCAACTCCAAGGAAGGTTCCCTCCCTGCTTAAGTTTAGTCTCCCGATTGACTCCTGAGACGAAAGATCGACGACTTTTTTTTGGGACTCTTTTCTAAGTTTTCCTTGGACTTCGACGGGGAGGGGCTGGAGGAGCGCCCAAGGCAGACAAATTACTCTCTTCCATTGCAATCCCAGTTAATAGTTAATACCCTGGCCAAGACACAGTCTAAGCCCTCTTCATGTCCTGTTCCATACCCTATAAGTCATTGAAGTGAATCCATCAACCTTTCGGTTCGCCCTTTTCGATTTCCCTGGCGCAGTTCTGTCCTGGAAGCAATTGTTTATCTGGTGCTTAGGCTTATCTCCGGGCAGTTCTGGGCCCGAAATGCCAATTACAACTCAATCGGTGAACATTTATGTCATTTGCCGAACGGGAAGTGGCGGCAGGACCAATGCCCGGCCCATGCGGCCCGAACCCGAGGCTAATTGATTAGCCATTAACCTCAATAGGGAAGAGGACGACGATGGGCATGAGTGCAGGGAAGCAGCGACACCTCAACGAGGCACACGGTTACACGGCTACACAGCGACTCAACACAGACAAACACACACACACACACACACGCATACACACACACGCATACAGGCACGCACGCATAAGCACACATGCAAACACATACACACACACACAGTCATACACTCGGAGAGCCGGCTTAATTAGGCTTAATTATGGGCCCAGGGTTTAAAGTGGCCAAGTCCGGGGGCTGGCTGGTTGCGGGCCCAGAGCCAAGTAGCCTGCCAAACACTTTCAAGCCACATTAACAGCTCGTTGTTGTTTGTTATTGCTGGGCAATAAAATCAGCCAGCGGCGGAGTTCGAGCGAGCGAGAGAAGAGAGAATAAGTGGGAGAGAATGAGGAAAAGAGAGAGAGAGAGAGAGAGAAGGAGAGAGAGAGAGAGCGAGAGTTAAGGGAAATTGAATTAGCTGAACGCGGCCAAATAATGTGTGGCCCTCTACAGGCGATACTTGGCCTGGACTTCAGTCTTTTTCTCCTCTCTTCCACCTCCTCTTCCTCCTCCTTCATCTCCCGCTTTATTCACATCCTCAACCTCATCCTCATTCTGGGCTGAGCTGCTGCTTTGTTGAGGCACAAAACAAACAACTTTGGTCAAAAGGTGCAAGTTTTACACGTAACGATTTGCACGGCGCTGGCCAAGATGATGAAATGGAGCGGGGCAGGGAGCTGCACACCAACAAGAGTCAGGGGAGGAACATAAAGAAGCGATTGCCACGGTTTGGGATTCAGCTCCAGCTTCAGCTCGAGCTCCAGGCTCAGTTACAGGCTTAGCTTCAGATTCAGCTTCAGCTTCAGCTCCCAAGTCGCAACACAAACGAGAGCAAATCGTTTTGTTGTCGAGCACGGCTCGAGCTGCACACGAGAGGGTCACACACACACACACACACACACACACACACACACACACATACACCTATATACACATCCATACAACACACACTCGCACACGCATTAGAAGCAAGAGCCACGTTTAAAGAGTTACGCGTGTGGTGGGCCGATTCGTTGGCCCGTCCTGTCCAGCCGCAGTCGGACTTGGCTCCAGTTGGGGCTTGGGGCTCGAGGCTATGGCGCGACTTGGTCTCTGGCCATGGCCATAACAAGCTGCCAACAACTGGCGCCAAGTGCTCAATAATGTTAACGAGCTATTCAGTTAAGACAACAACAAAAAAAACGAGCAGCCAAAAAAATACCAAAAAAAGAAAAAAAAAGAGCAAAGATTCAAAAAAAAAAACAAAACAAAACAAAACAAAATACAAAAAGCAAAAAGCAAAATCGAAAAACGAAGCCAAAAGGAACCCAAACCTAAAACCCAACTAACCAGGCAGACGTGCCATAGTCTCGAGTCCCAAGTCGCAAGTCGCAGGTCTGGAGCTCGGGCCTAGAGTCTCGTCTCTCGATGCTCGAGCCTCGAATCTCGAGTCTTGAGCCTCGGTCTCAAGTCTCGTTCCTGGCCAGCAAATAAAAAATAATTTGCAGTCGAAGAAGGCAGAGACCGAAGACGTGGGCTGTGGCTGGGGCTGGGGCTGGGGCTGTGGCTGGGGCTATGGCTGTGGCTGTAGTCGCCAGTCCACGTTGGAGTTCCAAAAGCCAGAAGGATGCCTCCGATGCAAGTGTTGTATGTGTTGTAGCCAAAGTATTCGTTCTGCCACTTGCTGCTTGCGGGCAGTGTGCGCCTCTGCCACCGCCTCCTCCTCCTTCTCCGCCTCCGTTGCCGTCTCCGTCTCCATCGCCATCTCCATCTCTGTTTCCATTCCCAAATAGAAATATCGTACGTTCCTTTGGCTCGTCAAATCGTCAGTATGTTGGTCGGTCGGTCGGTCCGACGTTTAGTCCGGCCGGCCGCCAGTTAGTCAGTCCATCAGCGTACCAGTCCATCAGTCAGTCCTTCCATGCGTCCATCGGTCCGTCATGTTGTCAGTCAGTCGGTTAGTCATTTAGCCAGTCAGACATCAGTCAGCTTGTTAGCCAGCCTGTTGAGCGCTCCCCTGCCCACTGCTCCGCGTTGTCCGTTGTCCGTTGTCCGCTGTCCGCTGTCCGCTGTCCGTTGCCTGTTGTCCGATCTGCTCGCTTGTTTGGGGGCCTTTTGTTGGTTTTATCAAAATGCAGGCGCAGTTGATGATGATCTGTGAACATGAACAAGACGTTCGTTAAATTTGATTCATGAGGCGCTGGCGTTGGCGCTGGCGCTGGCGCTGACGTTGACGCTGGCGCTGAACCTGAACCTGAACCTCAACCTGAAGCTGATGCCGATGCCGATGCCGATGCTGGGACTGAGACTAAGGCTGAGACTGAGACAGAGACTGAGACAGAGACAGAGACAATGACTGAGGCTGGGGCTGAGTCTCGGTTGAAGCTAAGGCTGTGACTGGCGCTGGCGCTGGCGCTGGCGAGGAGTCTTTGCAGATGGAAGACTGGCGTCCAGGTTGAGGCGCAGTCGTAGCGATTGAGTGATTGCTACTTAAACTTATAATTTTCATATTTGTGTGTTTGTGTGTTTATGTCGCTGCTGCATGGGTCTGTCTGTCTGTGTGTGTGTGTGTGTATGCGTGTGTGAGGGTGCAGTCCTTCCTTGGGTGGGTAACATGCAGCAGCAGGCAAACCGCAATAAGTCGAGTCTTCTCCTCGCCTGATCGCCTGTGTGTTCCACGCTCTGGTCATGTAATTTTCGAGTTTGCACATTGCCACCAACATGGCCACAACACGGAATAAGGCTAATCAACGAGAGACGCTAACCAGGTCCAGGTCCAGGTCCACGTCCACGTCCACGTTCAGACACGGACGCGGGCACGGACACAACTACAGATGCAGATACAGATACACCAGCAGAAACAGGCAGAGGCATAGGCAGGGGCAGAGGCATAATCAGAGGCATAGGCAGAAGCTGAGGCAGAGGCAGAGGCAGGGGCAGGGGCAGAGGCACAAGAGGCGCAGATATCGAGTTGGGGCCAATTTGAATTCGGAGTGGAGTCTGTAGCTGAAACAATTTGCGGCTTGGCGCCACTTGATAACTTGGCCCCGACTCGTTGCCGACTGGTCGCCGTTTGGTTTGTTTGCTTTTGCCCAGGCACTGATAATGATGATGATGATGATTGTGTGGCTACCTCGTCCTCGTCTTGCCCCTTCTGGCAGTTGACCCGAGTGTGCGGACCTGTGGATCGCTTAAGGAGCTGCGGATCGCTCGCTGGTCCGCTGGTGGCCCCTGAGAACCGCTGTAGCGTTTAGGCATTTGCCACACTGATTAATGTTTTATTTGATTACCAACCAAAATGACTTGTGCCCCACTAACATTCTCTCTCTCCCTCACTCACTTACTCACTCACTCACTCACTCACTCACTCACTCATTCACCCATTCATTCGATTATTCGTACGTGCACTAAATGCTCAACTCTCTCTCTGTCCCTTTCTCTACTTGCAGACAAATGTTCCCGCAAATGAAATTTCGTGTTTCGGGTCTGGATGCCAAGGCTAAATACATATTGCTACTGGATATCGTTGCGGCGGATGATTATCGTTATAAATTTCATAATAGGTAAGTGTGGGAACGGCTGGGAACGGGAAAGGTCCTGGGATCTGGCTCGATGTCTCGATGTCTCGATGTCTCGATGTCTCGATGTCTCGATGTCTCGACTTCTAATCTATATAAATTATTTTTATCTGCCGTTTCAGTCGTTGGATGGTCGCTGGCAAGGCGGATCCTGAAATGCCAAAACGCATGTACATTCATCCAGATTCGCCCACAACGGGTGAGCAATGGATGCAAAAAGTTGTTTCATTTCACAAATTAAAATTGACCAACAATATTAGTGATAAACATGGATTTGTAAGTACTGTACGTCTTCTTTGTTTACCGCATTAGCTATATAAGCCATTGGTGCTCAAACGTATCTAACATTAAATCATAATAATTTCGTAACTGATTCATCGGCAATCTGTAACAATACTTGGCAGGAATACAGTCCGAAACCTATTCGGAGTACTTTAGATTGTGTGTGATCCTTGATCTAGTCACTTGATTGAATGAAGTGAATGCAAATAATGTTTTCAATGATTTGAATGATAAACAAAGCCATTGGTTGCATTGGGTCGGTACTCGCGTATTATAAGAGGGTGCTATTGAGAGAAAAATGGGACAATAACCTTTATTAGTACTCTACTTGACCAAAATGCAGTCCGATAACACTTTTCGGAGTGGTTCCCTTTCATGTGGAGAGTAAAAATATCATCTAGCGTAGCTGTCAACAGGCAGTACCATTCGTTACCCTCTGCTGCTTCCATAATCGATACTGAAATACCTTTGGGAACAAACGAGTAGTAGTTTCATTAGATTAAACAATTTACAATTAATATTGATTGTGTTGTAGGTACTAGTTACTTTGGGTGGCAAAGCTCAAGCTAAGTCAGGGACTAAACAGAGTAGAGTTAGTTCGATGACCGTGAGAAATACATTTTTTGAGCTTTAATCCACGCACAGAACTAAGGCTTTGGCAGACTAACGGAATGCTGTTTAATTACCAAGCTATCATTCATTGCGGTACCTGCATATTCTGGGAGGGTGTTAGCGTTCGGAAGGAGCTGATCACGTGCTGTTTTACTGCGGTGACTGGCAACTTCAAAGCAAACATTATCTATCAATATCTGACGGCTATATATATTAAAGAGGAAGCTGTACGGCACCTAACACCCGTCCGCTGACAGAGAGAGTCCCTGGCCGGGTGCCTGTCAGTGGAGCGACTACCGCCTCATTCACTTTGCTTATCAATGCAAATTTGCGTTGCGTTCAACGCTTAAGCGCTCCCCGGTCTGCACTTTGAAGTATGGCAGCCGAGCGCTGATGGGCGACGGGTCTTATCTAAAACTTCTCACACGCAGGCAGCAGACGGTACCACGGATAAGGCCAATGCCTTCTTCTGCAGCCTGTGGCAGGCAAATCCAACAACGATGCCAATGATGATGACGATGACGTTGGCGATGTCGATGGCGATGTCGATGGGGATGGGGATGGCGATGACGACAACTTTCGTTGCCCCATTCATTCTTGGAGTGGGCGCGAGCGCCAACAAATTGGCGGCGGAGCTTTTCATTTCTGTAGCAGCCTGTGGCCAGTGTCCAAGGCCGTTGCTTTTGAACTTTGCCGACGCCGATCGCGTAAATTTCATCAACTGCTGCGCAAATTTTCATTTTTTATTGATCAGTGCCGTCGCGGGGCTATTTGCCTGCCCACCCGTTGCGCCTGTCGCTTTCTCGGCAACAGCCACAGTCACAGCCACAGCCACAGCCACAGCCACAGCCCCAGCCGCACTCGTAGTCGCAGTCGCAGTCGCAGTTGCAGTCGCAGTCACAGCGTCGGCCGCAGTGTTAGCCTCAGCTCTGGCAACGACGGCAATGGCGTTGGCGATTGCCACGGCGACGCTGGCGGGCGCCATGCAGTTTTGTCATGTCTTCACCACATCTGCTCCACCTCACCACCCCTTGGCATCCGCTTGCTCTTTCGCTCTTGTTGGTTCTCCGGTTCCGTGGTTCTGCCTCTTTGCATGCCAAGTCATAAATCGCGTACTGAACAAGCGGCGCAGACATCAGTGACTTCCATAAGGGCTACATCGTCGTCGGTGTCTCGTTCCTCTTCCTCTTTCTCTTCCTTTTCCTCATCCTCTTTCTCATCTTCACCTTCACTGCCTTTGCCTCCGAGTCTATATCCGTGTTCACGTCCATCTCCGACTCCGTCTCTGCCACCGTCACCGTCACCGTGTGCGTGGGCCTCGGCCTCCACTAAGTAGCCTGTGTTGGCCATTAATTTCGCTTAGTTCAAACGCCGCATGCCGACACAAAGCACTGCGTGTGTTCTCCAGGAGGTGACTCCGTCTACGTCCCAGTCTCCGTCTATGTTACCATCTTTGCCCATTCTCCGGCTCGGAACCTGGAAGTTGGCAATCGGAAATCGGTATTCGACTTGGAAACTCACTGCATCAACTTGACCCCAAATGCGTAACCACAAAAGAGCTTCGCCATCTGTTCCTGCTCCCAGCCCAAAGCCCAGCCCCTCAGTCATAATCATGCGATAGACATAACGCTCAAATCTATAATTTAACACTCTTTGCGGTTTAGGGTCCTGGGGTTAGGTCGCCGGTCGCCGGTCGCTGGTCGCAGGTTACTGGTCACTGGGCACCGGGTACTGGACACTGGTATTTGGTACCTGGTAACTGGTAACTGGTCGTTGGATGTCAGGTGACAATGGACTCTGCTCTTGTCTTCATGTGTGTCCATGGCCGTTAGCTGCGTGTCAAAACAACAGAAAGTCGCTGTCGATACCCTACACTCAGGCACACACGCACACACGCACACATGTACATACTCTCACAGACGTCCAGTGACACCCACACCCACCGCCCATCCCACATGCACCTTATAATTGTACACGTCGCATGCTTATTTATCCCCAACTCCCTTTTGGTACATTGAAATGCACTTAGGAAAAAAAATGAAAATACAATAAAAAACGCGCGCGTTTTAAAACGCCCCCTTCACATGTACGCTTCTATATGTGTGCATGTGTGTTGGTATGTGTGCGTGTGTGCTTGCCTGCCTGTCGGCCATGTTGCCGCTGTCGCAACCCTAAAAACACTGCTGTGATCCTGGCGGGGTGGTTGGACATGCCCGAGCAGAGGCAGGAACAGGAACAGGAGCAGGAGCGAACGGATAAGTGAGAGCCACTCGGGACATTTGTGTCTGAGGTGTCGCCTAATGCGTTTAATTAAAGCTCAAGCTGAAGTTGATGCTGGGAAAAGCTTTGGCAATTATGCCACCGGTGCCACCCTGCACCATCCAGCACCACCCTGCACCACACCACGACACTCGGCGGCACTTAAAAATGGACCGAGACGTTGTCAAGTGCCGGGCAATCGAAAGACTTTTCGACCCAACGAGCAAAATTACCCAAACGGACCAACGAAACCAACGAAACCAGCGAAACCAACGAGCCAACGAACCCAACGAACCCAACGAACCCAAAGAGTCCAAAGAGTCCAAAGAGCCCAAAGAACCCCAAGAACCCAACGAATGCAAAGTTGGCTTAAGAGACGCAAGGAGACGCCTGCAAGGACAATGCGGACATAGCCGCTTGTCTGCTGCCATTAGTTTCATCATAGTTCAAAGCATAGTTGGCCATCTTCAATGGCATCTGCAGTGCTCGTCCTGTGACCATTCAGCCATGCCAAGTGGTCGCCCCTTGCGTAACAGACGAAGCGCAAAAAATTTATCACAGCCAAGTTGACAAATAAAGTGAAGTGGAGTTCCATTTCCGGACGACGACGGTGACGGTGACGGCGACGGCGACGACAAGGACGACGGCGACAAGGACGACGACGACGACATCGGCTGACGATGGCGACGCTGACGAGCGACTCAACGGCGCTTTACGATAGAGCCTTAAAACGCAAATCAAATTAATTGAAGCTCACATATCCTGACAAGCCTTTTGAATCCTTGTCCTTGCCCGCCAACATCATTCTACTCTCTTGTGACTGTCTTGAAACAATTCGTTTAGAAAATCAAAGGCGTACCGCAAACTGTATGTGTACGTACACTATATGTGGATATATATATGTGTGTGTGTGTGTGAGTGTGTGTGAGTGTGTGTGTGTGGGTTATGTTATATGGCCAATTTGTCTGTCATAGTCAGGCAGGTAGTCGCATCTGCCTGTTAGGTGTTGCCCGAAATACAACTTAAAAGGTTGCTTTGAAGTTGACAGCAGCCCCTGTGGCTCGTGGTCAAAGGATCTGAGCTAAGATTTTCCATGTGAAACCAATTAACTGAGTGCCAGAGCAGAACTGGTTCCCAACTATGAACAGAACTTATCAATTGTTGGTTCCACTTTACTTTACTATCTACTTTGATATCTTTAATTCCATTCAGCAAGTTCCAAGTTACAAGTTCCAAGTTTGCCTCATATGATTGAAAGACTTTTCGTTTCAAGATTCAAGTTCAATTCTGAACTAGTTCCATTAAAAAGTTCATGTTCATTGCTGATTATTTGCAGCTTCTGCCGAAGTGAGTTATTTAAGGATTCGTGTTTTGTTTCGAGTATTCCTCTTTAATAGGAACTTGTTTGTAGTGCCTAAATCGATTCTATGAATGAACTAGTTCAATTTGCATGCTTGCATTGTTTACTTTTGTTTGAAATTGAACGAGTTTTTCCTTTAATGGTTGTCTTTTGAAATGCATCCTTTATTTAGTCTTTCACATTTTTATCCTGCTTCTTTTTCTGCTTTTTTTTTACATCTTCTACCTCCCACCTTTCACCTCTCATTATTCACCTCTCACCATTCACCTCCTGCTTTTTACTAGATCCTTTAACCCGTCCACGGCTTTATCTGCGTTTCGCTGTTCGACTGCACTGCGAGTTGAGGTCTCTATTAGATGATGCAGCCGCAGTTCATATTCAAGGCTAATTTAAGCAGTACATTAATTGTGGCAAGTTCGCATTTTGAAGGGTTTGCAACAAATAATTCTCATGGCCTGCAATGGCTGCTGGCGGAGGTCCTTAAAGAGGTCCTTTCGCCAAAAGTGCAACCCTCGAGTACAACCCCTGGGCTAAGGTATTAATGACGACGCTCCCTCTTATGATATTTGCCTCTCTCTGTGTGTGTGCGTGTGTGTATATTAACATGTGAGGAAACATATGTGTATGTGTGTGTGTGTGTGCATGTATGCGTGTGTGTATATGTGTGTGTGTGCTGTTGTTGTTGATTTGCGACCCGCAATTGTTCAAGCTGCTTAACTAGTTTTTCGGTCGTTCTGCTGCTCTGCCAGTCCTGCCATCCGTCCGTCCGTCCGTCCGTCCGTCCATGAGTCCCATCGTCCGTGGGTCCGTCCATACGGCTGTGCGCCTATAAATGTCTGATTTCTTATCTAATGCCTAATGCCATCAATTGCGGCGCTGCGGCTCTCTATCTCGGCGTATATCATGACGATGAGCGGCGCACGCACCCAGAGACTGGGAACAAATATGTTGGCCGAACAGTGGCAGGGGATAGGAGGCAGGGGCAAGGCAATAGGTCGGACCGGAGTGAGGGGCAGGCAAGACAGACATCGGCAATCGATGTTTTAAGCTGATGTGGATGAGAGCAAAGGGTATCTCCATTCTGTCTACAATTAATAACCCATACCCAAACCCAAAACCCATCAGCTATCAGTTTGCGATCAAGAGATTACATATCGAGAGCTACGGCTGCTCCTGCTTCGGCTCTGGCTCTGGCTACGGCTCCGGCTGTTGTTATGTCCTGTATCCTTTGACTACGTCTGCCAAAACCACAAGCATATGAGCTTCGCCATACAAAAGATTTGGCTTTGCCGCCTTGTTGTTGCAGCTGTTGCAAGTGTCTGCCATTGATGCTCCGGCAATAGTGGCCATAATTGGTTACACATTTTGGCTTGTCTGCAGGTCCACAAGTGCCTGCCCCCTTTCGGAGAGTCCATCAATCATCAGCTTCGAGTGCTGCGAGTTTCTGTTGGCCTTGCCACACGCAACCCGACAGCCTGTCTTATGACGGCCGCAAATGACGCAAGTTTGGTCACTGCCAGCAACTTCAGCCTAGGCAACTCGGATAGCTTCGGGGCAGCATCGCTCGCCTCTAACTTAAGAGCTAGACGCGAATAGTTTTTGGTTATCCTTTCGCATTTATCCAGGTTTGAAAACTTTTCAATTTTCCCGGATTAAATATTTTCTCAATGTTTTTCTCACCATTTATTTCCTTTCCTTTACTTATCTATTCACTCCTTCGTATTTATTCTTATATTTGTGCTTCCGTCTTCATTCTTAAAATGTTTCTTCAGTCTCTCCGACTTTACTTCTTTTTCTTTCTTCATTCTTAAACGTTTTCTTTCCTTTTTGCTTCCTCATTTTCTTAACCGCCTTTAAAGAAGTAGCTTGGTATTTAACATCCTCCTTTTCATCCTTACCCTTACTCTTTATTTCCCTTTCCGTTTTTTTGTTTCCGTTTCCTTCCTCTTCATCCTTAAACACTTCCTATGCTTTCGAGTGGTATTCCGTTTGACAGATCGCCAATTCGTTCATAGAGTCTCTCCGCTCTCTTTAGCCTTCATATATCCTTTACAATCACTTTGCCTTCTCCTCCTTCTTTCTCTTCGTCTGGCCTCTTTCTCTTCCCGTTCCCGTTCTTATCGGCCAACCCACTCAATGGGCAAGTGTTAACCTCAATTGCGTACAGCTTGCTACACGCAGATAAAGCGAAATGCCATCAGATTCCTGACAAAGCGACTGCGCCCAGACATCTGTCATATGTCAGGACATTAAGCATAAGGCACAACTCATGAGGCATGAGACGTGCGACATGAGGCATGAGGCATTAGCATATTGCGAGCTTTGAGCTCTGATGTTTTTTGAGGTTGTGGAGTTTCGAGCGGCGGGTTGACGTGACCAGCGGTACTTAGGATTCGCCTCCACTAGCACCACTCGGCAGCACTTGCGATGGTGGATGTAGTGTGTGTGTGTGGTTCGGGCCTTCGGCGGATTTTTGGTGGCTCTTTGGTGGCCAAATGTGTTGGCCGGCAAAGTGAAGAGCCGATGGAAAAAAATTAACCAAAATTTTGTTGGTGCTAAAACTTGAGCATTTAGTTTTTGCGCTTGACTCTAGTTTTTTGAGAGTGGAGTTCGGGTGGAGTGTGGGCGGAGTGTGGGCGGTGCTGGGTGGGTTGGGGCGTTGAAACTAATTAACATATTTAATGTTTTTGGCACGTTGCGTTTTGGCCCAACCCTGCGAACGACTGCGGCCCAGGCGCCAGTCCTATATATTAGGCTAGTTAAAATCTAATAAAAACCTGAGCATGCCTCATAAATTTCAATGCGCAATGGCCATTAAGGAGTCAGTGGGTGGGGTGGCTGTGAAACGATAGAGCTGTATGGGGAGAGACGTATAGGTAGGTTAGGTAGGTCAGGTAGGAAGGGGAGGGTGCTGGCTCAAAGGGTACCCCCTCAGCTTACTAGCCTAATGGAGAACGCGCTTTTATGTTAAATTAAAACCTTAACTCCGAATATGATTCTAGCCGCGACTGCCACATCCCTTGGCCGGGCATCCGAGGGTGGCTGCCAGCATTTAGTTCAGTGCCAGGACATTTCTGACTTAATTTCGTTGTTGTCGCCGTCGTCGCTGTTGCTGTGAAACATTGACGAGGTGGCAAGTACGTTGTCGCTGAGGTGCGACAAAATATCACAAATAAAAATACCTTTTATGTTTTGGAATTTTTTAATATTCAAATGAAGTTGACGGCCGCCGAGACGCTGCAGGGAAACTCGAGTTTATATATATATATAAATATGAGGCAAGTGGAATAAAAAGAAGAGAAGAGGGAGAGGGAGAGGGAGAGAGAGAGGAAGGAGGAGGAGTGAAAGGAAGGATAAACAATTGCGTGGCGGGCCAAAGTTTCATAAAAACATACAAGAATTTCCTTGGTATTTGGCACAGTGCGATGGATGCCACATGCCAGAGATATGGGCTGCAGTACAGGACCAAGATATTATTTCAAAGCTCTGCCTGTAGAGGGAAAGTTCCTGGCTGCCTGCTAGCTTTTGATTCTTTGGTTTCACAGCCTTTTGTCCAGGATATGACAATTGGCTTTCTACGTTATGAGTTTGACATTTAAGGACAAGGCATCGCGATCTTGTGGAGATTAAAGATGCCTTGACAAGGACAGTTTGAAAATAATACAGCAGAAATTAGCTGACAGTGGCGTAAATCGGACATAATCGAAAAAACAGACAAACTTAGAAAAAAGGACATTTAGGGCGGTTCGAATTTAAGCAGGGCAAAAATAATTGCTTGCATTTTATAAAGGATTTAAGGAGAAGGATAAACAGAGAGACAGAGAAAGAGAAAGCGGGAGCTGAATACTAAGATCCTTATGATGCCAAATAAGAATCAGAGAGAGACAGAGAGAGAGCTAAGAAGAAGGAAGAAAAGGACACAGAGTGCGGGCATGAGAAAGACATCATCAATGGACAGATGTCAAGTGAATCGAAGGCCAATAGAGCGGAATTAGTCCTTACAATGAGATGTGGATAGAATTGTAAAGTCAGACAGCGGCAGGATCCGTATCCTTTGTAGCTAATGATGAGGCGATGATTGCTAATCCCAATGATGATTATTACGGTCCTCCGATCATTGACAAGAGGGAAATGCGAATGGAAATGCGAGTCTGAAGGGACTCTAGGCAATTTTATACAAATACACACAGACACACCAATACACCCGGGTACACACACTCACACACACACACACATATACGCATGCACGCACATTCAGGAGGCTGGCAACTCATTTTCAAGCTGATCAAAGTGGCGATTAGTGACCGCAAAAACAAGATTAAACGCCCCTTTTGTTGGTTCTGTCTCTCTGTCCGTGTGTGCGTGTGTGTGTGTGTGTGTGTGTGTGTGTGCGTATCTACCGAATGCCTAAGGACATTGGCCGGGCGCTCAAAAGACGCATCCTAAGAAGGATCGATGTCTAACAACATAATTAAGAGGCAGAAGGAGAAGGAGAAGGCAGCGTCTGTGTCTTGGGCTTAGGTCTTAGGATATTGCGTATACGCCGCATTTGACTGGCAGTTGGGATTTGAAGCAAAGGCGTGGGGTTAGAGAACGCTTGTGCCCTGCTGCGCAGCAGCCAGCAGTTGTGTCGCAGTCACTGCCACAGCCTCCGACTGTGCCTCCGAATGCCGCACAATGCGTCTCTTGTGTTGCATGTCTAAACAAATGCTTAGAAATTGAGGCCGCGTCTCGCGGCGACGACAGCTGAAGACAAATTTATTATAGCGCCGTTTCCGTTGAGCCGAGCCGTTGAGTCGTCCACCAGGACAATGCTCATACCCTCACTCCTGCTCTGCGGTTCACCCAGTCGCTCGCTCTCTGTCTCTCCCTCTCTCTCTCTCTCTCTCTTCCTCTCTTTGCCTAATTCTTTCTCTTTCCTCTTTCCTCTTTCTTCTTCTTGTTTTTTTCGTTCTTTGATGGGACGACTGTGGCTTACATGCTGTGCCTGGCGCTCCTTTTGTGACGCAAGTATGCGTGCAACCTGACATATACACTAATTCACACACACACAGACACACACAGACACACACAGATAAACACAGACACACAGATACACACGTCCCGAGACTTGCAGTCGTGTTAGTAGAAAGCAGAGCAAATCCAACGATTAAGTCTTATTACAATTGCCCCCATTCACCCCACCCCCACCCCGCTACCACCACCACCGTCACCTGCTTCAAATCATGATCTCTAAATCCAAAAGAGCAGCTGCTGTGCGTGGGCAATACACACACACACTGAGAAGGAACACCCACACGTCCCGGTGTCCGTTCCCAGCTCAGTTCCTTCACAGATTCTTAGCAGCAGGAGCAACCCCATCCCTGCCGCCCCTCTGCCCCTCTGCCCCCAAAGAAAAGCATTTTCCAGTTGGCCCTTTGTTGCCTTTTGTTGATGTTTGCCTATTGTTGCCAAAAACGAAAGCGAGCCGAACGATTGTGTGGCAACAGAGACTTGAAGATGGAGTGTGGGAGGGGGAGGGGGATGGGTAGAGGGGGAGGGATCGTCGGTTGGGGTGACCCGCAGGCAGACAGCGTCAGCCAAGAGCTGCGGGCTGCCAGCTGCTATGTCAGCCATGTCAGCTATGTCATCGCTTCCATTAGCCCAAAGCAAATAGACAAGCTTGACTTGGATTTCGGTTTATCGGGTTTGTCGGGTCTTCAGTTTTTCGTATTCTGTTTTGGTTTTTTGGTTTTTCAGTTTTCGGTTTTTGGGTTTTTCAGATTCCCATTTTCGGTCTGCTCATTTCGGCATCCACGCCCCCTCCCCTGCCACCGCCGTGTCGCTGCCCCTGCGCTGCATTGAAACGGAAGTGCAATATTTGCTGCCATCGCCATGCAAATAGATTTCTAAACGCGTGTTTTCTTTCCTCTACCCTTACCAAGTGTACAGAAGCGCAGTCCGGGTTCCATTGGCTACGAGCTGCAGCTCAGATGGCCACGACTAAGTCAAGGCATCCGCATTATTCCCGACTCCCGAGAGGAGGTAGGACTTCTGGTCGAAGCTTAAAGTCTCTGCAGCTCCGAATGACCTCCAAATGCAGCTCTCTGCAGCTCTGAATGATCTTTGAGTATTCAAATGATTCGAATTTGATTCGTGAATATGACTTCAAGTCCTTTGCAGGGTATTCAGTATTCGTTGTTGGCTGCTTATTTGGCTTTTATTTTGGGTAAGAGGCTTTCGTTTTGTTTGGCCGCATGCGTCGAGTATTTGCCTACATTTTGGTTGTTGTTTCGCTTGTTGTTTGTCTATTTGTCTGTTTGCTTGTTGTAGTAGCAGTTGTTGTTGTTGTAGCAGTTGTTGTTGTTGTTGTGTTTGCTGCTTTTGTTGTATAGGCAAACACGCCAAGCGCCACTTGTCGCTGCCCATTGTCTGGGGCATTATCGCTGACTACTTAAGTCTTAGGTGACAGTTAAACACCTCAAATAAGCTACCACATTTGGGATTTTGAATTTTGATTGCATTTGCTTTTCCCTCCCTCCCCTCCCCTCCCCTCTCCCGACCTTCGACCCTAAGTCTACAGGCCACAGTCTGCGGTCTGCAGTCTTTGGGCCAGCCTGCAGTTTTGAGTCTACAAACTTTCTGCCTTTCGGCTTGTCTTTAGACTTCGTTTGTTGTTGTCTCTCTTCTTCTCTCTTCGTTGTTCGTTGTTCGTTCTTCTTTCTTCTTTCTTCTTTCTTCACTCTTCGTTCTTCGTTGTTCGTTCTTCGTTGTTCGTTCTTCGTTGTTTGTGTTTGCCTTTGTTTCTATTTGAATTTCAGATATTTGTCCATTCGTTGTTTGTTAGCCTTATCTCGGACTCGCCCTCGCCCTCGCCCTCCCCCACCCCCTCACACCCACGTCCGCTGTCCTTATATGTCTGTCTCTGTCTCCCCTCTCTGTCAGTTCACCCTCCGCTGTCCAGTGCGCTGAAAGCAGCTGTTTTCCCTCTGTTCATTATAATTTTTAGTTTTGTTTTTACTCTTATCGGCACGATAAGCCGCCGGCAGTTGGGGCGGACCCCAGACGGAAGTGCTCCCAATCTCTGGTCGCAAGATCTCGGAGATGGGATTCCCAGCTGGCGCCTAAAAGCTAATCAGACGCCAGTTACCCATCGGCCAAGTTTCTAACTAGTTTTGCCTCTCTTTGCGTTTCTTTTTCTGTTAACTCTCCTCATATCTCCTTTGCTTCCCCCTTCCTGTATTGGCGTTCGCTTTGCTTATCTTTCGTAATGAGATTAAAAGGGAAGAGGAGGAGCACAAGAAAAAAGAGAGAAATTGGATCGTTTTCTGTTCGAAGTTTTCCAAACGAAGAAGAGCTTTGGCTTATCTTAAGTACTTCCACTTGAGCTTTCAGCTTTGGGCGAGCTTTCAATTAATCCATAATTAATCAGTTTTCATTTGAATTAAATAAAGTGCAAATAAATGAACTTTAATAAAAGACAACTTGAATTTTGGAGTATTGAAAAGCAGCTGCAGGTGACTTGCATCCAGGAAGCTTTTTAAAAGGATATTTTTCTCAAGTCAATGAAAGCTTCTGGACTGAAACCTAAAGTTGTTTTCTACAAGTGAATTTAAAAAAATGATCTTTGATTACAGTAGTCGAAATGGCTTTAAAAATTAATTTAAATATTTTTAATTAATTTAATTTAATTAATTAACTGCCTGAAAGTTGTTTAATTGGCGATGGCAAAAATTTCGATTTCGATTTATAAAATATGCAAATTTTTCTTCAAGTTGGGCTTAACTTCGATTAATCGTGGAATCGACTTTGAGCAACGACTTGGTTGATAGCCTGAAGAGTGTAAAGGTTTTCTGCTTGCCTCTGCAACTTTGCCCATGCTGCACCCATGAGGCAACGCTTCATTGTGTTGCATGTAACGCGAAGTGACACATTTATTGACTGACAAATGTCACATGCGTTTGCTGTTTGATTATTGACGGGCAGGTGGGACGCAGGCAACAAGCGCTGCAACACCAACAACAGCAACAGCAACAACAACAGCAACAGCAACAACAACAACAACAACAACGACGGGAACGGCAACAATGTTGCTTTTGGATTGATTTGCGCAAACGTCACGCAAATTTTGTGTCGCCTCATTAACAAAAGCTTTGCACGTTGCCATAGTTGATAATAGTTGTTATTGTTGTTGTTGTTGTTGTTGTTGTTGTTGTTGTTGTTGTAGTAGTAGTTATTATTGTTGTATCTGTATGTGTGTGACATGATTTTTGCGTGTCACCTGGCAAATGGGCAACAATGCATCAAACAATGCGTCAATCATTCCATTTGAGCTGAGCTCATGAGCCGCTTGTGTTCTATAAAGTTGTTAATAAATCGGTTTATGCATAAACAAAAGCAACAACATTAATAACAACAACAATCGCAATTATATTGTTTGTAATTAAAGTGTTTCTCGTTTGCCCACAACATGAGCAACAACAACAACAACAACAACAATGGAAACCTGATTAAAGGTGCATACAAATAGTTAGTGGTGAGGGGGCGGGAGGAGTGGCCTGAAGGAGAGATTGGTTGGAATGATGGCTGGCTTTGGTCGGGCTGAGGTGAGAGGGTGGACTGAGGGAGGGGGGAAACAGAAAATTAAACTATTAGCGATAATTAATAACGCTGCCGACGTCGACTGCGCTGCCGCCTCTGAATTTGAAATCATTTACTTTGCTTTTCTGCTTCTTCTTTTTCCTATTTTATTTCCTTATCTCAATTATATTTTTTTTATTACAATTTTTATTTTTATATTATTTTTTTTTTACTATTCTTAATTTTTAATTTTTTTAGTTTTTTATTAATTTTTTTTATTATTATAATTATTTTAATATCAATTCCTTGACTGCAGTTACAAAGCGAGACTAGCGCCTTCAGACACATGTCTCCCTCCCCCTACCCCCTCCCCCTACCCCCTCCCCCTGCCCCCTTTCATTTTTCTCCTCGGGCTATCGGAGCGTGTTAGGCTGAGGGGGCGTGTCAGGGTTGCCCTCCGCTTGGTTGTGCATCGCACTGGAAAACAACTTGAAAATAAAAATAAGAAAATAACAAATTAATTTTTCATCTCTCATTTCTCATTTCTCATTTTCATTTTTCATATTTCATTACATTTTCCCTTGGGCTGTGCATCAGCTCCTCCTTCCCTCGGCTGACGGCTGCGGATGACCAGTTGCTCAGTTGCTCAGTTCGTGTCCCATTCCTCGTCTCTCCACAGTAGCTTCTCTGCCGCCTCCCGCCTCCCGCCTCCCGCCTCCCGCCTCCCGCCTCCCGCCTCTCGTCCAGTCTTCATTTGCTTACATGGATCTCCCATTGGCGGCATCTGTCAATTGCTGGACACTTGGCCAACGGAGGATCGTGTCACTTGACTTGTCCCATGTCGCTATTCCTTGAGATTCCTCGAGTGTGGCAACTTGCACTCCAGCCCGAGGAGTCAACTGTTCGTATCGATGCCATCGTTTCGCAGTCTTTTCCCAGAAATCGTTCAATTTGTGCTGCGGTTTCCCGACTTTAAATAAAGCTGATCTTTATAAAGCTCTAAGGTCCGAGATTCGTAGTACTCGATTCGTTGAGATTTTAGATAAATCACAATGAGCTTCACGGCGCTGGATTGCCTCGTTAGTGGGCCGCTGGGGAGCAGCACTGCAAGTGGCACATTGGACATGCAACTCAGGCAGCAAGTGCTGCTCGTCATAATTACACGAAGAGAAAAACGCTAAGAAATGAAAACAGAAATATTAATGAATTATTTGGAAAAACAAACGCCGGGGCACGCAACGGGAGCGAACAGGGGCAGGGGCAGCGGCAGGGGTAGGGGCAGGGGTAGTGACAGGGGAACGGGGAATGAGCGCGGGAGTCGAGAGCCATGAACGGGAGCGAACAGAGTCGGGGGCACGGGGCATTCAAAATTAGGCATTTAATTGTCTTGGCCATGGCCAGTAACCATCCTCTTTCTCTTTCTCCCCCCCGCTCCTTGATGTGTGCTCTGTGCCCCTGTCTAAGAGTCTGACTGCCACTGACTGTGGCAGCTGACAGGGCGTCACGTTGGAAAGCCAACAGAAATTTAACTACCAGAAAGCGACTGGCGGACGCGACCGCATGCAACGCGCAATGCAAACTCGCAACTGGCGCTACAGTTGCACACGCCTGGCGCCAGTGACTGCTGCCCGTGCCCCGTGCCCCGCTGCCACCAAGAGCCACAAAATGGGCGCAACCGCCGAAAAATGAGAAAATATTACGAAAAATTAGTATGCGTCCGCGTCGGCAACTTCATTTTTCGATGATTTATGAAATGAAGAGTGTACGATGTGTGAGTGTGAGTGTGAGTGTGTGAGTGTTAGTGTGTGTGTGTATGCAGTCTCATTTATGTAGACGAGACACACACACATGTGTGGCACAGGATCTCCTTCAGCTTAGGGCCTCGCACTTAACCCTTGCAACATTTCAACACGCGTCTCATTATAAAATTGAATTAATACTTTTTATTATTTTTTATTATTGATTATTAATAATTTGTGACACGTACGCGTCCATTGGCTTCCACTGAATTTGCTTGGGATTCCCGAAACACCCATTAGAGCCATAAAACTGTGCTTATCGGAACCCGGGGCTGGGGCTGGGGCTGGGGGTGGGAGCAACGACAGACACGGTTCGTAGAAGGCTTCTGGTTGCAGGGGAACTCAAGGATTTCAATTTGACGATGGGAATAAAATAATAAAATTAAAAAAATAAAAAAAACTAAATATATCATATATAAAAATATATATACATATATATTATATAATGCATATGATTTGAGGATCGGAAGACAGTTCCAGGCAAAAGTCGCAGTTCCGATTGGTTTCCAATAATTGGAAATAAATTAATTAAAAGCAAAGAAATTATTATTAATTTTAATATTTAAATTACTTATTTAATTATAATTATAATTATATATTATAATTATTCCGTTACTTGTGGCCATATAGCAACTGACAATCGATATATCGATATAGATAGCCGATTTAAAAAGCGTCGATTGAAAGCTCGTTATTTGGCCGCTCTGCTGGCCACGCCCACTCCGTTCTGGTACGCCTTGGTGGCTGGGATCAATTTGAGTTTATGATTTGTTTTTACGGTTTGTTAGTCTTTCGTTTTAAGTTATTTACATAAGCCGTTAGAATCTCTCGTTGCATGCGCAGCTCCCGGTGGGAATTCCAACGAATGTTTTATTCGCATCTCTGATAACTTCATTTGTACAACAATTCGGGCATCGTGTGGCGGGACTCACAGCGGATGGGAATGGGCTGAGTGGTGGGAGCCGGTCAGAGGGTGGCACACACACATACATACATATGTACGTATAAGCTTGAAAACCCGTTACAGGAGTGTTCGACGTACACACACACACACACACACATGCACGATTCGATTGTCGATACATAACTGAGGACAGCTGAGGACAAACGAAGGGCCTAATGACTGACTGTCCAGGCTTCATTTATTGATGGCGATTATAAAGCAATTTGTGCAGTTCCTCAAGTCGTCCAAGATTGTTATGGCTGAGGAGGGGTGCAGCGGGTATAGCGGCGGATGGGCTGTGGTTGGGGACTCTGCCCGATTGGACACAAGTACACGTACATGAGCTAGAAGCTTTCAGCAATTAAGTGGCCGTGATCGAACCACAGGCAGTGGATTACCAATTAACCCTTGACTTCGGTTGCTTTTGTTGTCGCAGTTGTTGTCGATTTGTGGCTCCTGCACTGTGCCCCGCCCCCCTGCAGCCGGGCAGAGTCAACTGTTTTATATACCTCATTGATATATATGATTTGAATCGAATGAGTGGATGATTAAAATCTACTCAATTCCCGGATGATAATTTACGTCAAGTGTCTGGCAGTTTGGTGAATCGCCAGTTGCTTGTCGAAGGCATGCGGTTCGGGCGCGTTTTGGACGCGTTTTAGGTGCGTTTTTTGAAAAGACGCGCGTGTTCAGTACTTCACTCCCCTCTTACTCACACACACACACACGTATTCTCACACTTTTGCCTCCTTGCGTTCTCTCTCTTTCTCTCACAATCTCCACCGTTCTCATTCAGGCTATCTCCGTCTGTCACTCTCTCTTATTCTCTCCCTCTCTCCCTCTCTCTCTTTCTCTCTTTAACTCTCGCTCTCATAGACGTGCAGCTGCCGCTTCACACTCGCACTTTTACGTGCTAATTATATATACACACATGCACTGAGAGGCAGACACCTCACACAAGCACACACACACACACACAAACACGCACTACTACATGCATACTTACGATAGCTTAGAGTGACGCCTTTTTTGTAGCCCTCATTCACACATTTCCGCCATTGTGCCCAGCCATGACTGCAATCAGGCGCCTTCTCACTCCCTCTTCCTCTTGCTCTCGTTCACCCTATCCTTCCCTTATCCCTCTCCCCATCCCACCGCAACGCCAGTGCGCCTCGGCAGTTGCCTTAGCCTGCACACTCGTTCCCACTTGCTCTTGGCGACACTGCAGTTGCGCTCTCCCTTTTTATTAAGCTTGTCATCTTTATTTATGTTTAACTTTTATTTCGTTTTTGCTCCTCTTTTGCGTTTTTGTTTGCTTTTGCTGGAGTGTCTTTTGTCAAGCGGCCATCGTCATCGTCATCGTCATCGACATCGGCGTTGGCATCGGTATCGGCATTGGCATCGCCTTACGCCCTTCCTTCTGCTGCCTGCCCGCTACTGCAACTATGACTGTGACTACGCCTGTGACTGCGCCTGTGACTGCGCCTGTGACTACGCCTGTGACTGCGCCTGTGACTGCGCCTGTGACTGCTGCCGCTTCTTGTGCACTTCGTTTGCACATCTTTTGCACTTCTTTTGCACTTCTTCTTCCACTTCTTGCACTCCATTCCTCTGCAGCCTCAACTTGAACTTATTATTTTTTCGATTCGATTCTCATTATTTTAGTCCTCTCCCCGCTTTGCCCTCCTTCTTTCAAGCTCCTCCCTGTCTTAATTTATTCTGCTCATTTGCGCGCTGCACTGCATGCAAATTAAAAGCCCAGTCCCGTGTTCCCGGCCCTCGAACATGGTACTGGAAGTCAGGAGCCAGGAGCCAGGAGCCAGCAGCCAGGAGCAGGGCCGGTCGTCCTGCTCGTCCTTGCACTCGGGACGGCAGGCCCAATACCCTAAAGTCCTTTGCTGACGCAGCAACTTTACAATTTTGTGTGGCAGGCACTTGACAAACACCCGAAAGCTTTTGCCAACAATTGGCAGTCAATCAATAGACTCTCGTCACTCCTCACACTCTCGCACTCTCTGTCTCTCTCTCTCTCTCTTTCTTGCTCCCTGTCTCCGTCCCTTTCGTTCTGCTCGCGGCCGCGTTTGCTGCTCATTAGCCTTGTGCACATTTGGAAAAATAAAACACTTCCGTTCGATAAGTGGCATTCGCATTTCCGCTTATCCTGAGCCACCGCCTGGCGGGCGGCTCTGGTCGTAGGTCGTAGGTTGTAGGTCCACCTCTGACACTCCGGCACTCCTGCAAGCCGACTATCCCGACAACGGTACGGCACCAGCAGAGCCTTTTTCACATTCTTCGTTCAAGTGCGCTAATGTCTTTGGAGTGTTTCGCGCTCTTCAATTCTTCGTCACCATCGTCAGCAGCCTCATCCACCAACACTCGCCCAGTCACGCTCTCACTCTCTCACTCACTCGCCCATTCAACCATTCAACCATTCACCCATTCACTCATCTATTCAGTCAGTCATTCAGTCATTATTAACGTATTATTATGCTGAGATTCAGCTACTGGAACTGGAGTCCCATCATGCCAGCCATTATGCTTATTGTCACGGTCGCTCCTGGAGCTTCACTCTGTGGACGTACCCGAGCATCCACTGCCACTGCCACAGCCACAGCCACATCCACATCCACACTCATAGCCACAGCAACAGCCATAGCCATAGCCACAGCCATAGCCATAGCCACATCCACTTCCACCGAATCCTCCGCAGCCATCGTATCTGCCGCTTCCACCACATCTGCTGCCTGTCAGCCACTTGCAATACATTTTTTCCTCTTGGCTTTTAATTGGATTTCTTAAAGCTTCGCCTTGACTTAATAGGATTGCCATTTGCCCGAATGCGATTGCCATTAGGATTGTGGGTATTCACGAGCTCAGAACCTGCGCTCCGCGAAATTTGTTTAGGCGGCCCGTCAAGTGCCTGCCAGGTGTTTGCCACCTGACACTCTTGACTGCGGATCTGTCAGGCTAAGCCTATGGCTTGGATTAGTGGATTAAAATCGCGAATTTAGAAATCGATGCTCGATGCTTTTACTCTTTATTGGCCCCAAAAACTATCAAGCAAAGATTTCTCATTGATTTGGGGAGACATGAATCCAATGGATCCTGAGACGTTCCTTAGATCATATCAAATATAATCCTTCGCAGTTGCGTACCCAAATTAAAGACTATTTGAAAGCTTAGACAGCTGGTCATCCGGCTGGTCATCAGCTTTGGTCAATTGATCAGCTCCCCCTGCCACTCCGCCCGCCTCTGTTTGGGGTTACCCCTACCGCCATGACAGGCACCTTAGATCGGAGTGCCGGCGGCTGTGGTGCGTGTGTTCCAGTTTTGTCTGGCAGCCATTTACAAACAATTTGTCAACTTGCGAAGAAATCGAAGGGACGAGCGGTACAGACGGGCTGAGGCCTCTGAGCTGGCCTGGGTCTGCCCTGTGGCCAAGAACAACTCAAAAACATATTAATCACGGCATCTGCTGGGCTTTGGTCGTGTCAGCGGTCAGCGGTCAGCAGGCAGCAAAACACATAAAACCAAATCGTTAAATTGCCCAAAACTGGTCTGGCTTCAGTTTTGGCCTGGAGATGTGACTCCGCTGAATACCAGTCAATCAGAGACGCGACTCGGGCAAGGCCCCAATATTATACACATATCATCTAAGTATCATCTATATATCAAATACATATCATCTATAAGCCATCACAATTATTTCATCAATATATCATACACACACATACACACATATATACATATATATATGTATGTATGTATATGAATGGACTGATTACCCCTGGTGGAGCGTGCGTCGAGTCGCAATTAGCATGGAATATCAATACCTTCGACTCTTATTTGCGCGCTTTCCCCAGCCAAGCATTGGCTTCTCCCTCTACCTGTGCTCCGTCTCGCTCTGATCTCTCATCTTTCATCTTTCATCTCTCATCTCTCATCTCTCATCTAGATAATCAACAATGCTAATATTTGTAGGCCGCCCGCAGGTCAACTTGTGGCTCGGCTACCCAACAGTTTCAGCTGCAAAGCGAGTCAAGTCCTACGCAACTGTTGATGTCTGCGTGTGTGTGTGTGTGTGTGTGTGTGTGTGTGAGCGTGTGTTAAATACTAATTTCAGTTCCCACGAAGATTTGAAAATTAACATTTTGGTTTTTTGTTTTATATTTTTGGGATTTCTAGTCGTTGTCTTAGGTCTTGTTATAGTTCCTGCGGCTATGTGTGGACAGTTATACATTTAAACACACTACACACTACACCTGAGTAAGTGTGTGTGTGTGTGTGTGTATATGCCTGTGTCTCAGATTGAGTCAGTGTGCCCACAGAGCAGAAGCAAAACCCAATAATTTTGTAATTAATGATGTGAGAATAAGCCAGAGACAGGCTCCGAATGCTGGGAGCTGAGCCTCCACTTGACCTTTTTCAGTTCCACAGTTCCACAGATCCACATCGGATCGACCTGTCGACAGTAGGGTGCCCGCAGACCTCCAGGCAGCTGCTGGCTCTTGTTTGGCATTTTGTCATCATCATCATCAACGGAATCAACAGCATCGACAGCACCGACATCACCGACATCACCGACAGCATTGAAGCCATCGTCATTAGAGGGATTAGAAGATCTTATGTGTTTTCCAACTGCTCCCCCATCCATGTCTTTGATAGATTTCGGATTCTCGATTCGTCTCGATATGAATGTCGCCATGGGCCATGAGATTTCCATTGTTATTAATTAATTGACAGAAGTCGTAAGCTACTTGAACGCAACAACAAACGCTCCGAGCGGATCGGCCATGTGATCTTCGTGGCCCACACAAGACTCCTAGGCTAATCAGATAACTAACTGGGCCCAAATGAGGCAAGATCTGCCCTGATGAAAGACATTTGCAGCGTCTTCTCCAGATCAAGGTATCATCAGGTACGGGCTACCGTTCAGGGAACTCTGAGGAAGGTCTCACAAATGACCGCTTTTCGTAGTGTTTGTAGGGGTTGACACCTCCATAAGATGTGAAGACCTTAGCAGACCATAAAAATCCCTAATCCTTTCTTAAGCCTAAATGGGTTGATCCCTTAAAATAATAAGGTTCAATGAGTTTCTCTTCTGGAGCACCTCAAAGGCTATTCGTCGTTGGTGCATCTCATTTAGCAGCGCGGCTCATGACTCCATAGCTTGCAGCCTTGGAGCCTTGGACTTGGCCTACCCCACCCCTATATTTGGTAAGGCTCGGCGGTCGCTATCGATGCTACTTGGCGACCATTGCGGCCACCCGCTGACGCTCACGACGATGGCGAAGACGACGGCAAAAACGTCAAGCTGATAGGAGGATAGACTTGGGCTTACTTCTGTGGTGCAGTGGTGCACTGTGGTGCGGCGGTGCGGCTTCCAAGTGTTGCATTGCTTGTAATTTTGAGCCATTTTGTTGCTGCTGTCTGCTCCCGACTGCCGACTTCTGACTGCCGCCAGCCGCCTGCCGATGGCGGGTGCAAAACGAGGCTGGCAAAAGGTCAGACCGCTGGCTGCCATTGCTGAACCGGGCCGCCCACTGTCTTTCAGGGTCTGGCCTGGTCCCATTCCTTGGGTGTTGTTGTCCATGTTGTCTGTCGTGCCAGCCGAGAAGTGCACGGCAACATGTGTACTCCATCACATGGTTGCCACGACGACCACAACAGACGACAATGTTGTCCACACTACGACGAGATTGGGGGTTTCATCTTCCAGACAGTGACAGCGGCTGTGATTGTGACTGCGACTGCGACTGCGTTTTAAACTGTAATTGTGACTGTCACATAGACTGTGACAATAATTGTGACTATGACAGTGACTGTGACTGTGAGTATGACTCTGAGTGTGACTGTAACTTTGAGTGGAACTGTGGCTTTGACGGTAATTGTGACTGTGACTTTGACTGTAACTGTGACTGTGACTGGGACTGTGACTCTGACTGCCTGTATACTGTAGTTGTCGCTCAGGTTATGTGGTTATTTCTGATGTCGCTCTTGTTGTTGCGGTTGTTGCCTTTATTGCTGTTATTGCTGTTGTTCCTGTTGTTCCTGTTGTTCCTGTTGTTCCTGTTGTTGGGTTACCCTTTGATTTGGCAAACCGCCCCCGTTGTGTGTTGAGACTCTTGCAGCGATTTCGATTTCTATCGATGAATTTCATTTGTGTTCTATTTACTGATAACCATCTAAAATGCGCTGCTACCGACGTTGTCGCCGCTGTCGACGTTCTTAGCCAATTTGTATGCCAGAGCAGAGCTGAGTTTGGGCTATGGGTCTGGGTCTGGGTTTGGGTCTGGGTCTGGTATTGGGTTGGAGTTCGGCCATGGCTTGGAAGGCCGAAGCCTTCTGCCGTCTTCCCCCTACCTCCTACCTGCTTTCTACTGCCTGCTGCCTGCTGCCTGCTGCCTGCTGCTTCTGCCTTTGATTCTGATTCAGATTTTGCCCCTGCTGATTCCCATGCTTCTTGGCAAACAAATTTTATGCAAGCAGGCGGTCGCCCGGCTCCAAAATCGTCGTCATCAATATGAAACCGGTCGTCGTTGTCAGCGTCTCCAACTTCAACTCCATCTCCAGCTCCAACTCCAACTCCAACTCCAGCTCCAACTTTAGCTCCAGCTCCAGCTCCAACTCCAACTCCAAACGTTGTTGTCGTCGCTTCCTTTTTGCGTGCGCACGAGTTTTCAGCAAAAATTTCTTATCTGCGGCTTCGTCTTCTTCCTTCTCCATCTTCTGCTGCTTCCCCTGCTTCCCGTGCTCTTCCTGCTCCACCTCCACCTCTATCTCCTTCTCCTCTTCTGCCTGCTGCTCCTAGCTTGTTTCAAAAATTTTATGGCAGGCCGCACAGTCCACCGACTACTGACCAGTGACCAAAGACCAGACCCTGACGACTGGCGTTAGCCAGGCGACCTTCACCACGACAACGACGCCAGAGCCGCCGACGAGGACGACAAAGACGAAGACGCATTTGTCTCTTGGCCATGGCTGCTGCCCACTGGAGGGTCTTGTAGTTGGCGGCAGTCGCCATAAAAATTGCATGGCCCGCCAGCGGCTGCCACTGGACAACGAGAGTCTTCAGGGGAGGGGAGAGAGAGGGAAGGGCAAGGCAAGGCAGCGCTGGGCAATAGGCCGAGGGGGAGGCGGAGAAGGGTTTGCTTATTATTTTGGCAGCTCGAATTTGTTTGGCGCTGGCGTTCGGCCGTTGATTTCAAGTTAAGATTTGAATGTCGCTCGAGCAAAGACAATGCCACGACATCGTCCCCCTGCCCCCCACTGCCCTGCCCTGCTCCTGTTTCTACCCCTTCGGCCCCTTAACGTGCTCTTACTGCTGCTGCTTCTTTAGCTCCCGCTCCCGCTACCGCTCCTTTTTCTTCCTTGCTACCTTTTGTGCCCTCGGCTCCCTCGTGCTCCTGTCTACGCGGCTCTCCACTGTGGCGCTCGTGCGTCGTTTCTCTGAATGCTAAACTAAGCCCCCCCCGCCAGGGGGCAAGGATGCCCCTTGTTCTAGATCCTCAACTGCTTGCAGTTCGACTCTGAGCTCGTTTTCGAGCTGCCCGCTGTCCGGTGGCCCTGTCGTCGTATTGGATTTTTTGTTGTTCTTCTTTTTGTTGTTGTTGTTGTTGTTGTTGCTTGGCTGTTGCTTGGTTGTTGTTTGTTTTTGGGCCTGGCGCCTGCGGTATGCCTTTGTCGTCGTCTTGGAGTTGGCGTTGGTCTTCCTCTTGGCCTGAGTCTGGGCTTGGGTTTGGGTCTGGGTCTGGGTCCGGGTCCGGGTCTCGGGCTTGGGGTCTTGTCGTCGCCTGCTCGCCCATATGAGAAATGATCAGACATGAGAAACAAAAGATTTGCAAATGTCTTTAGCTTTTTGGATGCCGATGGCGATGCCGAACTCGTCGTCTTCGTTGTTCTGCTCGTCGCTGGGCAGTTGCAATGTTGTTGTTGTTGTTGTTTTTGCGGCTGCTACTATTGCTGTAGCCGAAAGTAAAGTACGATCTGAGTCCACAGTAGGCGACAGGTGACGCCGCCAGTGCGATCCACGTACCCAAGCTGCCGAAGCTGCCCAACTGCCCGATCTGCCACATGTGCCCCATGTGCCCCATCTATTAAAAGCCAAGCCAATTACATACAAAATACAAGAGCTGACAAGCTGGCAACGAGCAGCGCCTGCGCCTGCGCCTGCGCCTGCAACCAAGACTGGGACTAAGACTAAGACGACATCGACTGCGACACACATTCATCTTCAAGCAGCGCCGCAAGAACTAAGACAACCAAAACATCGACATGCGAGGGCACAGGCGCCGGCTTAGTCGCCGCCGCCGCCGCCGCCGCCGCCGTCGCCGCTGCTGCCGTCGCCGATACAGTCGCCATTGCCATTCCCATTGCTGTTGCCATTGCCGTCCGTGCTGTCCTTACCGCTGTCCTGTAACAAGCTCTTCAAGCTGCTGCTGCTGCTGCTGCTGCCGCCGCTGCTTTGCATGAAGTGCGTGCCGCCGCTGCCCTCGTTGTCGCTGACATCGCAGACTTGCGGCCAGATCGACGCCAATTGTGTGTCAGCCGTCGCCTCCTTCATCGCCGTTGCTGGTGTCGTTGCTTCTTCACTGGTGTTGTTGTTGTCTTGTTGTTGGTTGTGGTGTTGCTTCACCTGTGTGTTGTTGTTGCCTCGCGGAGCTGCTGCGCGTGGGCATTTGACGCATTTGCCATACTATGCCAGACTTGTTAATTAAACGCAAGAGTCAACAAATTCGCCGATCGGCCAAATCGCTCTGACCTTTCGCATGGCTGTCCCCGGGCCGGGACTTTCGATTGGGTAGGGGGGAGGGGATCGGAGGGGCGTGTGGCTCCAATAAGTTATTGGAATCGATTAAACGGTGTATTGTTACATTGCAGATACATATTATTTTGATTGTGGGAACCCGCGTCGGGCGCCATGTATTTGCATTGTCGCTCTGATGGCGCGATCGCTGGATTGCATTTTGTTGCTTTTATTGTTGTTGTTGTTGTTGTTGGTTTTATTGTTGCTGCTGTTGTTGTCGCTGTTGCTTTGTATTTTTATCTGTCTGAGAGTCATTTATTGCCAGTGGAGACCACCATTGTGGAGCAGCTTGTCTGTGTGGCCAGCACGGGCAAACCTGCAGGGGTAGCACCCCAAGAGCATAGCGCAAAAAACGCAATGCGGCACTTAAGCTGACCACTTGCCCGGCTACCGCTGGCAACACGCTACGCAGACGCCAGAGCTGGACTCTGGCAATGGGGCAGCGGCAATAAGAATCGGATTCGGAATGGCAATGGGTATGGGGAATGGGGAATGGGGAATGGGGAATGGGGAATGTGAATGAGCATGGATCTGGAACTGAGAGAGCGGCCGTTGGCTCAAGTCGTTCGCGTTCTTCTTTATCATTAAACGCATAAATGCGAATCTGCCAGAGCCACTGCAGCAGCTGAGTAGTGGCTGAGGAATCAGAAGCTGCAGTAGTTGCAGCACTAAAAGAAGCAGCAACCAGCAGCCAGGAGTCAGCAACCAGCAGCCAGGAGCCAGCAGCCTTGTGTGGATATTTATGGCACGTAAATTTTAATGCCCTGCAAGTTTCAGGCATCACCGTTGACGTCGTCGTCGTCGTCGTCGTCGTCGTCGGCGTTGTTGCCGTCATCATCTTCATCGTCGTCATCGTCATCGTCATCGTCATCGTCATCGGCATCGCCATCGTCATCGTCATCGTCATCGTCGTAGTTATACTTATTGCCAGGGTCGTATTTCCCACCAAACGCGTCGGTAGCAGCGCCGTCGCTGTCGCCATCGCCGTCGTCATCGTCACATGAATCTGCCATTTTATTGCCAACTTTACTTTGGCGGCAAGGTTATTAACGCACATTTTTATGGCTTTGATGAGGAGCTGATGCTTAGTCCGAAGACGAAGCTGGCAATGAAGCTGATGTCGCTTCTGATGCGATGGAGCCTTGGCTGCTAGCTGAAGCTGCAGCTGCAGCTGCTGGAGCTGGTGTAATAGCTGGAGTCTGGAGTCGAGTCGAGAGAGCTTTCTGGGTACGGGCGGGGTCGGGTGGTCAGATGGTCGGATGGTCGGGTGGTCAGATGGTCAGGTGGTCGGGTGGTCAGATGGTCAGATGGTCGGATGGTCGGGTGGTCGGATGGTCGGATGGTCCGATGGTCGGTTGGTCAGGTGGTCGGTTGGTCAATTGGCCGGCTGGTCAGGTGGTCGGGTGGTCGGTTGGTCGGGCGACCGGGTGGCCGGTGTCCGTGTGCTCGGGTGGTCGGGGGCTTTTATGCAGCTTCAGTCACATTATAAATTAATTCTTGTAGTTGGAAGTTTTTCGAGTCGCCCGTTGACTTTCTTTTGAGCCACCAAAATCGTCAGCGACTTCTGAATGGCTGGTCATTAGCATAGAGCACGGAAATTGTGGGTAGCCACCGGGTCGGGGCTACCTGTGTGCCTGTCCGTATGGCCAATGGCCATCTATGGCCAGGCTGACACACATTTGGGATTTCCGTTGCATTTAGCCCGCTGATTAGCTGCCAATTTGGACCGAAAACCAGCGACGACGACAGCGACAATTTCCTCAATCAACGAAAACCAATCAACAAAACGAACAAAAAAGAAAAACAGGTAAGCCGCCGGCGGTGCTCAGTCTAGGTTGGGGGCGTTAGTGAGGGCAGGGCGGAGGCGGGGGCGGGGTCTGGGATAGGGGAAATTGATAGCGGGCACAAACACCGAACCACTGGATGAAATTTACATAAATTTACACTTTATTATGAGCAGTTCGTACTCGAAGGGAATTAAGTGGAAAGCAATGATCAGTACGGGGGGTGGGGGGTCGTGCGGATCGTGGGGGGGTGTGTGTGGGGTCGGTTCCGTCTTGCCACTCGCTCCTGGTGTCACTTGCACTTGCAATAAAACACAGCGAAAGGATCAGCTTATTCTCAATTGAACGCAGCCACGCCCACCCAGATTGATCCTGTCCTCATGCCTTTCATTCATTTGATTTGCTGTGTCCGTATGTGTGTGTGTGTGCTTTGATTTTTGTTTTTCTTTTCTTTTGGCTTGCTAATTAATTTTTATGTCCCATTCTTCGCTACGCTTTGCCTTTTCCTTTCGTTAATTAAGCAAAGAACTTAAATAGATGCTGCCCGTAGCTCTTTATCCGGCCTAGTCGCGCTTCCCTGTTCCCCCTCTTCCCCCTACTCACCCGCTCTACCCGCTCTACCCGCTCTTTCCGTACTCTTGCAGCGCTATTAAAAATCGGGGCTCTATCCCGGCACAGCGTGTGGTGGTCACGTCTTGGAGCTCTCGCCTCTGCCTGTGCCTGTGCCCACACACAGACACTGCTCCAGCATTTCCATATCTATACCCATCCCCATCCCCATCCCCATTCCCATTCCCACTCCCAAGCCAAGACCCGCTCCTTCTCCCGTTCAGGAGCCCCCTCCCTTGCCCGTTCCTGCTCTCGATGCCAATGACATGTCGCTTCTCATTTCCATGAACATTTCATTCATTTAGGAAAAACAAAAAACCCCAAAACCGACGACCGACGACCGACGACCGACGACCGGAGACCGGAGACCAGAAATCAAATGATAATCAAAATTTCAATTTGAATTTTAAACAAGTGTCGATTTGTTGTGGTGCCCCAAAATCAAAAAGCAGCTCCCTGACTGATGTTCCAACAAAATTAAGTTATAAAACAAACTTAATGGTGTGACGGGCCTTTACTCAGATCCGGACTATGACCCATGCCCCGATCAGATAGCGGCGGACCATCAAAAGCCTCAGCTGCATCCCTCATACCCCACCACAATCCGTCGACCTTTCCCAACACCACTCGAACTCCACCCGCCAGGAAGCTAATCCTGCAAAGGTCGGGACAATTGAAAGCTGCCTTGGGATCAGCCAAAGCCAAAAGCCTCTTTGAAGCTCGTCTCCAGCAGCTCCAAGTCCGCACATGTCTGGTTGCTGCTGCGTTGAGCAAATCTTAACCTCGAGCTAGGCCAATACTCAGTTTGAGTTGGTCAAAACGGCGACCCTTGAAATTCAAATTATGAAAACGAGTTATCGATTGTGCGGATTGTTGATCCATGAAATTTATGAAAATTCACGGAATGTCATAAAGTTTGATTTGAGACTTGTGACCTCCTCTTCTGGGATGATTTAAAACGAGTCTTAATCGATTCAAAAATCATCATTTCGAAGATTATTTGGGCCTTAATGGGAGGAAATTTGATTGAAATCGTTTATGTATTTTGGCCGAGAAACTGGTTGATTAATTTGCGACTTGATGGATGAAATCTGAATCAATTCAGCTAATCAGTTAATCAGATAATATTTGAGCTTTAATTAGAGCTTATCGCGATCACCTCAATTGAGGCAAAATGAAAAAACAAAAAAAAATCCAATTAAATACAAAAAAATACCAAAAAAATGCGCCTTGGAATCGTTCGAAGAATCGCATAGAACTTCATCCACATCTTGGGGTCTGAGTCAGAGAGTTATTGGGTATTAAATACCAAGTAGCCAGTGACATCCGCATCATAGGTGCCCAAAGCAGCATCGATCAGACCAGATATGATCGGAGATCAGCTCAGCTTGGATGCGATTTGATTGGATTGGATTGGATTGGATTGGATTGGATTGGATTGGATTAAAGGGCATTGGATGGGATGGTGGTGGAAGGGTCGAAGATGAAGCCGCAAGTTTCTTGTCTTTGGTGGGTATAAATTGCGCTCATTAGGAGCCTGGCGGCGGTCATTAGCTATCGGGGAGTCTGATCATATCTGATATCCGATAGATGCTCATATATCTGGGCCGCCTGGGATATTGGGCAGACGTTGGGGCTACTGTTTGGATATCGCTTGATGAGGTAGGTGCTGGGGCTTTCACCTGGCTGCTGACTGGGCAGCAGTGGAGCTGTGGAGCTCCACTTTTATTTTCATTAACATAAAATGTTTTGTGTTGATTTTTATATGCTGTAAATTATGGGCAATTTATGCGCGGCTGCTAAGCAGACGGACAGACAAAAATTGCCTTTCACATTTCTCAACGAACCGCGAGTTGCCATTCATAAAATCGCTGAGTTCAGTAGCAGATATTCAGATTTTCCGATATCGCGATATCCAGATCATATATATATTTATACATATTCATATATATATGTGCATATGCTGATATCTCTTTAGCTGCGTCCAAAGAGCGGGCGCACATGGCGTATGCTTAATTTATCGACACTTAATGCCAATGAGGCGACGCGGCCGCACTTCAATTAAGGCTCCTGCCCTCCCAGATTCGCCAGCCGCTAAGTGTGTCTGCATTATGCTTAACACTTGTCCACGTCGCGGAGAACAGGCAAACGACAGAGAAAGATACTGTGGCTGGGACTGAGACTGCGACTGGGACTGAGACTGGGACTTGAACTTGGACTGAAACTGCATCTGGGATAGGAATTGGAACTGAGACTGCGACTGAGACTGAGACTGAGACTGGGACTGAGACTGGGACTGAGACTGGGACCGGGACCAGTAGACAGACATTAAGCACTCCGCGCACAGTAGCTCTTTTGACTCTGAGGTCTGTGACAGAGCCAAAGCCACAGCCGCAAGTCCCAGCCCGGGCTAAATACCAGGCCTGGTCCCAAGCCCGACTCCGAGCCCGCATCATATGCATGCGTGCAAATAAATTTGTCTTTTAGTAATTGCCGAGTGTTGACTTTAAACAGGCGCAGTCCGACATCGGGAATTGAAAATTTGAAACTGCGAGTGGGGAGTGGGAAGTGGGAAGTGGGGAGCCGAGAGACGGGAGACCAGGTCGATGATCATGGATTCCAGGCTGAGGAAGCGGTAGCTGGAGCGCGCGACGTGAAACTCAATGCAGCCGCCGCTGGTATCATCATTAACGCTTTAAGTTGAATTTCATTAAGGGAAGTGGCCGCCAGGTTGGTTAACGGCTTGGACGGTGTGGGGTGGACGAGAGGTGATGCCGGATCAGGGGATCGGAAGCGGGAATATGCGAAAAGAGCGGCGGCATCTGCGGGCTCGACTGTGACATTGCCAAGGACTAGCATTCAAAAATTTGACTTCCAGGAAATGTTTCGGCCAGTTAAGTCGTTCAATGCTCTACCAGAGATTCGGAATAGCTTTGATCGTGGCGAGTGTAGTGTCTTGAAAGGAACTAGTTCATCAATTAGGATCTACTTCGTTTCGAATTAAAACCATTGTATTGATGACATGAAATGCTGCTTTAACGCAATATCAAAACTCAAAGGATTCAATAAGGAGTTCAAATAAATGAAGTAGTTGCTCATTGGATTCGGGAAAGTGAATCCTCTGGATTCTGTTGTATGTAGCGCATTGCTGACAGCTGCTGAAACATTAGCGACAGCAACAGTAAAGCCAACACCAACAAAAACACATTCGAACAACAACAACAACAACAACAGCAACAACAACAACAACTTTGGTGGACAATCGCTTAATGGCTCGCCTGCAAAACATGAAAAAATACTCAAGTGTTATCGATTAATGTCCAAGTCTAGCAGCTACCGAACGAGCTGCTGATCCAAAACCCAAACCCAAGCCCAAACCTAAACCCAAACCCAAGCCCAAGCCCAAACTCACACTCAGGCCGAGGCCCAGGCCCAGACCCAAAGCCAAACTCAAACCCAGTCCCCGGCCCAAGCGCAGACTCAAGCGCAAGCCTCGAACCCAAAGTCTCAGTCGCAGTCGCTGTTTCCGTCGCTGTCGCCATAAAACTCGCTTGGCGGTTGCTCATCCAAAACTCAGTGGCTAAATGGACGACATCGACAACAACAACAACAACAACAACAACGATCGTTGGTTCTTTATTATGATTATTCGCCTTTTTAATAAAGAAGAACAAAAGGTGCCGACAAATATGGCAAAACGACAACAGCAGCGACGGCAGCAGCGGCGAAGGCAGCAGCAGCAGCGAAGGCAGCAGCAGTGGCGAAGGCAGCAGCAGCAGCGAAGGCAGCAGCAGCGTCGAAGGCAGCAGCAACGGCAGCAGCAGCAGTTACAACAAAAGTAACAGTAACAACTATCGGCCAGTTTATTCCGGCATGCGGCATGCGGCATGAGGCATGCGGCATGAGGCATTCGGATGGTGCTAATGTCATCGAGCGTTGAACACCTTTATCAGTGTTGCATTGAAATGCACACACGCATGCGCGCCGGCAAGTTGCATGTGGCATGCAACAGCCGTCTGACTGCAGGGTACACAGCTCGCGATAGCTAGATACAGAGAGAGAGAGAGGGAGAGAGAGAGAGAGAGCGAGAGAGCGAGAGGGAGAGGGAGAGAGAGCGAGGAGCTTATCGCAACAAATAGTCAATGCGAAATAGTTGACGGTGGCTCAGCGTTGACTCGGCGGTGGGTCGCCATTCAATTTATTAGCTGCAATAAAACGCAAATCATCGGCATGCTTTGACCGCCGCTCCGCACCACTCTGCACCGCATCGCACCATCAGGTTGCACCACCGTAGCGGCCAGCGGTGTCGGCAAAGTGTTGAAATCATTTGAAATATTTGTCATTTGCCGATAGGCATTGGGCCCCAGCCAGGCTGCCATCCAGGTGCTGGGGTGGGTGTCCATGGAGTGGGGTGACGAGAGAGAGAGGGTCGGGATGGGGCGGGTTGAGGCGGGACGAGAACAGGAGCAGTAGCAGGGAGCGGCATTAGCCGGTCCTCGTTTATCTATGACAGGATGGCAATAACTAACTTGGCTCATTTGTAAGCAGCCACTTAGTTGGCCGGCGGCGCAGCGCTCGGGGAGGTTCTCGGGGTAGGGGGTGTGGGAGGCATTATTTATGACGCCTCTGCTCTGGACAGGGACGATAAATTTGTATCGATATTTTTGCAACTACTATGAAGAGAACTGCCTGAGGGGTGAATTGCTTAAGCTGTGCATTAATTTGATTCACAAATACATCGCATTGTTGACTATCGATAGTAAATCGATAAATGGCTAAAGACACATCAAGGTCGAAGGCACAATGAACATGATTTTCTCATTATCGATATCATTTTATTAATCAAAATAAACGATCGACCAGTATTATTTGTAAACTTAAATGAAATCTAGTGCTTGAGAGTCAATTGACTTTTATCGATAACATATCGGGGATATTTGTCAAGCAAAACATTTCATTATGTCAGAACAAAAGCAGCAACATTTTTCAAGCATTCCGATTATTTATTGAAGCTTATGATATCGCCCCAAAGCTATCGATAACATATCGAATAGAGCACAGATTTGTTTCTACTTGAGCTTTATAGTTACTGATCGCGCATTCAGTCATTCGCCTCATTGGTCGTCCGCTTCACCGAACCGCAACATAAAACGCAACACAAGGAGTGGGCGATGGGTAAGAGGCGACGGTGACGACGGTGAAGGCGGTGACGATGGGGGCGACGCGGGAAGAGGCAATGCGAAATTCAAAATCCAAATCATGTATCGAGTGCTCAGCATTTTGTTTTGCCCAATCGACTGTGACTGCAGCTGAGGAGTCTAGGGATCAGCAGACGTGGGGCGGAGCGTAAGGGAGACGTGAATCATTGTGGGGACGTTGGGACGGACGGATAGACGGGTGGACAGGAGGAGCCACAATGATTTGCATACAACGAAGCTGCGCAGTCGCAGCAGCCAACAAAGTAAAAGGCAAAACTCTTTGCCAGTCATCATTAGTTCAGACTTTGTTGCTTAAATTCATGTGCGTGTGTGTGTGTGTGTCTGTGTGAGTGTGTGTGTGTGAGTGTGTGTGTGTGAGTGTGAACCTCTTACTGCTGCTGCCCCCGCTTGCTTGCGTTGTTAAGCTGGCCAAAACGCCGCCCATTTTGTTAAGCAAATTTGCAATTGGCTGCCACCGCTGACCGCCGCACAGACGCCACCAGTCGGACGGCTGCCAGTCAGACGCAAGGACAGCGTCTGGGCAACTGTGCGGCGTCAGGCAGAGTGGAGGTTGAGTACCAGAGCCTCGACTCCGTCTGCTCCTCGACTCTGCTCCGCTTGGGCTCTGGCTACAACTCTGTTTCCAGTGCAGTATCTCAATCTGTTTCTCTGCTGCCGCTGCCTCGGTTGCTGCTGCTTTGGTTGCTGCTGCTTTGGTTGCTGCTGCTTTGGTTGCTGCTGCCTCGGTTGCTGTTGTTCGTGTTGTCATTAAAATGTAAATCCATTTAATTAACATTTTCCATTTCTCGACGATGGCGACGACGACCACCAAATGATAACAGTTTCAGTCGCAGTTTCGGTCCCAGTCCCAGTCCCAGTCCCTGTCTCAGTCTCAGCCTCAGTCTCAGTCTCAGTCTTAGTCTCAGCCTCAGCCTCAGTCTCAGTCTCAGTCGCAGTTGCCGTCACAGTCCTCGTCACAGTCGCAGCGAGAGAATTTTTATAAATTGTAAATAAATTTTTGACGTTATTTAAATGAAATACCCATAAAGTTGTTCCACTGCCAGCTACTTGCGCGGTGTGAGAGTTTTGACAACGTTCAAAACAAATGCCAGCCAATGCCTGTGTGTGTGTTAGAGGGAGAAGGATATAGTATGAACGAAAAGCAACAGCAATAATGAACACTTTGGGTGGCTACAAATTCGGGCCAACATCCTAAGCCCCATTGCTCGTATTTTGTGTCTTTTGTCTTTTGTCTTTCTGTTCGGTTCGGCCATAAAATTATGCATAATTTACAGATTAGTATAAAGAGACGCTGCATGGTGGGTCTATTCAGCGCGCCCCACCCCCCCACATCAGCGCCCCTCCAGCCAGCGACTGGCACTCATCTACATGGTACCCCGCTCCTGTGTGACCCGCTGGCTTAATTAAGACATGTTTCGAGCCGCGTTTCGTGTTGATATTTATGGCTAAGATCGCTCAATATGCATATCGATGGAGCTTTCAGAAAGCAGCTTAAGACAATACAGCGACAGCTTCATAAAGCGGAGTGCTTAGTCAGGGATGGGATCCCATACCAACTCTGAGTCTGAGTCTGAGTCCAAGTCCACTTCCACTGCCAATTGCAGCTCCGTCTCAGCTCCGTCAGCTTCAACACTAGAAGCAGAACAAGGCGACATCGTCAACCCCATCCCCATCTCCATCCCCATCCCCGTCCCCGTCTCCACCCCTATCCCCATCCCCATTCCCATCGACATCGTCATCTTCGTTGTCATTTTCATCATCATCGTCATCTTTATCTTCATCCTATTCCCAATGTCGTTGTTGGTGTTGTTGTTGTTGGTGTTGATCTTTATGTTGTTGCTGTTGTTGCTGCTGTTATTGTCGTTGTTGTCGGCGCCTTCAATTATGTCCATAATTGGGCAACAGGTAGCCGAAAATGGTTTGGATGCTGTCCGGAGTCCCGCATCCCGAGCCTCCCTCAAAACCACTCGACTGTGTTACCTAATTGAGCAGCCAACGTTGGGTGAGTGTTCTCCACGAAGGGGGAGAGGGAGAGTGGAAGAGGAAGAGCGAGAGAGAGGGAGAGGGAGAGGGAGAGGGAGCAGGCGAAAGATTAGCTATGATCAGCGGTGTCTCAGAACTTGACCAAGCTCGAGCAGGTTGATTGGAGGATAGTGAAGTTCCGAGAAGAGTCGCTGCTTAGGAGAAACCTATCGATACTTTGGCCAATGATTGTCGCCACTCGTCGATACTTTTGAAGTGTTATTAATGCTCGGTATCTATCGATTTATCGATAAAAAGGAGCGTTAATACATTTGTAATGCGATTTACATGCCTTCACTTCACTCACCCGACGATCGCATTCCATTTTCAAGTATCGCAATTGCAACAGTTGTTGAGTTGAAGACTTGCAATGTTGCTGCTGCTGTTGCTGCTGTTGCTGCTGTTGCTGTTGCTGGCATTCACTCACGATCAATTGCTGATATTGATGTGGAAGTGAAGAGTTCACTCCATGCAACTGTCGATAACCGTTAGCGTTCTACGTGTTATTATTGTTGCTCTGTGCTGGTAACTGGTTGATGACTGCTGTTTGCTAGTTGTCGGTTGTCGGTTGTCCGTTGTCTGTTGTCGGTTGTCTGTTGTCTGTTGTCGGTTGTCGGTGGCTGGTTGCTGCTGATTGTTGCTAGTTGCATGTGAACAAAACATGCCAAATCAAAGTGTGAGTGATCATTCAATTAAGCAGCACGCCAACCGACGGCGGACAGTGGACGTCAGTCAGCGCACAGCGGACGACGGACTGCAGACTGCGGCCTGTGGATAGCGGAGAACAACGGCAACGGCAACAGCAGCAACAACAAATACAACAATAACAACAGCAGCAACACAATCACAACAACAACCAATAACCCTGCAACGACAGCAATCACACAGAGCCAAGCGAACAAGACAACAACACCAACAGCACCAACAACACCAACAACACCAACAACACCAGCAACAACCACAGCAACAACAACAACAGCAAGTGTGGTGCCATCATCAGTTAAATTATGTGATAATATGCCAACAATGAGTGTGCAACAGCGACAGAAAACACACAGCAGCAGCAGCAGCAGCAGCAGCAACTACAGCTACAGCAATAAATACAACTACAACTACAACAATACAGCTACAACTACAACTACAACATTACAACTACAACATTTCAACTACAACTACAACGACAACAACAGGCACAGCAGCAACAACGGCAATCAACACGCAAAAGCCTAAAGCAATCGTGTCACTGGGAACAGCAATAAGGGAGGCGTAAAGGGGAGGGGCAACGATGCATCGGGAGACACGTAACTAGCGTGAAAGATGCGGCCCCAAAGCAACTGCACGTAGCCCCGCGGCAGCAACAACAGCCAAGCATCAGCACCAACAGTAACCACAACAACAACAGCAGCAACAACAACAACAACAACAACAACAACAACAACAACAGCAGCAGCAGCAGCAGCAGCACCAAAATTGCTGATGCCTTTTTTGGTCGTGGCTGCCGGCGGCTCAATCAGTTTGTCACCCGGGCGATATATAGAGTGATTAAGTGGCCCACGGATTGGATTGGAGTGGTCAAGTGGCCGAGTGGCCAAGTGGCCAAGTGGGCAAGTGCTGAGAGAGGTGCCCGGCACTTGCAGCAAACCTAGAAACGTGCAGCAATGCGGCAACAGCAGCAATTGTTGCTGATTTTCGTATAAGTCGCACCCGAGCAATCATATACGAAATATCTAAGCAATATTTGAGGCATAATTACATTAGCGTTGCTTGCCAATCAAATCAATCAAGGAATTAAGTCGCCGAGGAGCAGCAGCAGCAGCAGCAGTAACAGCAGCAGCAGCAGCAGCAACCGCAGCAGCAGCAGCAGCAGCGACAACATCAACAAGATCAGCAGCAGCAAAATTGCCATCGGTGTTGCTGAGGGGTGCGTCTGTTGTGCTGTCAGCTAGGAGCGATAGCAATGGCAAACTGTTGTTGCTGCTGTGACTGCTGATTTGTTGCTCGTTGGCGACAACAAAAGCAACAGTTACGGCAACAACAACAACAACAACAGCAACAACTGCGTGGCGTCCGTGTAATCGCACTTCATGTCTAATTAGACTTGTTTATGCCCATTTGGAAAACTGAAATGTAGCAGCAGCAGCAACAATAGCAACAACAGCAACAACAACAACAGCAACAACAACAGCAACAACATCAACAACAGCAACAACAACAACAGCAGCAGCAGCAGCAACAGCAATGCACACATTACTTTGCAGGCATATCTTGTAGCGGTGTGTCTCTGGCTCTGTGTGTGTGTGTGTATGCGTGTGTGTGTGTGTGTGTGTGTGTGTGTGTGCGTGCATGTGTATTTATAATTTTTTATGGCTATCTTCACGGTTATTTTCATTTAAATCGCAATTCAAACTCGGCAACAGTCGCTCGTCGACGAATGACATTTTAAATGACAATTTTGCGCCTTTTGCAATTCATTTTCCATCGCCCCAATTGCTGCCGCGCCCCCCCGACGACGACAACTTAGTTGCATGGAAAAATGTGCGGAGCCACATTCAAAATGAGAAATGTAAAAAAATTGAATAAAATTGAACGTAATAATGCAAATTGTTTTATCAATAAATTCTAGACACATGCAAAACGCGCAACGCGCAACGCACAACTCGCAATTCGCAGTTCGTGAGTCGCGACTCAGAAAGGCGCAACCGACGAGTAATTCAGATGATGATGATTATGGTCTTTGTTGTTGTTGTTGTTGCTGTTGCGACCAAATGAATTTATGTGTCAATAAATTTAAAGCAAATTAGCAAATGACGTTTTAAGTAGACGACCAAACGAACGAACCAGCGAATGAGCGAACGCGATTTGCCCGGCGATTTATGGACTTTATAACGATTGCAACTCAGCGATTTGATTGATGAGCCCAACCAGCGGCATGGCAATAAAGTGTTGCCTTTTAAAGGCCGCCCAAATCGGCCATGTCACAAGCAATTCGCCCGAGTCACCGCAATAGCGTTGGTTAAGCTGTTGAGGACGAGGGCAGCGCGGATGAGATCAGGCAAACAGCAGCGAGTGTGAGGGGCGCGTCCAATCTAATATGGCGAGGGGGCGGGCAATTAATCATTTTTCAGCTGGGCATCGCTTAGGCCTTTAAGCATTTGCTCGCAGCTTGATTATGTCGTTTGGTATTTAACGTCTTCACACGCTGATCATATTAATAACGACAATAAACTGACGAGAGATGTCTCGTTGTTCAGTGGAGGGATACAGCTTATGGTATATTTATATATATATATTCTCATGATCTCGATGCCGATTTTCTTTACTTATTGTGAATCGCTTAGCTTCACTTGTTATTAGACTCAACTCAGAGCTTCCATCACTTACTAGTTCTTTGCTACTCGCTTGCTTCAACTCGTTATGACTTTCATTTCAGTCTCTCGCTTTGAACGTAGTCTTACTTGATGTTCTTCGCTTAATTGTGAGCAGCTTGTTTTAACACTTTGCAACAATTTTTCACTCGTTGTTCCCAAGCTTACTCGCTGCTCAGAGATATCGAACTGCTTTTCCAGCATTTTATTGTCTGGCTCTCGTGTAAGTGACTGCAAACATCTAAGTGCCGAGAGCGAACAAATCAAGCGTAGATCTAAGATACGTTCGCTCCAAGTACAGATACAGTCAGGCAGCTGTTGCTATTATTGTCGGTGTTGTTGTCGCCGCCATGAACAGGAGCGGCAACAGCAGCAGCAGCAGCAGCAGCAAGGAAAAAGCAACCACAGGAGTAGCAACAATCGCCAGTACCGAGTTTTTAGCTCGCGCAGCCACTGAACAGGCAAAAGTCGCAGCTTGTTTTCAAAATTACATGAAATAAAATGGCGATGTTGTCGGCAGACATAGCAGCAACATAGCTACACTGCCGCACAACAGCAACAGCAGCGGCTTGTGAGGTCCGCACGCAGCAGCAGCAGCAGCAGCAGCAGCAGCGACAACAGCAACCAAAATCAAGCTGAAAAGAGCCAAGACTCGGGGCGGTCAGGCCTAGAGACAGGCCTAGGCTTTGTCTGGTCTGCCCTACCCGACGGTCTTGTGGCCTCTGCTGGGACTGTTGTCGTTTAATCGAAGTCGATACGACGAGTTATGGTAATTAAAAAGGTGTTCCTTTTGCAACAGTCGCGAGCGGCTTTGCTTGGGGGGTCTCCAGTTCCCCCTCTCCAACCCCCCCTTTGCGTTCTTGCAAACAAATTCATATTTTATGACAAAACTCTGACTCCGGCTTCGAGTTTAGCTCTTGCTCATTCTCTCTCATTCTTCAGTCTCTCTCCCTCTCCTTGCAGCACACACAGTCCTTCCATCTCTAACTATCTCTCTCTATTTCTCTTTTTCTCTCGCTCTTGTCCTATGTCTCAAGTCGACGCTCTTGGTCGTCGGTTCGTGCACTTTGGTGGGTGGTCGCTGACAGGAATGTCGCCGCGTTTTTGACTGGGGACCTGAGTCCACAACCATTTGCAATGTCTTGCAGCTATGGCTTACCTTTCTATCTATACGTATACATGTGTGTGTGTGTGGGGGTGTGTGTGTGGGTGTGAGCCTCTGTTTGGGCTGTCAAGTTTTGTCAAGTTACTGCCGCCAGACGGAATACTTTATGCCGTTTATTTGTTATGTATTGTTTTTTGTTGGTGCCATTGCATTTTACCTGCCAAGCTAACTAATCTCGTTCTCCTCTCTATCTCTCTATCTCCCTTCCGCACGCCATCGGCCTCTCTCTCTCTTCCACATACAGACAATACTGAACTCAATGCATAAATATCAGCCGCGCTTTCATTTGGTGCGAGCCAACGACATCCTGAAGCTACCATATTCCACGTTTCGCACGTACGTGTTCAAGGAGACGGAGTTCATAGCCGTGACTGCATATCAAAACGAGAAGGTAAGTCCTGCCAGTCGATCAGCAATCACTTATCCACTCTTAACTTGTATCCCTTATACTTTAATCATCTATAAATCTATCGATACTCGATCTTTATTAATCGCTCCCCTCAATTTGCAGATTACTCAATTAAAAATTGACAACAATCCCTTCGCAAAGGGTTTTCGGGACACAGGAGCCGGCAAACGGGAAAAGAAGTGAGTATCACTAGAGTAAGGACATAATTTTAGATATATACTGCTGTTTGAATATAGGTATACCGTTATCGACTATCGATAATTCAAAGGGGGTTCTAGTCGAGTCGTCAGTTGTGGTTGATCAAGGACCAAGAGAATAGGAGACACTTATCCTGACTTTATAATCAGATTTAAACGCAATTGGAGCATAGAGTTGGAAAATACTAAATCCTTTGCTGGCTACTTTCCAAGTAAGGACTTCAAGCTCACAAATGGAAGGACTTTTCTCTTAGAAAACTTCAAGCAATATTCTCTTTAGTTTCGAATATAATTCAAAAATCAAATCCGAATGAGAGAATAGCATTAGGACAGCTTTGAGTGAGACACATGCAAGTCATAAGCTATGGCATATCCTTGCTCATCCTTTGATGAAAGCTCCTAGACTTGTCACAAATGCGCTCATGAGGACTGCTGCCTTGCCAGGACATTCAATGCCTTAAAAAAGTATAGAATTTGTCTTACTCCCCACCCCACCTCTCGACGGTCCACACTTCTGTCCACTTCACATAGAAACTAATCAGGACTTTGGGTTGCACTTCAGTTTCAGAGGAATCAGTGAATTAGTCGCCGGGCAAGGGCCAGGAGGCACGAGGGTTCACTTGTGGTTATCTATAGACTCATAACAGGCTCATTTATCTAGTTCCCATTTGTATGCCAGCCCGTTTGTCCTTTTGAACTCCGAGTATCTGTATCTGCATTTGTATCTGCATCTGTATCTGTGTCTGTAAATGTATCTGTAACTTGTCTTGGGCTTGATTAGCACAAACATTAATTTTTGTCAAATCTCTGCGGAACTAATTAGCCGGCTGCTTGTCAAATTGCAAGTCATACAAAGCGGCAATGGTCGCAGGAGTGGTGGGTGTGGCGGGTGTGGGGGGAATGCGGATGGTGGGTGATGATGGCATACAGAGGACATTAGTCGGAACTGCTCAGGAAGCACATGAAGTGTGGCGTCAGAGACCGAGACCGAGACCGTGTCTATGTCCAAGTCCATGTCCATGTCCATGTCCATGTCCATGTCCGAGTTCGAGTTTGAGCTCGAAGTCCATGCGGCCACAAAGTAAACACAATGTTGAGTTGCTCCTGCCGATGCTGGTGATGCTGGCGATGCTGGCGATGATGATGAGGATGATGATGATAATGATGACTGGCACCTTTGTCTAGTCTTCATCTGCGTCCCCATCAACTGGCACTTTATTCTCCCCGCCTCAGCTGTGAGCTTGTAATCCATTTTGATGGATTGATTTCAATTTCCTGTCGGCCAAAAGGGCCTGTAGGGCTCCGTCGACCGATCAAATGCTTTTGACTTTTTGCAATTGTTTTTGAAGGATAACCAAAAGTCAACACCGACACACACACACACACACACACACACACACCCCGCACACATTCGCACACAAGCATCGACACAGAAACACGCCAGCCCTTGGGCTTGGGCAAGTGTGGGAGTGCGAGTGGTTCCGGTTTCCGGCCACAGCAGCGGGCAGCTTGTCCTCTGTGCAAGCAAAAGCTTGAAATATCTTCGTCCTTAGCTCCACCTTCTCCCTTCTGACTTAGCATAATGATGAATGACATTTAATAGTTCGCTGAGCGTTTTGTTAAATGTTACAAATCAATTCTCCCTCTGCATACGTGTGTGTGTGTGTGTGTACAACTGACAATGACAGGCCAATGATAGGGAGAAGGCAGCGCAGGAAAAAGGAGCAGGAGCTATGTAAACAGGATGACAACGCGTACAACTTCATCAATTTCTAGTCCTGTTTGAAGCTTCATGTGGAGTTCTTGTCAAACTGATTACTGTGTCTTCATTGGCATTATTCTTACCCCGCCACCCGCCACCCGCCACCCACCATCCGCTACCCGCCGCCTGCTCTGACGTCAGCCTCGTCTGCCTCGATATGTGATTTGCCTGCCCCAATTTGAGGCAAAGGAAAGTCGCTGGTCATTGATGTGACAGGCGTATGTCAGACATCTTGCTTGTGGCAAAGGCAGGATAATTATGAATTTAATGGCAGCGCTGCAAATTAGGCAACCACTAAGAAGCTTAGACCCAACTTTTAGCCATCGACTCTCAATTAAACAAATCCTTTAGCCTCGGGAATCCCTGGCAATTAGTGCGGCTCAGACCAAATTTCAAAGTCGACTCTTTGTCATTGCCTCAATCCTTTTGCTGTTGCTGTGTCAGATGTTGTTTCTGCTTCTATGTCTCTTTATGTGTCTGTATCTGTATCTGTGTCCCTGTCTGTGTCCGTGCCTGTTTCTGTATTTGTTTCTGTTTGTGAAACTTTTTGTCGACGGGCCACAAAGCGACAAACAACATTTAAGAAGCTAAATGCGAATGCGAAGTTGGTCCTGTTTCACCTTTTGCGGTGAGCTTTTTTTTCATCAGTCACTTCATTAGCAACAACAACAACAACCAACACAAAAACAATAACCACACTAAGAAAAACAACAACACCAAAAGCAGCAGCAAACATAATAACCATGACGACATTTAAGAGTCGTCATTCCTGGGTGTCGCTTTAAGCCCTTCAGAGCACAGCAAGCGCCGCTAATTGGTGGCAACTATGTAAAGTCCCCGCTCCCCACCCCCTGCTCCCTGCTCACCGCTTCACACTCCTTATTCAATTCTCGACTCGTTTTATTATCGCTGTGCCAGAGCGCAGCTTCCGCCGGAATTATATTCATTTGCCCTCCTCCGGCGCTGCCGCTCTACATCACTCCTCCCCTCGCGCCGCAGCTTCTGCTCTCACCCATCGCCCATCGCCCATCGCTCAACACCCATCGCCAGAGGGCACAACGGAAATCTAAAGTGAAAACGTTTTAACAGCAACTCGAGGAGGTTTTTCGCAATTGAAATTCCTTTCAACTTGCATATATTTGTGGGCAGCAGTCGACCCGCTGCACCACCGAGCGCACTGCCGGGCACAACGGCTCTTCCCCTTCCACTCCTCACTCTGCACTCCCCACTCCCCATTCTTTCACTCTGTTTATGTACGGCTGCATCGCCGCCCGCCGTCCCCCTTCCCCGGTCGCTGCTTTGTGCTGACAAATAGCCGCAGGCGTCATTTGACAATTGGCGCACTTTTTCTCAATTTGGGCTCTGCGCTAGGTTATTTGCCAAAAGTCAGGGTGTGGGTGTGTTTTTTGCGTATGTTGTAGGGGTGAGTGTGTGAGTGCTCTTGGTGTGAGGTGTAGATTGCGACTGAGACCAACTTAAGCCGCACATTTAGACGGTAATTCAAAAATTACAGAGCAGAGACCACAGACAAAACGCGCAATTTCGCAACCTTTGGCCCGAACGCCTTGTTATATGCCACAAAAAATTGCCTGGCCAAATGCCACACCCACCCACAGGCCGCCTCGCACTGAAAACTGCAAGGGGCGTGCTATACAAAGGCCAAGATAAACGTCTTAGTTGCCTATTGTTCGAGTGTTGAAATTTATGGCTGAGCTGCATGGAACGGGATGACGGGAGCGGAGTAAGGTGCAGTTCGGAGGCCCGCTGATAATGGGGCGCATTTTGGGAGCGGGCGATTTTAGTGCTTATAACTTTACTAACGGCGAAACGTAGGCCAACAATATTATTCCCAAACATCAAATTTACTATGAGCTTTGCAATTTGTAAGGCCACAAACAACAACAACAAAAAATGCTTGGCCTTTCTTTTTAAGCGCCCCAAATTGGGCGCCGCTTTTAGATCCGCTTGTTGTGGTCGTTAAGTGGGAGGGTCGGTTGCACGGTGTCTGGATTAGCACAAATTGATTTGCTATTAAATTAGGCACACACACACACACACACACACACACGCGCACGCACACACGGACACACACACAGGTGTTTGCAAAATACGTGAAAAAACAGTTAAGTGTAAAGGAAGACGCCTGTGGCTCACAAACGATGAGCTCCAGTCTGTGGGTGGTTCCGCCTGTGGTTGCTGTGATAATGATACACACATGCAGTCCTCAAGTGTGTGTGTGCCTGTGTGTGTGTGCAAGTGTGTGCTAGTAAATTGCCCAATTTGCCAGCACGGGCCAACGCTGTCAGTGTTGCTTTGATGTGTGAACAACAAAAAGCAAATGCTACGCGCTCGGACGTCTAACCATGAACCGTAAGCCGTGCCAGAGCCCGACTCCAGCCCCAGCCCCAGCCCCAGCCCCAGTCCGGACATGCTGCCAAATGCCGTGTCTTTCTCTCTCTGTGTGTGTGTGTGTGTATACATATATGTTTTGCCAAGTAAATGGATAGGATTAAGAGCGGGGGTGATGGTGCGGCTGTGGGTGCGGGTGTGGGTACGGGGACTGGTATTATGGACGGTGCAGACACTAAATTACACTAACGTGTTTTGAATTATTTTTCAATTTCATTGTCGGCCCGAACGCAAACTGCCGCCTGTTTCCGCCTGCCATTGTTACATTTCAATTAAGGTTCCGGCTGTCAGTCTAGGCCCAGCCCCAGCCCCAACCCAGTTCCAACCTCAACCCCAACCCCGACCCCAGTACACACAACCACAACCTCGCTCCACTCCCGCCCATCACCATTCGAGCGCTCCGAGCGTCGCTTTATCATTTAACAGATATTCCGGGAAGCGTCAATATTATTCAACTCTCAGTTATATCCAAAAAGCCAAAAGAATCAACAAATATCGCAGGAAACGTTGGAGATGCGAGCTTTGCACGGGATTAGCTCGGGAAATGTGTACGGCGGAAACTCGCAGTGGAGGTGGAAATGAAAACTAACAGTTCATGCAGACTGAATGAATTTTCAAATATCCGAGGCTCTCATTGTACGTCCAGACTTAAGACTCTCGTACTTCCTGTAAGCTGAAGGACGAATTCGTATATCCCTGAGTATCCAACTAGATCAAAAAGCTCATAAGGTTCCCAATCAAATGGAAATGAGTGAAGATTAGAGACAGATTAAATGCAGGTCGAGAGTAGCTCATAAGTGGGAAATATATCTTTAGTCCTTGGAGGAGTAGTAGTAAGGAGTAGTAGTAAGGAGTAGTAGTAGGGAGTAGTAGTAAGGAGTAGTAGTAAGGAGTAGTAGTAAGGAGTAGTAGAAAGGAGTAGTAGTAAGAAGTAGTAGAAAGGAGTAGTAGTAAGGAGTAGTAGTAAGGAGTAGTAGTAAGGAGTAGTAGTAGGGAGTAGTAGTAAGGAGTAGTAGTAAGGAGTAGTAGTAAGGAGTAGTAGTAAGGAGTAGTAGTAAGGAGTAGTAGTAAGGAGTAGTAGTCAGAAGTAGTAAGGAGTAGTAAGGAGTAGTAAGGAGTAGTAAGGAGTAGTAAGGAGTAGTAAGGAGTAGTAAGGAGTAGTAGTAAGGAGTAGTAGTAAGGAGTATCAACTGCAGTGTTGGTAGCGCCTCTGGTCACCTGGACAATTGGATGTTCTAATTTGTTTCTTTTCTCGTACCACTGTTGTTACAGGCAGGCGCTGATGTCTAACCGAGGGTCCGACTCGGACAAGTTGAATCCCACGCATGTGAGTAGCTCGCGGGCGCCACTGCACTTGGGGCACGCTGGGCGGCCGCCACATCTGCACCCGGCACACGCGGCGGCGCTCCTTGATAATCAGCAGGACGATGAGGACAAGCTTTTGGATGTGGTGGGGCCACCGCAAAGCCCACTTTTGCCTTTGAGCCACTCCTTGCAGCAGATGCACGCTCACCAGCATTCGGGTAAGTGAACGAGTTAGTGGATCAGTTCATATTACAAGTTCTCTCTGGAGAACTAGTGACAAATTAGACTAACGCTCTTTTTTTTTTTTGTTTTTTATCCATTTCTCTGTTCCCGTTACATACGACTCGTCACTCGTCACTCGTCACTCGTTACTCGTTACTCGTTAATACGTGAACAGCACTCGCTGCCTGGTTTAATCATTTGGCTGGCGCTGGCGCCGGCGAACATGCGGCAGCGGCAAATGCTGAGGATGCACTGCGTCGCCGTCTACAGGCGGACGATGTGGAGCGCGATGGCAGCGATTCTAGCTGCTCGGAAAGCGTCGGCGGCAGCACCGGCGGTGCCTTTCGTCCCACCTCAACGGGCAGCCCCAAAGAGGGTGTTGGCGGTGGTGCAGCTGCTGCGGCGGCGGCAGCAGCGGCTGGCCTTAATGCCGCTGGTAGCTACCCGTCCCCCAACATCTCCGTGGGACCACCGATACACCCATCGCCGCATCTGTTGCCTTACCTCTATCCCCACGGACTCTATCCGCCGCCGCACCTGGGACTGCTGCACAATCCGGCAGCGGCAGCTGCCATGAATCCCGCCGGCCTCAATCCTGGCCTGCTCTTCAATGCGCAGCTCGCACTGGCTGCCCAGCATCCAGCGCTCTTTGGCCACGCATACGCGGCCGCTGGACACACGCCCGTCTCACCCCTACAGGGACTCAAAAGCCATCGCTTCTCACCCTACAGCCTGCCGGGCAGCCTCGGATCGGCCTTTGATGCCGTCACGCCCGGCTCAAATGCGAATCGCAGCGGTGGCAATGGCAACGCGGATGCCGCGGCACCACCCAATATGCTGCCATCCAGCGGCGGTGGTGGCGTCGGCGGCTTGTGCCTAGATAATGGACCACGCAGCTTAAGCTCCAGTCCGCGGCCGCGAGCCTCCTCCCATTCGCCGCCCACGCGGCCCATATCAATGTCACCGACAACGCCGCCATCGCTGCTCAAGCGTCAGTCGCAGCATTCGCCCTCGGAGCTGAAAAGCATGGAGAAGATGGTCAATGGCTTGGAGGTACAGCACAACGGTAGCGCTGCAGCGGCGGCAGCAGCAGCAGCGGCGGCAGCGGCAGCAGCAGCTTCATTGCTCTCGGAGGAATCGGCGCAATTGCATCACACACAGGTACATCATTCGCATCCGCATTCGCATGGACATCCGCACTCGCACTCTCACTCGCATTCGCATTCACATCATGCGACCGCCGCAACGGATCAGTGACAATTACTGGACGGCCGCTCCGACTGCGAGGAGGGCGGCCTGGAGGACGACGACGATGATGAGCACGATCGCAGCTCGGTCATCGATCTCGATGTCGATGTCTGACCGCAAACGGTGCAGCTGCAGCAGCTTTAGCGTGCGCCCCATGCAACCCGCTGCTGGGGCCACGCAACCCCAATTATGGCCCGCGCTCCGGCCCTGGCCAGCGGCGGCAGTTGATGACCAAATCGTTAACCAACACTGCTCTCGACTGTATATAGCGCCGGCGATCTTTATAGGCATTGTAGTATATAGTATGTAGATACCCCCACCACTGACACACACACACACACTCAAACATACACAGACACCTCCCTAACATACTCAAATACACCCACACACACACACACACTCGCAGATAACACTTTTAGAGCCTAGAGACGTTGCGGGTCGCTTTGCGTATAGTTTTTAAATTAACTTTTTTTTTTTTTATTCCTCTCAAACATAATTAATGCCTAGCCTGTAAATTGTTTGTGATGCGCAGGACCCGCCAGCTTTTGAAACCTAGTTTAAAGAAATAGGGAGTGAGAAAGAAAGAGAGAGCGACAGAGAGAGAAAGAGAAAGAGAGGAAGAGAAAGAGAAAGAGAGGGAAGGAAGGAAAGATGAAAGTTGATTGCGTTTCCATGATCGGTTCCCAGTGCTCTTGCAATAAGTTAAACCCAATTAGCATTATCCTTTTAATCCTTTTAGCACATAAGGCAATGCATAATATTTATATGTATATATATATAATATTTATATTCAAATATATATATGTATATATATATAAATATGTATTTATGTAACACAAGCACACACACCCCCTCACACTCACCCACACACACACGCACACACACACACACACTCATTAAGAGATATATATAAATATATTCATAGATGATGTATAGATATATCTTGAGGAAGAGTTTAAGTATAAACCGCGCCCAAAGGCACACAAATTAATGGGGAGTATCGTAAAGTATATAATATATATATATATATATATATATATATGTACGCATATGTGTGTGTGTGTGTATATATGCGCATACTTTGTGTAAATGTGTATGTGTATATGAAAATATTGTACGTTGAAAAAAAACAAAAAAAACAAAAAAGAAAGAAATTCGCAGCATCAAAGATGGCGCCTATTCACACGCACATACACATACACATATAGTATATACACATGTATGTGTGTGTGTGTGAGTGTGTATGTAAATCTGAAGAGAATGGGTGAGAAAATAAGAAGTAAATACGAAGAAGAAGAAGAAGAAGATGAAGAAGAGACAAACAAAAAACACACACAAAAAAAAACGCGAGTTTTTTTTTTCTTAGTCATAGGATGAATTTTTTTTTAATAATCGTAATTTGAATGATATAAGAGATACAAACAAAAATTAAAGAAAAAGAAAACGAAAACGAAAAACAACAAAAAAAGAAAAAACAAAAAAAAATAAACACAAGAAAACAACAAAAGCTAAATAAAACGAAGAGAAAAACATAAACAAATGCGAAAGCATTAACTCTAATTAAACTAATTTATGTAGTTCTTAAGTATCGTCAGATTCACATAAAAGCAAATGCATAATTTATAATAATTTGATTGCCCGCCCCTTCTGCCGCCCCAGCCCCTTCCCCCCAATTCGGCCCACTCTCCGGCAGCGCCTCCTCCACACACGCCACGCCACGCCACGCTACGCCATGCACCACAACTCCCATGCTGCCTAAAGACATAAATAGAGCTAGAGTGAGTGAGAGGGTGAGTGAGAGGGAGAGGGAGAGAGGGAGAGAGGGAGAGGGAAGAGGGATGGTTGGTCCGCTGGGTGGAAGGGAGGGATAATCAAGGGTGTATAAGATGTAAGGCCAACCAACCTCCAAGCTCCAAGCCTCAAGCTCCACTCCCCTCATTTTCACTCTTTACCTATGCAATAGTACACACACACACCTACAAACCTACACACACACACCCACACACACGCACAAAGTCGGAGATAAATCCTTGAAGAAAGCTTTCATCTGATTATGTTAATTATTGTTTGTGTATCTTCATATTTTTTATTTTTTATTTTTTTTTTATTTTTTTTTTTACTAATATTTAAGTTCTAAAACCAAAGAACAAGATACTTTTTTTTTTTTGTATATTTTACTCAAAATAACTACTTAGTATTATTGTGTGTGTTTTAGTTGTACAGTGCGTAAATCGCTCTATCGGTTAATAGAGATTTATGTATGCGACATACGTAGCTATTATTATTATTATTATAATTACTATTTTTAACATTTTAATTATTATTTGTAATTTTACTCAAATTTTTTTTGCTTAACTAAGTGAAAGGCATTCAACGCATGTTCCTCGCATAAGTTTAAAGCGACAAAGACGCAGAAAACAACGGCAACTGTTTTAAGTTCGATACCCCATCCCCTCGACGACCACGCCTCTAATCCTTCGTCACACTCACCTGCCCACTCCTACACTTATACACACATACACACACACTCACACACACTCACACACACATACGCAATGAACTCGCAGTTCTCACAAATGCAGAAAAAACTGATGAGCAAATTTGTAGAGCAGTTTGATTTCCCTATAGCCGATATATATATTTATGTATATGTATGTACATCCCGATATATAGTTATGTATGTGTATACCTACCTATACATGTAAAGGATTTTTTTTTTGTTTGTTTAGCTGTTTTTTGAATGAATTATACGCAGAAGCAATATTAATTATAGTTAATTAAATTTAAACACAAATCAAAGCAAAAGGCATCAGGAGCAACAGCAACAGCAACAACAACAACAACAGCAACAGCAACAGCAACAACAACAGCAACAACAATGGCAAAAGCAAAAGCAAAAGCAACAAAAACAACAGCAACAAGAAACATTATATATATAATATGTATAATTCGATATATATACGTATATATGTATATATATATATATGTATATTTATATATATATATTTATTATATATAAATAAATATAAATAAACGATGAAGCAACAACACCTCATGTCACTGCAATTATATTAAAATTAATTAAACAACAAGAAAAAATGAAATTAAATAAAAATTATTACTAAAAAATTATTAAAAAAGCAAAAACAACAAAAATACAAAAACAACAACATACATGCAAAAAAAAAAAAAATATGAGTTATGTGTTTTATTTGTTTATTTGTTTGTTTTCTTATTTGTCAGTCGACCGATCAGCGAACAAAGGACATTCAATTTACAACTGCCCAAGGAGCGTATGTGCGCGTGTGTATATGTATTCATGTCCTGCTGCGTGACAAACACACACACACATCCTTACATATAATATTCAGAAATGAACAGCCACAAACATGTGTAAATAAATATCCACACATAATGCGCGTCATAATTAAGTTTCCCTTCTACGTAATAAGACCGCAAACACTCTGGGATACACACACACACACACACACACACACAGATACTGCAACAGTTACAGTTACAGATACAGATACATTGACAGATACAGATACATTTACAGATACAGATATATTTACAGATACAGATACATTAACAAGTACAGATTAATTTACAGATGCAGATACATTTGCAGATACAGATACAGATACATTTACAGATACAGATACATTTACAGATACAGATACATTTACAGATACACAGATACAGATACAGATACAGATACAGATACAGATACAGATACAGATACAGATACAGATACACAGATACAGATACACAGATGCAGATACATTTACAGATACAGATACATTCACAGATACATTTACAGATACAGATACAGATACATTGACAGATACAGATACATTTACAGATAGAGATACAGCTACAGACACAGATACATTTACAAATACAGATACATTCATAGATACAAATACATTTACAGATACAGATATAGATGCAGATATATTCACAGATACAGATACAGATACATTCACAGATACAGATACATTTACAGATACAGATACATTTACAGATACAGATACAGATACAGATACAGATACAGACACAGATATAGATATATTTACAGATAAAGATATATTCTCAGATACAGATACATTGACAGATACTGATATATTTACAGATACAGATACATTAACAAGTACAGATTAATTTACAGATGCAGATACATTTGCAGATACAAATACAGATACATTGACAGATACATTTACAGAAGCAGATACAGATACAGATACATTGACGGATACAGATACATTTACAGATACATTTACAGATACATTCACAGATAGATTTAAATTTACAGATACAGATACATTAACAGATGCAGATACATTTGCAGATACAGATACATTTACAGATACAGATACAGGCTCAGACGCAGGTATACCCACAGACACAGAAAAAAATTGATATACAGACAGATACAGATACCAATGCATTAACAGATACATGTACATACACAGACACAGATACAGCTACCAAGCAAATACAGACACAGATACAAATATGGATTCCCATGGAGCGTTTTTTACAGTTACTATAGCCATTAGCCATTAGCCCGCAGACACGATTTTATTGCATGTACGCCATTATAATTATTTGTATTTGTGTGGGTGAATCAAGTGATGGAGAACAGATCTGGGAGTGAATTACTTATTTGCCCAGAGGGGGCGTCAGTGTATATGATGTTGTCCTCAGGCAGAAGGGGTCTTGGTTAGCGAGCTGATTGCAACCTCAAACAAAGTCCTGCAGCTATAATTAAAAATGAGATGAACAAACTGTCAACACATCCTTATCCAAGGATTGGTGATCACCTGCTGTGACATCGGGATATACCAACTTTATTTAAAATATGCTTATATCATGGCGTACTAGAAAACATTCCTTGAATGTCCTTAAAGCATCTAATGCCAATACGCACAAATTATTAACTAATATCCTCAAGAGCTTCTGAACAATTTATTAGAAGGAAAGTAAATGGAGGAAGTAACGATACTCGCTAGTTTCTACCTCTTCAATGTTTCTCGTTACTCGTTACATCAATGCCTAACTCCATCTTAGAACTTTGGCATTCTTAGGATGTCCTTTGATAACCCATGTACCAAGAGGAAAGGTACTTATATATCTATCTGCAAATTGCACCTGTGCATCACTCGATTCGCTTTTCGCACTTCTTGTTATCTTTATGACGAGTAATACAGCTGAAGTGAAGATTAAGAGATAATTTCATGCATTAGCCAGGGCGTAAGCCTTGACCCTTCTGCAGGTTCGTATGGAAGCGTTTATAGTGCCTGCAGTAAAAGACGATTAATCTGCCACTCGAAATTCACTGAAACGATCTGAAGGATATTTCCACCTGATGCGGAAGGTGTAACAGTTAATTTAATAAAGCCCAATGCCCTCAATCTATGGAAGGGATATTCTGCTTTTCTGCTCCTTTCAAAAAGAAGCTAATTTGGATTAAACGCCTCCGCCATTACCGCAACTCTTATCTGGCAGCTATCAGCAGCTAACCCCCGGTTAAGCCAAGCGTTAACCACTCCATGTCCATGAGGAGTATCGACTACAAGGCGTAATAGAATTTGGCAGGAAAGCAAAAACCATTCCTGGGGATAAGCCCTGAAACGGAGTTTGGTTGGGTGGAGGACAAGCCGGGGCAGAACGATTAACATCAATAGAGCTAATTTTTGGCGAGTAATTGAAAGAGTCCCGGATCCAGATAGATCCGAAGCTGTTCCAATTGCTGGTTCCACATGAGTGGAGACGCCATCGGTTGTAAACTGTAACGCTTCAATAGAAAGGCGCAAAGAGTTGAAGTGCAGCAATAAAAGCGCCCTAAACCTTAACCCTTTGTTGTTATTTTTATTTTATTCTATTTTATTTTCCCTCGGCTAGGCAACCCACTCATAGCCATGAATAACTGTCAATAAGTTTGAGTGTTTTGGCCCAAAAAGTTAAATGCGAGTCGAATGCGGAGCATAAATTACGTATTATTAATTGCCGCCGCCGCTGCCGTCACCAATGTCGCCACCAATGCCGCCAATGCCACCAACGCAACCGATGCCACAATCGTCAGTGCAACAACTGCCACATGGCAGTTAGTCGATGCTCGATGAAGGGTTATGGCGATGTTGACAACACTTGCGTCCAACCCCTTCCACCCAGCCGATCGAACTGTAACGGCGGCCCAGTAATTTGCTGTTTGAATTATGCGAGTGTTTACCATGCAGCAGGAAATGGAACAAAAGTTACAAAGACTCAAGTAACGAGTGCTACTCGATGGAAAGGGGGGCGCCTCTGGCAGTTGGCAAAGTTTCCCAGATATGTGCCCAAGCAGCGGGAGCTCGTGGTAGCAGTTGTCTCTGAGAAACAGGTTGATCATTCAAATACTTCGCTGATATGTGGTTACTCGCACCAGCGACAAGCTCACTCGTCACAGCGATTATTAGTTCTCTTAATGCTATGTACAGTTCAGAAGTCAGAAATGCTTTTCAACTTGTTTCGATTGAATGCTTAACCATTAACGCTAAGCAGTAATCATCTCTCATTATGTCAATGCTACCTTACTTTACTTTACTTGGTAATAAAATATTGCAATTAGCGAGTACCACGCTATTTCTGGTCAACAATCGGCTTCACGGCAATCACTTCTCTGAAAGTATTAAACTATTGCAGCTATTTAGTTTCATCTTGAACATCTTCTTAGAAATCTAGAGGGAAATACTTCGATTTATATTGATTAGCATGGTTAGGGAACATTTAACTCGTCACTGCATATGTAACGAGTATCAAATCACAAATTCTGGACTGATAATTAAATGGGCTCTTAACTAAGTTTAGTTTATGAGATATATTGAGTGCTTTGCCCAAAGCCAAAAGAGTTATTAACAAATGACAGCGAAATGAAAAATTATTATAATAATATGCGAGTGGCCAGTAGCGAATGGAATGGTACCAACCTGTTTATCCAGAATGAACAATACATGAGTAGATGACAGCGTTGAACTGATTGAGTAGCGTAATTTTTATAAAATTGCCTGTTACTGTCATAGATTAAGGTACAGTTTGCCCTCTGAATATATCGAGTAACGAGTAGCGTATGATGAGTAAAAGTGAAGTCATGTCCCACTTGATAAGGGAAATTAAAGTTGTTTACCTCCTTCATATAGCGAGGAACAAGCGGCGAGTGAAGCTCGCATGAACGTGTCAGCCAGGCCATAATCTACTCGTCACTCGTTCCGCATGTAACGTATAGATGACACACTCGGTCGAATTCCATGGAACTGCAACAACATGCAATACATCGGCCATTATTGTCACAGCAAGCCATCAATTGGAAGAGTCTAAAATATTCATTTACCTGTGACAAGTTGCTGCCTGTCAATGTGCATTATCATAAGTTGCGTTTTATTGCCAAAACATTTATGAGGTCGTCCGACAGGACGAGCAGAAAGTGCGTGCTGAAAGTTCTTATGTTGTATGATTGGATGGGTGGTTTGGGCCGTGCGGTTGTGCGGTTGTGCGATTATGCGGAGTGGTCTGGGGCTGGGGGTGGGGGGTTGAGTGTAGGGGTTGATGTAGCTGATGTGCGTCCTCCATTTGGGGGGCGGTGCCAGAGTCACGGTGTCATTGAGTCATAGGTGGGGCCAAAGTTTGAGGTGAAAGTCACAGTCACAGTCGGCGCAACAATGATCATAATAATAGTTTTACGGGTTAGAGAAGTCACAGTCACAGCGACAGCGGCAACGACCAACAATTTAACAGCAACAACAACCATAACAACAACAATTATGACGACAACGGGAACAACAATAAACATTTGGTTAAATCGACAAAATTGTTTTCATACTTTCGATTTTTAACCCTTCTCACAATTGTGCGTAGGGCATTGCGTGCGACAGTCCTTTCTGCGACTAGGTGGCCGGGTGGTTGGATGTGCGAACGGGGAGAGGGAATGTGGAATGGGGAATGCGGAATGGGGTGAGGCTAACGGGGACGACAGTTGAAGGTACAAAGTGCAGACACGGTAACTTTGTTAAGGAGTGGGGGAACCCATCTTGTGGCAGGAGCTGTCCCGTTTGGCTGAAGTTTGTTATGCATATTTTATTATCGTATTTTGTGGATACGCACAGGAAGTTGACTCTTTGCGTGCACTGAATGTTTCACTCGGCGACCGCCCAACCAACCGACCACCAAGCCAAACCAACCCACCTCATCCCCACAATACCGTTAAAAGGGTTGCAGCCACAAAATATTCGCTGGGTGGCAGTGCAACTGTTGTTGCCGTTGTTGACATTTAACTTAAGCGGCCGCACGGCAGCAATTAAAATGCTCAACTTGTCAGCGGCGAGGTTGTTCTTAACGCCAACCGCCGTCGTCAGCTCCTTCCTCAATCACCCAACCAACCACCCACCCACCACCCACAACCCACCCCGGCATAGTCTCTTCCACTGTCATCACGCAGTTCACTGATTTGATTTGTGTACAACAAAGGGCCACAAAACGTTGACAGTGACGACATAGACAACTTGAAAGGACCTGCCACCCTATCGCCAGTGAACGACTGCAAAATATCCTATAGCCTGTTATTATAAATAAATGCCGTCATATTTATAAATAGAAGAGTGTTATATGATGTGATTATTTATGTATCAATAAAGGATAAACGCTCCTTGTTTCTATTGAATGTGAAATGTCCTTAAAAAACATAAAATATCTTAGCTGCTCTCCTTGATCAGTTATTGCTCAGTTATCGATAGCTTCCGATTGCGATTTCAACTGTCTGCTTTTGCTCTTATTAATCGCCAGGACAGAATCCTTGATTTACTTCAAGTAAGCAGGAAATATGTCCTTTAGGACGCAGATGTTGATCAAATGCTAATGAAATTAGTGTCTAAGCAAAGTTAAGATCCTGCAAACAATTCCAAGTCAAACATTACTATTCCATTGTGTCCTCGCTAAGAATGTTCATGGAATCCTTTTTCTCTCTCTCTTAAACAAATAGAAGAATTATCGAGCCTTCTTTAAGCTAATGCATTCAAAGGATTATTCGAGTTACAACTGAATTAATTAAGAAGATAATCTTAAATTATTGGTACTAATAGAAAAAACCCTCACACAAAAACAAACGGGATATTAATCGTTCGAAGGACCAATTAGGAATCAATCAAAGTTAAATCTCGTATACACAAGACTCCGTACTCTGAAACATAAGATGAAAGGACATCTACGATTGCAAAGATAAATGTTGAGTGTGGGATTGTTGGTATACTTTGTCATTAACACACACAGAACAGGCTCGACGGACAGGCTTACTCGTAGATGTCCTTCTGAGACCGAAGTGATTATATCTGAAAGGATGCCCTTCGGTTGGGCACTGCAAATGGATTCGATTTGACGTTATTCCGATTTATTGTAATTAGGGTGCGATTTTTGGAGCAGGTGCATTTTTAACTGATGGAAATCAGGACACACGCTGATATCCTTATGGCAGGACGCTGGCAACAAAGTGAAGGACGGTAGCGGCGCTATAAAAGCCACAAAAAAGCAACCTAAAGCTGCATCTGTCAGCACCTAACATTCTAATCAAGCTAACCAGCAACAACAATAATTAGAGGTCCACTCACTATCCTCCTTACACACACACACACACACACCCACCTATACACATATAGCCAAACATAATGTGGTGTCCTGCTCTGAGCTGTCGTGTGGTGCGCGCTTTTGATCATTTTATAAGCGCAATTTCCCTTTTTACGATTATCTTTTCATGCGCAACCAAAAGTCAGCCCCAGACCCATGTGAAGCCCCTGGTGGTGGCGCTCCCCTTGGGCCTCTCTCCCTTCTCTCAGTCACAGTCAGTTCCTCCTTCTTCTCTGCCTCCGCCCGCTGCTGTAGTGCTGCTTCAACCATGCCCCCTGTTAACTGCCACCTGCCCCTAAACTGAGGGCCATCAATACGTGGAAATTTGTTTTCAATTTTTTGGTTACAATGGCTATAAAAACGGCTCACACACATAACGTTAACATATACACACACTCACTCAAATACGCACACATACGCACATACCTGTGTGGCTGCAGACAGGGGCACACACAAAAGGGTTAAGGGCGCTGGGAAGCGGCTGTGCGAAGGGGAGCCATCAAAATGCAAATGTGCGGCCATAAATAATGTGGCAGCGGCGGAGGCAGCGGCGGAGGCAGCGGCAGAGGCAGCGGCAGCGGCAGCGGCAGAGGTAGGGGAGAGGCTTGGACGGAAAGACAGGCAAATTGACCGACGGACGGGGGGAATGGACGAGGGGATGGACGAACAAGCAGCAGCAGTAATAAAAACCACCCAACGATTTAAAAGCGCTGCCAAAAATTGAAATCGAAAGCAGCATCGGGTTTTGGCTGTATAAGACACTTGGCCGACGAGGCAGGGGGCAGGGGGCAGGGGACAGTGGGTGGCAGTTGGCAGTTCGCAGTGGCCCAGAGACAGTGCGAGAGTCAAACAAGATACCGTCTAGGGCGTGGCATGGCATCATGTGGTGTGTGGGTAACCAAACACAAATGCAACGCTTCAATGGATGCGTCGACAGCGTCAAAGGGTTAACCCCTCCCCGCTACCCCTACCTTTGGCCATACCCCCTCCGCCTTCGCCTTTCTGCCACTCACTTACCACTGTCCATGGGCTGTCGCCAGCCGCGTTGCTCGCATTTAAACGACGCGACAAATTAAAATTCCCTACATCCGGCAACGCCAACCGCCCGATCACCCGTTCACCCGCTTCCTCGCTCGCCCGATCGCCCGTACGCTTGCTTCTACCCCTACCCCTTTACTTGCCCCCTCCGCCGTCGCGTAGGCGTCGCTCTACAAGTTTAACCAAAAGTCATGCTCGATTAAATTGCTTTTGCTGTTATTGTTGTGGCCACCGCTGCCGCTACTGCCGCTGCTGCCGCTGCTGCCGTCGCTGCCGCTGCATTGCCCGGAAGTTGAGTTACCAAAAAGCGCAGACTCAATTCCAATTCCAAACGCAGTCCCAAACCAAAACCCAAACCCCAGCCCAAACCCAAACCCAAACCCAAGCCCAATCCCAGTCCCAATTGCAAGCCCACCCGCTGATGTCGTTGCTGTTGTCGCCTTCATTCAGCTGTAACGAGCTGCGTAGGTGCGGCCCAGCACCCCCCATCCCTCCATCCACGCATTCACACATCCCGACACCCACACACCCGTGCATACCCATGCACACCCATGCACACCCCCGGACACACAATCTTGCTCTTGTTTCGGACGCAAATTTGAAAATCAGTTAGCGGTCAATTTTGGTGGCTTGCCACAAAAGAGCTTCCCGAAAAATAATGTGGTGTTTCGGTGTGGCATTGTGTGTGCCCCGCCACCAGCAACGGCCGCAGCGACAACTGCAACGCTCAACTATCCCCCACACTCCCCACACCCCAGCCGCCCACCCACCTCAACGACAGCAACACACCCGTCCGCCAACCCACACATAACTTATTAACGTTCCGCATTTTTGGAACTGAGCGGCTGCCCGTGTCTGCCGCAGCGCCAGCAGCGCCCGTGGCTCGCAGTGCCTCCAATGCAAATGCTGCCAGTTTTGTTGTTGTAGCCACCAAATTGATCCGTTTGAATCGATTTTTTGGTAAATTGCTGTCCCCCACATTGAAAACCATCGCGTATCGTTCATCAGCAACCACATATCACCTATCACCTATCCACCATTTCTCTATTCCCCCACTCCCCCATTCCCCTCATTCCCGCCCATCCTTATGCCAATTGCTCCTCAGTTGCTTTCTGCATCTATTATTTTGACCCACGTCCTTGGCCGCACAGCACTCCGCATGGAAAACAACGGGTCACTGCTATTATCCAATTTTCATATGCAAAGCCAGTTGACATTTTGCGGCTGCCACAATAAATGCGTCTCCCGCCCGTCAACCCCCTCCCCCTACCCCTACCCCTTCCCCGGCCCAGCAACACAAGCTGTCAGTCGCGTATCCACCTGTCTGGCAAGTTCCACAGCGCCGTGGACGTCACATTGATTGATTGGCTTTACGCTGCTGCGATTTTTGTGCCAACTGCAAATTGGCCCAGGCAATTGGCGACGTTCAATAGGTTAACGGCATTGACGAAGGTGGACAAGCCTTTGGATGTACGCAGCACAGTCTGTTCCTTGACTTGATCGCCCCAGGTTAGGCGTAAGATTCGAAGGGCTTAGCTGCCAGTTGGGCATAGGAGTATTGGACTGATCTCTCTCATATATATAATGAATGTCCTTTGGGAAGCCAAAATACAGTTTCTTCTTCAAGAACTGAATTGGGCATAGGAGTATTGGACAGATCTCTCTCTCATATATATAATGAATGCCCTTTGGGAAGCAAAAATACAGTTTCTTCTTCAAGAACTGAATTGGGCATAGGAGTATTGGACAGATCTCTCTCTCTCATATATATAATGAATGTCCTTTGGGAAGCATCGGCTAGGGACTTCAAGCTGCAACTCCATATGCATTTAAATGCCAAGAAATACCTACGATAGTTTCAGTACATCAACATCTCTATTCTCCGGGAAAATAGTTAACCGTATCAATGGTTTGGGCCTTCCAATTTACGCAGCAATTTCAACCGCTTGCCACGTCTCCACGAATGGCACAAAGGCAATCCCTGAAGCTGAAGCGGTTGCCAGGTGGCGAGGTGGCAAGGTGGCGTGGGGGCGAGGCGGACTTTATCTGTGGTGCTCCGTTTAAAATTCCAATCGACACCCGTTGGCGGTTGCTTTTGAAGCATCCACTCAATCTTGCGACCTTTAGTGTGATACCTGCGCACCCAGTTGCTGGTACCGATGCTCGATGTATTCCTCCTCTTGTCCCCTCGGCTGCTCAGCTACTCGGCTCCTATCGTATCGGTTTCTCGGGCTGTTTGTGTGTGTGTGTGTGTGTGTGTGTGTGTGCATATTTTATTCAAATTACCGCCGCGGCGTTGGGATTTAAGTGGATGTATTCACCCAAAAGCCCGGCACAGGGAACAGTAGCCAGAAGATTGGGAAAAATGAGACAAAAAGTAAAACAATTTAACACTTTACACGACATTCAAATACTTTTGTGGGAAATTACCAGGGAGCAGCCTTTGTCTGTGGTATTTCGTCAGTGTTAACCTCCGCTGATTGTTGTCATCTGTTGTTAACCCGGCCAACTACACCCAGCAACCCGCACACACACACACACACACACACACCTAAAATGAGGGAGACTAAGACACACAACATGTAATTGGATGCTGTTTATTGGGTGTCGTCAGCAATCGCCGATTGCCGCTGAAATGTCGCACACTCCCGCTCCAAGTGGATGACCAAGTCGGGCAATTGAGTTGAAAGCTGAAATTGGCATTGGAATTGGAATGGCTATTGGAATTGGAATTGGTATTGGAATTGGAATTGCACTTCTCCTTCGAATCGAATCGAGTCTTGAGCCAAATCCAAGGTACCCACCAGTTGACTCACTTCAAGCAAGGCCGAAGAGGCACGACTTAGATACCTTCAGACTAGTTACCTGTTTGCATGTACAAAGGATTCATAGGATCACTTGCCACTAGTCAATCAGTTGGAATGCATTGAATCTTATTTCAAAAATTTGTATATTCATCCAAATGAAATATGAAACAGGATAAATATAATCAGACATATTCCAAAAGGAAGAAACTTATTCCTCCTTTAGCTCTGCCCACATGGACTGCCTCCGTAGAAGCTTCAGTTTTGGAAAATTTAGACTACTTTAAAGCTGAGATGATAAAGTGGAACTTATCGATTGGGAAAAGAACTTGAAGAGAGCAATGGAAACGGGAAACGAGGCAACAAGCGAACGGGAAGAGGGGTAGGGGGAAAGGAGAAAGGGGAATGGTAGAGAACAGGGACAAGGAACAGTAACGAGAACGAACATGAGCACCAAAAGACACAAGGCAAAAAACAACAGAAAGCAACAACAACAACAGAAACGCTTAAGAATTTGGAATAATAAATTGGCTACAACTGACGAATTGTGGCAAGAAGCAGCAGCAGTAGTGGCAGCAACAGTGGCAGCAGAGGAGTAGAGAAATTGCGTCCAAGGAGGGAAGGAGCGGGGGAGGGGGGCACGAAAAGAAGTCACAAACTACGCGCACGGTTGCACATTGGGCGCATTTGTTGGTATCAAGCAGCGGTGAGGGGCATAGGAAATGCTGCTGGAAGGGAAGGCAGAGTGATGGCAGCGAGGAGGAACACGTTACCATGGGCAGCGGCGGGGGGGAGCAGCAGCAGAGGGTTGACAGTGCGAGCTGCTGCGTCCAGCATTTAACACTCAATTTAATACGAAATTTATGGCTAATGTCAACGACGCCATGCGACCAGCTCGGACTAGACGTGGACTCGGGACACAGAATCGGTAGAGGAATAGGAATAGAAATCGGAATCGGCATCGGAATCGGAATCGATATTGGAATTGGATTGAAGTTTGGAATTTGAAGTTGGTACTGAGCCGAAGAGCAGCAGGAAGAGCAGCGCGCTGACTGTTACTTTAACTTGGACTTGGATTGCACACATGAATGAATCAGGCTGGAGGGAGGGCGACATCAATGATGTTGGTGGCGCTGACGGCAAGGACGACGAGGCAACTCAAACAAATTAAAGACATTAGAGTTTATTTAATTTGCACGGGCGCAGCTGACCCCGCCGTGACCCCGTCGTGCTGACCCCTAGGCCAGTGCAGCGACTGCAATTGGCACTTTTTATGTTATCGTGTGACAAATTGTGCACACCCACACAACCACACACCCACACACACACTTACACACACACACACACATTATACCCAGAACTAAGGTCCAGTCCATATGTGCTCGCAGCTTAATTGCTGGGGTTGCGCCTCGCCAGCGCTTCGAGTACTGAGAATCTTTTGAGTGTCAATTTCGTAAATTACAACGAGTTTCCGAAAAGGCAAGGAAGAGCTTGACAAGTCGCAGTCGGCATCGGGGTCGTTGTTGGGTTGTAGGAGGGGTTGAAGGGCCAAAGATGGAAATAGCATCGAGTATGGGAATAGGAATGGAAGTGGAGGTGGGAGTGGGAATGGAGATGGAGATGGAGTCGAAATTGGAATTGGAGTTGGAGTTGGATATGTGGTAGATGGACACAGCATCTACAGAGTTTGTGCTTGTTGATTGCCGTGTCATATTAGTGGTAGTGCAGCAACAAAGAGGGTTGTCCGCAGCGGGTAGTGCGCTCAATGTTTGGGATAAAGTCATCAAGTTAATGCGTTTTCAATATTCGCAGAGTAATTTTCTAATGAAATGAGGGCCGCTTTCACCGCCGTGACTTGTGAAAGCCTTCTAATTATAGGAAGCCACCATAAGAAATTGCTTTGTATCTCGGCACCATGCAAGGACCCCTGAGTTGTTTCCTAGTTACTAACTGATATGGATTTTAAATAAGTTTCAGATATTCTACAATCGAAAATTATTGAAGAAGTAAATCCCAATTCAAATAATCGGAAGCTCTTAGGTTGAACAATATTTGAACATCAGTAACTGAGATGATCGGCCAACCTGTCTAAGGGACCAAGTTGAGGTCTCAACAAGCCCTTTTATATTAAGACTTTGGGCATGGCTGACGGAAACAAGAACCAAAAACAGCCGAGGCACCGATGGAGCACCGATACGTCGACGTGATCAACAGCCATCAGTGATGATCGCTGGGGAGGCAACTAACCTGAACATTGATCTATTTTGCTGCTTCGATTGCATCGACTTAGAAAATTTGCTGAATATCGCGATTGGAAGCGAACCCTTGGCAAAAAAAGAAAGAAAAACATTTTTGCAGATCAAATTGATCGAATCATCGCGCTCGAATGACGCCTTAACGAGTCGAATCTGTGGGTCCTGAGTGAGCACTTCTTCTTCTTCCCCTTTAAGGGGCGAGTCGGCGGCTTATCGCGTGATACGATCGCATAGCCGAATGTCTTCTTCGTCTATATTTCGCGCGCTCCGATCACATATGCGTCCGTTACGTGCGATCGACCATTTGGAACCGATCAATTAGCCGGGCCAACAGCAAAACAGTCCCTGACACTGACCGAGTGGCAGTATTGGTTAAGGAGATATAAGGGAGAAGATGCGAGTGCGCTGCAAGACTGCCAGCCAGTGGAACAGACAGACAGACAGGCAGATAGACAGACAGGCGGGTAGACAGACAGGCAGACAGACGGACGAGCAAACAAGCAGACAAGCGAAGAGACCGACAGACAGACAGACAGACACACAGACAGACACACAGACAGACAGACAGACAGAGAGACGGGGAGACAGGAGTGGGAAAGAGTCTAAAAAGCTGAAAGACGAGCGGCTAAGTTCGGTCTAGGCAAATGTTGCGCTTGATCGGCGATCGAGTTTGGGGTTTCGAGGGGCTTAGGCATCATTTTGCGGCATTCGGCGATGTGTTGTTTTATGTGCCCCGGAGACGGCTCAAAGTGTTGGCCCTAATGGGAAAATTAGTTTGGTTAAATGCATCGCTGGCTCAGCGGCTCAGTGGCCAGTGCCAAGTGGCAGTGGCAGTGGCAGTGCCTGTGGTGGTGGCCTGAGGCCTGCGACAGTTGCGGTGGCTAATGTCAGAGGTCAAAGGCACTGACCAAGGAGTATTGACTATTCGCTTGCAATTGCAGGAGCTACCAATCCATGTTCGTGTCCGCACCTGATGGCTCTTTCACACGCTGCCACAAAATGCTGTTGTGCTCTGCGACTGCCTCAACCTGCGGTTAAGTCAGTTGGCCAGCCTATAATTTTTGGCACGAAAGGAACTTAACGTCTTTACACAATGCCCAATGCCCAATGCCCAATGCCCAATGCCCAACATTCAATGTCCAATGTCCAATTTCGTATTCGAATTGAAGCTGATGCTCTTTAAGTTTTAATCAGCACTTTCAGCCTTTGTAGTCACCTTCGTTTTCTGTCACATACCCCACCCAATAGCCCAGACTCCACAACCTACATCCCAGATCCCATATCCCAGTCCCCGATTCCCGACTCCCGATCGTCAGACCTCCAAAAAGTCACAGAGTCCCAAAACCTCAGACCACAGCCCCAAAGACACTGTCCCCATTCAAAGTGAATTGAAATCGGAATTGTTTGGAATTTCGTGCAGTTGTTGGGTGTCAACTTGATAAGTCGGGCCAGTCCGGACGGAAGACAGAAGACGGAAGACGGCGGTGAGCAGACGGCGGATAGGCACTGGGACAACCACGAAATATCTCCTGTTCGATGCCAAAACAATGAAGCGTCCGACATGACCAAGTGTTGATCCCTGGCGTTAACACTCAATATATTTAGGGGCTATTAACGGAAGGAGTAACTGACAGCATTATAATACAGCCCCGGGTGCTTTGTTCCAGTAACACAATAAGCGATATATTATTATTAAATCGACTAAGACAAGGACAGTCAAGAGCAGAGCTCCTTTGACATGAAATGAATCTAGCGGCAATTTTTGCCTCATCCGGAATAACTTGGGACAGCTGAGATTCAAAGTCATCCAAGGATTATTGGAGTAGAGAAAATGAATCAATTATGTGAAATTTATTTATAGGTCAAAAAATACTTGAACTTTCGGTTTTCCATCCAGTAGATCCTTTTTGAGGAAATAGACTTGTTATTGTGGAAGAGGTGATTCCCGGAGTAAAATTTATAAATCATTAACTGAACTGACTATAAAGTAACTGAAGAGAACTTAATTCTTTTGAGAAACCGTTAGAGGCCACAGTTTCAATAAAAGGACGGCTAAGTCCTTTCTTGGTCTCTGTGAAAATGAATACGAGTTTAGATGAATTCAATCTCAAATGAATATGTTAAGAATGAATTGAATGAATATGTAGACAACTTGTCAGTCTATTAAGCTCCATATAGTATATATATAATATGTGGAGGACTGCAGCTGCTCTTATATTCCTTTGGATGTCTCTTATTGTCCTGGCATGTTCCATGCTTGAGGAGCTTCGAGTGCATTTGCGATTTACGGATGCCAAGGACTTCAATGGAAAATTGAGAGGCTCCTAGCGATTAGCATGACTTAGAACCATATGACTAGCCCCAAACCATTCATCCGTGCCAATACCCCAATCTCTCTCCCCCTCGATTTCTATATATCTCATACACACACACACACACACACACACACAGAGGCATACACTTACTGCCACAAGATGCACATGTGGCCAACTGATTAATCACGTAAATGCGTAGCGAAGTAGTTGGCCAATGGAATAGTAGATTCGCATAAGTGACAGTTGTACTACTCGAACTTCTCCGCTCTGTTCCCTCGCCTTTGCGTGAGCCCTTGGCCATGCCCCCCGTCCCTGACTCTGAGTACACTGTCCGCAATGCTTGCCCCAAACTTGACTCTTGTTTACGTGCAGCATCGCAACATTTTTGCTCTAATGAACCAAATGGCGGCAATGCCAACAACGGTGACTCCCACGGACGGAGACGGAGGCAGTGACGAAATCGGAGATGATGATGGCGACGGCAGTGGCGGCGGCGGTGACGGCGGTGACGGCGATGGTGACGGATGTGGGGACAGTCAGCTAAGTCCACACGCATGCGATTGATGTGGAGTCTATGCCACCGTCATCACTACCGCCCCCATCCACGACCATGCCCATGCAGGCATGGCCCATGTCCACGTCTAATTCAACGCCCCCATCCTGAAGCTGGTGTCCGGCCAACCAGTTGGCCAGTCAGCAGAACCCTATTAACATGCCATGCGACCGCTCAAATTGCAAGTCGTCCTCTCGAGTGTCTCGTCCTCAGTGGTCAGCAACTGCAGCGGAAATGTGTTCAGGCACGACCACTCCTACGGCATACGCACCCACACATACAAACATACATAGACACTCTTGCACACAAGCACACCCAAGCATAAAAATACATATACATAAAGAGATAACATGAGGACGCCGCTACTTTGCCCCCATCCTTGTCACTTCGTGTGGCAAGTCTCTGCAATGTGCGTCAGTTGCACAGCAAACAACAGCCATGCCAGCGGTTGCAGGGGATGCAGCGGAGGGAGCAGAAGTTGCAGGAGTAGCAGGAGCAGCAGGAGCAGCAGGAGCAGCAGGAGCAGCAGGAGCAGAAGGCGTAGCAGTAGCAAGCACAGAATTTGGCAGGATGGCAACTATCTCCTTTCGTGGTCTCTCATCATTAACAGAGCACAACAAAACACAAATTCACACACAGCCACACACAGCCACACACAGGCACACACAGCCACACACAGCCACACACACATCTACACTCACACATCAAGTCTGGTATACAATTTAACCAATTGAGTTGTGTCCAATGCACATATGACGTGGTCTCCGGATGGGCTTCGGGTATCCCAGAGATGGACATGCAAACAACAAATGGATTACGTGCCCCTTAACTAACGGAGTCTCGGACACGAAATCGCGTCCGGAACCAACTGATGTAGATGCGAACTTTGGGAGGGATGAGGTGCTCGGCGAGGGGCTCGTCGGATTGATAAATGTACAGAGGACATAGTTGATGGAGAGCAACAATGTAAAGGAACACTGGGGCGATGGTGGACACAGTGAATATATAAAATAGAAATCTTCCCATCTACGAGGAAGGATATTTCCTTTCCTGCGATTGAATTTCCTCAAACCTCATCCATAGAGGTATTAACCAACTTTGTTTGTACATATATATAGATATACATATATGGTATCTATATATATGTATATATAAATATATATGTATGTGCACAGGACATACGCCTTTCCTTTTGTCATTTCCAGATACTGATACTACTGGTAGTCCTTCTCCCGTCTTAAACCCTTCGTGACATGTTGACTTTTAAGGTTTTTATTTTTGTCCAATATTTCATTATTTGGGCTTATCCTTTAAATATTTGGAAATCTGGTAATTAACATTTCCTAGCCGTTAATCCTTATCTTCTCTTTATTGACCTTTCCTTCTATGACTTCCATCTACTTCCTTTCCATTATATCCTTGCTTTGGTACTATGAAGCTCTCTATACTCGTCTGTCCCATTCCCATCGATGGATCCTGTTGTAATTAAGTGATTATTGGATTATCCTCCTGATCTAAAATTTGGCTTGTTTATCTCTCTCTCTCTCTCTCATTCAGTATCACTTTCTCTCTCTCTCTCTCTCTCTTTCTTTCTGACTGTCTGGAGTAATCAATTTACCACTTGTCGAAGTGCAAAGTAAAAAGCGCAATGTTACATTACGCTGAGCACAGCAGGTGCTCCAGCGGCACACCCACAACACACAATGATGCCCACAACCGGATGCACTGTGAATCATCGGCTTGACCTCCCGCCATCTGGGGACGCATCCTTGTGGGCGACTAAATGCGATTGTAATTGCTGTAAACGATCCACCTCACCGCCTAGTACAATCAGTTGCCTTTGTCCATGATGCCTGTGCTTGGCCTTAACTTCATTATCCCAGCACCAAGTCGGTGGCCAAGAAAGTTGCCCAAATAGAAAATCCTGTGGCTTTTCCAAGCTCTGATGAGACAGCCGCAAGTGTTTACCCTTCACCCGTCACCCGTCACCCTACGCTGCCGCGATTAACCGGGATTGAGACCGAGAATAAGACTGCAAATGGGACTGCCACTAGAAGTGAGACTATGCATGGGACTGGGAGTTGGACGCGAACGTGGAATACAGCACGTAGCTGAACTCCAACTGTGTGTGGGTAGCTGTGATAATTTGGGTGCTGCGGCGATGGCAGTCACCACGGGAAATGTAATAATACATCCGAAAATCAGTTGTTATTATTGTTAAGCGTAAACGATCCATCCATCCATTTATCCATCCAACCATCCCACCATCCTTCCATCCATCCATCCATCCATCCATCCAACCGTCCAGGCAACGGAACTCGGCACACACTTCGCCGGCATAATCACAGTAATCATAAGCCAGTCAGGCGCAGTCAGAGCCCATAGAGCGGAGCAGTGCGAGGGTTGCTAATGCATCTTGTCCCACTCCATGCCAACCCTACCCAGCCCATCTTCTGGAGCACCCCATCGACTCTCGAGGTCTTTCTTTACGCTGACTCAATAGAAATGCTTCGTACAATTGCGGCTCATAAAATCGCAGCGGGTTAGCGTCTGGCGTGATCGAGAACCAAAACCATGTCCAATCCGAGTCCCAAAATTGTATCCCAAAACTGAAACCGAAACTGAAACTGAAACTGAAAATGAAACTGAAACGGAAACTGGAATTCACTTTTAAAAACTTTACCACTTTACCGCTGACTCCCAAAACGATGACAACAGCAATAAAATCCGCACCCAAAACAATGAAGCACAAGAAGAAGGAGTCAAGCGGAGCGACGGGATGTCTCAAATGCTAATTGGGTGCGAAAGTTCCCTAAGTGGGGGAAGGGGAACCCAATGCAACAACAACAACAACAATCGCAACAATAGCTATTTGAATAATACAATACATATATATTCTATGCACACACACACGCACACTCACACACACACATAGGAACACTTATTATGCGGCTAGAACTAATCCAAAACATGAGGAATCTCAAGATTCAATCCCATCTCCTCCCCCAATTTTATCTCCCCAATAATTGATCGATATTGTCGATTTCCTTTTTAATATCGGGACTCTCATTTGGATTATTATTATACATTTTTTTATATATTATTATTATTATATTTTATACTTTATTATAGATTCAGATTTGTAGACTTAAAGAAAGCCACAAAAACCCTTAAAGTGTTGGCCGTAGGATTGCTGCAGCTATGTGAATATCAATGTGCTTAAATGGAAGGATACCCTAATATTAATATAATAAATAAGATATAGGATAATTTATAAATATTTAAATTAAATTAATTATAAGAATATATTAATTAAAACGAAAGTACAGTAGTATAAATACAGAAAAATATAGACAAAAATATATTGGGATACATTTATTATTCAATATATAAATAATAATAATAAAATATATAATATATACACGGGTTAAATGTTTAAATACAAAAATGTAGATATATACATATATATATACAGTACACACCGCTTATATGCAACACCTATGTATAATGCAGACAAATGTTTGCATATATACAATATTTCCTTTAAAGCAATTATCGGTTATATGCAAACAAAAGTTGCATATAAAAGATTATTATAAAATAAACGACAGGCTTAGGATCTTATGTGAATTTATATTTTATGCTGTTCTTCAGTTATAAATAAATAAAAAATAAGAATATTAAATTTGTTGTCCTACAGTTTGAAAATGAAAAAATAAAATCAATAAAAATATAACATCTTCAGTTTGTCAGCTTAATCTAAAAATAATAATTAATTATAAAACTAAAATGAGACCAAACATTTTTAATTTGCTGTCCTTATTTAACTTATAAATCCTTCTGTCTACCTAAAGTAAATTACTTAAAAAAAAAAGATTTTTTTCATTCATTTTTTTTTTTTTTCAATTAAACTTAAGATTAATTCTTTTTAATTTCATAAATGTTTTATAATAATAATATATGTATATAGGGATTAAATATTTAAATAAAAATATGTAAATAGTAAGAGGGAAATATATAGTTCTGTATATTTCTTTATATTTTTATTTATTTATTATTTTTTTTTTATTATTTATTTATTAATTATTTATTATTCTTTTTTTACTTATATGTGAATTGGAAATTTCAATATATTTTCGTAACACACATAAAAAATTTCAAATAAATTCGACGACTTTATAACAATTTTAACATAATTAAATTCAATTAAAAAAAAAAATTAAATATTATTTTTTAGTTTCTCTTCTGTCTGAGTCTGAGGCTTCAGTGTAACATTTGTTATGTTTTTTTCGCTTGACTCTTGTTATGGGACGAGAGTTTACTAGGACACGAGCCAGTCTGTTTCTGTGAGCCTTGATCCTCTCATTACACTGACTTATGGCTATCCAAATGAAGATCCCTATGTAATGGACAATTAGCTAAAGTCCTTAGACTCTTATTATGTGCATTTTCCTAATGTGTGACTGAGCTGCAACTCCCCAAACCTGTATTCCATATCTATATAAAGGACAGCTGCATCTTCGGCATGTATTTGAATCCTTTTAATAACTCATTTGGTTGGGAACCTGAGATATAGACAGATGGATACATAGTTAGATTTATAGATAGATTCATAAGATATATATGAGTCCATAGGCTGATGGATAAAAGAATCCTTTTAAACAAGCTTAAGGCTGGGAATCTTCAGTGAGTACTTCCGCTGGCTGCAGTCCGATCTACACTCGGAGCCTGGTGCCAGGTCTTCGCTCAGAGTGAGCCTTGCGTCCTCCGACTGACAGGCCCATCAAAACTGAGTTGGTAAGCGGCTCGAGGAGCCTCATCAAAAGGGTGCGTGTTTTGGGTACAGTTTGGATAGGGCTCCCAATTGTGACCTCTGAGCCCAGAGGCTCTCAGTTGTGGGCTGTGGGAGGGACCAGGAGCTTGAAACTAGAAGTTTGGGGCTGAGTTTTCGGCGATGTCACTGCCGCTTTGCATGTCGCGGACCCACAAAAACCGAAAGAGTTGGCGGCGAGCTTCTCGGTGGTTCGGGTGGTGCCACTGCCGAGCGTTAGGGGTGTGGGGGTGGGCGGCGTTGGCGGCGTGGGTCTGGCAGCCGGAGAGAATTAACGGAATAATAAACAGGCGCTGCTAACGACACGCGGACGTTGCTTCACTTGCGGCAGCCACTGTTTCTGTCCGCCTGTCCGCCTGCCCGCTTGTCCGTCTGTCCCTCCGTCCGTCCGTCCGCCTGTCTGCCGGGTGCAAAACTCTTGCACGAATCGTCACGAATTAATTGTAATTCATGCGCCGCAATTATCACATGAAAGCCAAAAACGAGGAGGCTAACAACTCAACGTGGCCAAAAGGATACCGAATAATAATGAAGAAAAAATGAGTGAAAAGGATAACCGCATGAAAATGTATGAAAACTAAGTTATGGCTACCCCCCACCCCCACCCCCCAAAGGTATCCCCCTGCCAACCTGCCAACTATCTACATAACTGCCGACAAGTTTGAAGTTGCTGAATCAACCCGTTGCCCCGCCGCTCACACCAGCAGCTCCAAGGATCCAGAAAGCGTGCTGGGTAAAGAGCGTCGATAGCTGCGTGGGCATGTGACTGGTGGTTGGTGGGGGGTTGGAGGTTGGTGGGGGATGGGTGGGGGGTGGGGGTAGAGGCGACGTTTCGAAGACAACTGCCAACTGCTTTCGAGGTCATAGCCTAACAATTTGTTATGGCGGCTTCGGCGTTGCCGCCGCTTGCGTCTTTGTCTTCAACGTCGTAGTCGCCTCCACCGCCGTGCACTGATGAGTGGGCGTGGCAATAGCAATGAGCGTTAAAGTGAGCAGCACCAGCGAGGCATGACATTTGTTGGAAAAAAGAACCGCTCCATCCACAGCCCAAGACTCGGGCATGTCCGTGCGGGGGCAGCATTTGGGGACTCCGAATTCCCCACATCCTTTTAGCTGTTTTGGCGAGTTTTAATCAGGCAAAGCCTCTGGCCTGGGGGCGTGGCAGCGCATAAGTTTTTTCTCTCGCTGTGTGAGTGTAGCTGTCACTGTGTGAATGTGTGTGTGTGTGTATGTGTGCTTTGTAGCTTTTCGCGACGCTGCCGTCTGCCACCTGCCGCCTACCGCCTGCTGCCTGCCGCCTGCCACCTGAAACTTGGAACTTGGCAACTTCTCCATCCTGTCGCTTGCCACTTTCTTAGCTGAATTATGTTGATTGGCAGCAATTTGTCATAACGTGAAATGAGTTTGTTGTCGTAACAAGCGCCAGAGTTCCGGAAGGAGCCTCCACACTCCACCCCCCCTCTTTCCCCGAGCACCGCCCGCATCCGCACCCGCACCCCACATCCTCGCCCGGACTGATAAACATACAGACGCCCCCGCAAAAATATGTCGATAAAAACAAACAAATTAACATTAAATGAAAAGATTAAGTGTTTAAGTTTGCAGTTTACTGTGTGTCCTCAGCCATTTGGTAGCCGAAGACACGAAGAGCCCATCCTCGTCATTCATCGGTCATAAGTCAAGCAACGGGTCCTTTGAGGTTACGTAATTGCCAAATAGCTTCGCTGCCAGGATGACGACGTTGCCAGTCCTCGATTTCTTGCATGTCTTGCATGTCAGGAGAGGGGGAGAGGGAGGAGAGGAGGGTGCTCTAGGAAGGAGCTCATCCATGGAAATGTCATGATATCGCTTAAGGATGGCTGTAAGTCTTCCAGTTCATATAGTATATCCAGAAGGTAATCCCAATTTTCTTCGACTCAACATTCACGGATTCCGCTGCTCCTTATCCTTTTCCTTCTCCCGAACGCTTCTTCCCTTTATCCTCTTCCCGCTTCCAGCTAACTAGCTGCTGATTACCAAACATCCTTTTCTTTCATTGGCCACGAAAGAGACTCTTCCTTTTCTCAGCTCTCACAAGCTGTTTTCCTTAACTGTTTTTACACACCTCCGACCACACCCCCACCTCCCCCTTTAGAGAGACCATAGTCTTTGTCTTGCTTCGTTCTGTTTAATTAATGCAAAACTGTCTCTGACAAATGGGCAGCGGCGCCTTTTATAGCCGGAAGTGGAGCAATTTCTGGCTATTTAACTTGGCCGTTCGGAAGAGATGATGGCCAAAAGCGTCGCCAGTCGCTCCGTTGGTTGGCAATAGTTTCACAGCAAATTAAGAAAAGGTTGGACCGCCAGCAAAGCCGCCTCCGAGCAAGCTTTACACACACACCCAAACTAACCAAAACAGCCACACACACACACAGACACACTCACAGCACACACATACACACACACACACACACACACATACACACAAAACACACGTTAGCTGTATTCAAATTTGTGGCGACACTTTCTATGCAAATTGCAAGCGCTCAACCCCCTCGCACACACTCACACACACACACACACACACTGGCACACAAGCACATACACCCGAACAGGCGCGACGAAAGTTGTACACATGGCCAGAAGGTACAGTTAACACAAGCGGATGTACACTGCCATGCTCACATACTCACATGCACACTCACACACACACACACACACACACACACACACACACGCACACACATAGGTACTTAGATAGAGAGTGACAGCGAGAGTTTTTAGGGCAAACTCACATAAATCTTCACTTTACACAATGTTGGCGGGTCAGATGCAGTTGGCGATGCTTTGGCATGTCCTCCGGGCAAGGACTCGCAGCGCAAGCAGTAGCAGGAGAAAAGCAACAGCCACAGAAACGGCATCTGTTACAGGCTGTATATGTGTGTGTGCGTGTGTGTGTGTGTGTGTGTGTGTGAGACTCGACTGGACGCAGCAACAGAAGCAAAAGGAGCAGCAGGAGCAGCAGGAGCAGCAGGAGCAGCGGGGGGGCCAGAGCAAAGTTTTATTGAACATATTGTCTAAATAAGTTGTTGCAGTTGTTCTTGTTACAGCTGTTGTTGTTGTTGTTGTTGTTGTTGTTGTTGTTGTTGTTGTTGTTGTTGTTGTTGTTGTTGTTGTCGCTTGTGTTGTTGTTGTAGTGACTGTTGCTAGTAGAATTACCAATAGAAATTAATTACTTTGGCCTTGGCCACTTGAAATTTATGCCCCATAAGTTGGCCCCCAAATGTGCGGTTGCATAAATTGGTGTTGCCTCTGCCGCCTCTGCCGCTTCTGCCGCCTCTGCCGCCACTGCCGCCGCCTCTTCCAGATATTTTCTATAAAGCCAAATTTGGCTGCCAGCGGCTGACAAATTTTCAATTGACAATCACAACTCGATAAGCGGCAATTGACAATCGACCATCGGTAATCGGTAATCGGTCATCGGTAATCGGTAATCGGTAATCGGCAATCGGTAATCGGCAATCGGCAGTGGGCAATAGAGTGTCGCCTTCCGCTGGACGTGCCTGACAGCTTAAACGCCTGTCCAGTTGGCAGAGTGACGCAAGCTTTGGGATAAGAAAATTACAAAATTTCATGTGACACTTCATGAGTAACGGCAAAGGGGGGTTTGGGGGGGAGCGGCATCGGTTGCCTTGCAAATTGCTGCTGGCATTGGGGAAAATTACAAAATTGCATTTCAAGGAACCGCGTCCAGTCCCAAACTTCAAATTCAAATCCGAACTGGAAACAGCTCCATACCCGAAGTAAGACTAAGACACTGGCTGCATGTTAAGTAGAAGGCAAAGATTCATTCATGAATCGAAGTCTTGGCCACAGATTTGTCTCCTCCTCCTCCTCCTCCTCCACCTCCTCCTTCTCATCCTATTCATAACTACGGAGTAAATGTGAGCTTGGGTATGGAAATGGGATGAGGCATGGCCCTGATGCTTCTACTAGTTCTGGCTCTGGTTCTGATTCCGATTTGAGTTCTGGGACAGATCTTATCGGCGCCTGGCATTGTCACTGACGCGTTCACACCATCAACACGTAGTTTCCCCCAAGGCGAGGGTCGCCGACACGCGCAGGCTGCCAGCCCCGAGGTACCCCTAGCCAATGATGTGGGCAGCAATGAGCTCCGAGCCCGGAGGATCGTGACAACAAGTGTCTCAATTGACTCAACTCTTAGCAGTGAATGCGGAGGAGGAGGAGGAGCCACAATGGGAGGAGCAGAGCCCAGACTTTCGGCTCATTAATTGTGTGCCCCGACCCCCGACCCGACTGACGATTCCAGGAAATTCCCAAGCCCATCTCAGTCCAGTGACGGAGTTGGACTTGAATACTCAGTGAGTTACTTGCTCCGCGTAGCCACTAACTGTCCATAAATTAAACGCAAACATAACCAAACGGTCCAAACCAAAAGAAGGTCTCGATACGCAAAGGAAGACCGGAGGAGTATATATCATATATCTCTGGGAAGATGAAGTACAGACCAGGTGCTCGAGAGTCCGGAATCGAATTAAACGAAGTGGTTAACAATTCCAGAACCTATAAAAATAATATTTAGTCTTGGATCATCTTGACCTCATGAACAGACAGGAACACAAGTATTGAACGTCAAAAGAAAAGTCCTTAGCCTTTATCTCTCGAGTTTTCCAAAGGATTATCCTCACAAAAGTTGTTCCATTTCGCAATTTCAATTAGCTGACATGATTGAATTGAAAACATAACTTTTAATCGCTTCTAATGAATTAACAAAAGTTTAAAGGACACATATCAGTTGAGCACACACATCCAGGACAACGGTTAAGGGGCTGACTCTCGAGCATCTCATAGAGAAATTGAATAATGTTTCACACCTGAGAACCTAAGAGCTAAGAACAGCTGTGACGCAGGACAAAGTAACTGCTAAAGAGATTTGAGAGAATACGGAGGAATAAGGAGAGTCGGGAAAGGCAAGTGAGGAAGTCAGAGGAAGTGGGGAAGGAGAAGTGGCTCCTTGTGCGATTATCGCAAGGAAGGCGCAAGGCAGAAAAAGACGTCCTTAAGGATGCACTCATATAAATGAAATTGCCTGGGACCGGATAGACGCCACCCAACCCAAGAGCACCTCATCACCGCCTGCGACCTGATAGACGACAACATCCAAGTCAAGTCAACCTCATCACCACCTGTTAGTCCATTCCCCTCCCCTGCGCTCACCGAACCCATCGAGAGCCGCCCGCAGAAATACTGACATTCAGTCGACACATCAAAGCAAGTGATCAAATTAAGCTAAACAAAACCAAACAGCATGCAGTCACCCAGACACACACGCACACACACACGAACACACACACACACACACATGTACCCACATACACATAGAGAGCTGTGTATTCTGTCGGCAGGCATTCTTTGAAGGCATTTGGTCTACAAGTTAGCCCTAAGTTGCAGCAGCGGCGCCAGTTCAAGATGAAGCTGCCCCACTTAAGTGTGTGCACACACACTTGGAGCATTCCTTCGAGTGTGTGTATGTCTGTGTTCCTCCATATGTGCTCGTGACTGAGTGTTCTAGTGTGCGTGTGTGTGTGTGTGTGTGAAAGTGCGAGTGCTTGCAAATGCCCAACTTGAATGTAGCTTAACTGGAACCTCTCTGCCACCCCCAATTTAACCCCCGCCCCCCCTCGACCAAATGGCCAACGACCAACCATCCGCCAAGTTGCCTTCAACAAAAATGTTAAGATAATTTTGCAACTAACAAAACCCTCGTCGTGTGTGTGGGTGGAGAGGGGGACAGTTAAGCCTGACAGCCCAAACTTTAGGCCGAGGCTGAAAAATTCAAAAACCGATTATCTGCTGAGGGGTGGGCGAGGAGGACGGGGGGTTGGACAGTAAAGAGCCAACCAAATTTTGAAACTTTTAAGATTTTAATTTAATCGACTCGTAGTCCGACAGCTCCGAAGGAGGCCTCCCCGAGTCCTGTGTCCAGGCCCCCATAGATAACAAGGTAACAAGTGTAACTCAATAGTTTCTATGAATAAAATAAAATTTAACTTTTTGGTAGATCTGAAACAGGACTCTGGCTTTTGCCACCGGCAGTCGAGCGTCATATATGAAGCCATCAGTGGGTTCCATTGAACTGGGAGCAGAAATACATTTAAGATTCCCCCAAAGCTTAACTCATTCATAAAAATATTCCATTTGAATAGATCCCAGGACTAGGCAGGATAACGAGCAAGTGCCAGACTGCAGTTAATGCAAATGTTTATTTTGAGCCGATTTTTGGGATTGAAAAGAAATATTTAATATCAACATTCTTTGATTCGATTATAAATCCTATGGATGGCTTTTCAGGAAAGATATTCCAGAGAAAATATAAAGTGGAAAAGTGGAGAAATGGTGAAATGGAGAAAAGGAGAGATGAAGGAATGGATGCGAAGCGAGTCCTGGGGTTAGTTAAAAATGTTCCTATACTCAGTTAGACGGATGAATAAAATTCTGTCAAAAATCATAAATTTTACCATCTGAAAGAAGTGTCCGAATGAAATCTGCTGGCTGCCCCCTCCCCCCTCGGCATCTCCCCATGCACCACCCCGCCCCGCATGAGCAGTGGGAAGTGCATAAATTGAAATCCAATTGATTGTGTTCTGGACCAGAGATATATTTGAATATTTTTCACTTCAGCCTTTAAGCCGACCGTCCTGCCACACCCCCCGCCCACACCCAACTTCCCACGTAAGTGAGACTCTGCAGAGAGTCCAAATTGCTAAGGCAAAGGACCTGACGGCAACTATATACTCGACTCCTGCATACCCTTGCCTAAGCAGAGCTCATCCAAAAAACACGATCGGCTTGAGGATTGAAAATTGATCGCTCCTTAAATCTGAGGCGTTGATTTGCCTACTGAGTTCCCATCCTCATCCGAAACTATATTTTTATACCTTACTTCGTCCTTTTATCTGCAGTCCTTCGCATTTTCTTTCATTATTGAATATCTTTGAAGAAGTCTTGAAGTATTTCATCAGCTTCCATAGTATTGTAGCTTTCGGGGAAGTCCTTAAGTAGGATATACGATCTACCGTCTATCGTCGACTGTTCGTCGATTTGAAGTTCCTTCTTCTTCTTCAATCAAATCAACTCATCGTATCCATCGATAATTTTATTGGATTGCTGGACCTTCCCCAAAACTCCTTTCACGTAGTTAGTTAGTCGTCCTCATGAAGAGTATTGATTTGCACCGAGTGAGTCCTGCGGGAGTACAGCCGAATTTTGGATTGCCTTTGAATCTTCCTTGGACGTAACAAATAAAAGCAGGAATATCAGAGAAATTATGAGGAAATAAGCAGAATCAAAAGTGCGGGCTGGCTACAAAATTAAATGGTCTGGAAAACTGGTCACTTTTGATGGCCTCGGGCCTCGGATGTGCGGGCAGTGGGGCACGGACTCGGAGTGGGACTGGGACTGAGTGCGAGTGCGTGCATAAGGCATTTCATATTACAAGAGCAACAACAATAAACTGAACAACATCCTTGCACATACAAAATCATGCAAATTTTGCGATTGCTTGTTGTTGGCGTAGAAACTAATGGGGCACAATGTGTCCACAGTGAAAGGCCCATGTCCAGGTTCATATCCTCGTCCACATGCCTGATGATGTCGGCGTCGTTGTTCCCGTCCAGATCCAGGTCCTGCCCTTGCCGTCCCTTTTCCAAAAGCAGTCCTTTAACATCAGCTAAATCATCTGTAAATGCGGGCTCACGGGCATTCGGACTGGACGTCGAGCAGGACCTGAGCGCAGCCCTGGACATGGCTCTGTGTGGCTGTGTGTATGCTTATGTATGAGCTTGTGCATGTGTCCTGCCTCTGACGCTGGGTCATCAACTCAGCATCAGCATCAGCATCAGCAGAAACTTCCACATCAACACAATGCACACACATTACGCATAACGATTGAAGGTGGGGTAATCAAGGGGTCAAAGGAGGTGGAGAGGGATGACGAGGATAAGGGGGGATATGGCAGTTGCTGTGCTTGGCGGCCGTCGCAATTTGGTAGCCGTTTCAGGCGAGAAAATTAAATTGGCCAAAAGTTGAATCCATAACTTTTGGCTATGAGCAGAACACACAGCCACCCAAACACACACACACACACACACACATACACACACAGTCACGCATGCAGATTTACAGACACACTCACACACAGATCGACTGTGTCGCCTGTGAAAATTGAGTGTAGCCAACGCCAGAACACCCAAAGGGCATCAAATGTGAAGTTGGAACGCCAAAGGACCGAGGAGAAAAGTCAGCAATATGGCTATGACTTAGTCAGCCATTTTGGTTATCCTGTCCAACAGTGGGCCGAAAATATACTTCAAAATGCAATTGGCTAATAAGTGTTCCGAGTCACCTTTTCAGGTAAAATGAAATTCCTCAAAAATTTATATTTACGAAAAAAAATTGATTAATTATTTTTATAATCGTTATTATTAATAATTCTTATGACTATTTTTATTATCAAGGATTATTATAATAATAAAATTGCCCAGATAACTGAGACTTCCTTTTTGGGCAGGAATAATATATATAAATTCCTTATTCACTCCTTGATTTGTAGGGCTCCTGCGTGGAATACCCCATGGAAATACTTGACCAAATCCCCTTTATCGGCACCTCGTCCACGCCGTCTCCCATATCCTCCCCATCCTGCCCAACATCTCGCATGCATATTTGAGCTCCTATTTGAGCTGCTTTTAGGTTCAAGGGTAACCCAAATAGTTCATATCGCAATGCGCTCCATTTCGGGTCAGTTTAATAAACAGACTATTTTTGCAGTTAGTCATGGGGCTTCCCTGTCCATCGACACGGCTCGGCACATCCTGACGAGTGGGGGTGTGCTCGGGTGTGTGTTCGGGTGTGTGTTTGGGTGTGTGTTCTGTGTGCACTCGGCCCGGCATGGCACAGCTGGCAGTGTTGTTTGTATGATTTTCTGCTTAAAAGCCAACAGCATCCATCCAAAAATGCGTGGACTTCGGAGGATAAGATGGGGATGGGCGTTAGTGGGGATAGGGGACTCGGAGCTTGGGAGCTTCGAAGCTTGGGGTGAAATATGTGCGTACCTACGCTTCGTGCCTTGTTATGTTTGTTGTTGCCTTGTTGACTGGAAAATATGACCGCCAGCTATTTGTTGTGCTGTCCTGTTGCCACACAGCCACACAGCCACGCAGCCACGCAGCCACACATACAATCCCACAAAGTGAAATTTATACACAAATGCGCCGTTCAGAGATTGGCAGTGCGATTTTCTATCGTTTGGTGTCCAGTCCACCGCCCCCACGCGAACTTCGCAGCCAGGCTTACTCGCATATATGACCACCTGGCTAAGTCTTTTAACGCTTTTTCAGCCTTAACGGGCAGTTTGCATCAGATTTTTGCCAAAAATGCTGAACATGCATTCCGATAGGACATGGATCCCTGATTCGCATTTTATTGTCATTGCTAAGGGGCTTATCGCCCTTGGGTATATTGAGTTAGTGGAATCATTGAAGCAATCTTTGAATGGCGCCATCTATACGCAGGCCGTGACAACTCACCCATTCTAAGGCGCCATCTGTTGAACAGTGTTTGCGTCTGTTTTTTTTTTAAATATATTTGGTCTAAGAAACGGGAGAAGGGCACGTCAAGGGCTGTTTTCACTGTTTATCTGCCTTCAGGGCTTGTGTCGCCGCTTCTTAAGGGTTGGTTTTATTTTCTGGTCTATAAGACAAAGACAGAGTTGTCTTTGGAAGCTTTGAGCGTTTAGTTCTGTCGATCCCAATATATTTGGAGCTTTGTTGGGTATATAATCTGAACTGGCAAAATCTTTCAAACTAAGCAATAAGTCAACTTTAAATTTGCCCTTAAAATTATTAATCAAGTCTAAAATTTGAAGCTTAAAAGTAATCCCTGTTAAAGCCGAATTAAAACGCAATGTCGATGATACACAAAACAATACTTGGGCATTTCTATTGTAAAGGGAGATTCAATGTGCCTAATGCCCAAACATGCGCTACCCTACGGTCATGTGTCAGCATTGGCCAAGTGCCGGTCGAAGACAGCAGCAGAGCCGAAATAATAACACCGAAAGCTTAGCCTCACCGACACATTGACACACACACACACACACACTCATGTGCATCGATAAATATGTATGCCCGACTGATACTCAGTCATAGTCTGGCAAGAGCGAGGGTTGTTTAAAAACTGTGAGGCAGACAGGGAGAAATTGTGAGAGAAAAACGTAGCTGCCGCTGCCGCTGCCGCAGTCGCTCTCACCTTCGCTGTCGTCGTGTCGTGTTGCCTGTCGCTGCTGCTGCTGTGGTGAGTTTCCGTTACTCTACATCGTTTACCTGCGCTCGCACACTGCCGACTGCACTGCCAACGCCGGCGTCGACGTTGGCGTCGCACCGTTTTAGATTTTGTCACCACCAAAACAGACTGCGAGCTCTTTCCAACTGTTTTTGTTGAACTTATTGTTACTTGTTGTTGTTGTTGTTGAGTTGTTGTTGTTGTTGTTGTTGTTGTTGTTGTTTCTGTTGGTGGTGTTGCTGTTTTGTTGTCGTGCTGTTTGTTTGCTCACGTCGTTGACTGGATGTTAAGGCGTCGTGTCCATGTTTATGAGTGTGTGTGTGTGTGTGTGTGTGTGCGCGCGTATCTATGTGTGTGTGTGTGTTTGAGTGCAGCCCGTGACAAAATGGTGAATTTTGTCGTGCTCGTCCTCCCTCGTTACTCGTCCCTCATCCACCGTCGTCGCTTGTCATTTGTCGTCTTACATGGCGTTTCTAATAAAATGGCAGCGCCTGCTGTCCATGCCACTTCACTCCACGCCTCTCCACGACTGTCCGTTACTCAATACGCCCACCGCCTACACTAACTGACTACTGCTTACGATGCTGATGTAATGAACACACACGCTTTTATTTAAAAGTACGTACATATACAAGCGTTTGACTCTTGTGTGTGTGTGTGTGTGTGTGTGTGTGTGTGCGTGTGTGTATTTGTCAAGTGATGGCTTGCTTTGCTTTTCGATTCGTTTTCCTTGTCTTTCGGCTCACCCCTCCCACTTTTCATGCCCATCCCCTTCCCTGCCACTCTCTTTTCGTGCTCTTTTTCTTGTTTAATTTGGCTCGTCTTGTGTCAACCGTCGTCAGCTTCAGCCTCAGCCTCAGCCTCAGCCTCAGCCTCAGCCTCAGCCTCAGCCCCAGCCTCAGCTGCAGCTCTAGTCCAACTCCAAATCCAGCTCCAGCTCCAGATCCAGATCCAGCTTGGGCGGCAGCCATTGTTGTTATTCTTTTTGTTGTTATTTTCGTTGATGTTGTTGTTGCTGTTGTTGTTTTTGTTCTTTGCTGTTGTTTTGGCTTTGGCGTTGGCGTTGTCGCCTGAGGGTGAAAAAAAGGCATTCGAGCATGCACACACATTCGCCAAACAAGAAGGGCAGACAGAGCCAGAGTGGAGCAAGTAGGTGAATATATGTGTGTGTGTGTGTATGTATGCATGGAAAGATACTTATGCATGTGTGTGTGTGTGTGTTGAAATATAGTACACCCGTAAATATATTTAACGTATTGCACACTTTCCAATTATTCAAAAATAATAATTTTTATTTTATTTTATTTTGTGTTGTGTTGTGTTGTGTTCCGTCTGCACACCCGTGTCCACAGGCACACAACAGATCGCACACACACACACACACACACACACACACACACACACACACAAGCAGAGAAAATCACACACGCATGTGCACATTTCCTGACACTAATTGAAATACTTTTATCAGTTTCCCGTTAGCTGTGCAACATCATCATCATCATTATCACGAGCATCTCCATCATCATCAAAGCCATCACCAACATCTTTCGGTCAGAAGTTGAGGGCCGCTGGGCATTGATGATGATGATATGATCTAAGGGCTGCTCCGGCGTTTGCTTTCATTTCATTTTCTGCTTTTTGTTGATATTTGCGCCTGATTGCGCAATTTGTTTGCCCACTCATCCGTAAGCGAGCCTCAACTTCTACCAGGACGAATACGGTTCCATCGACCGTCTCCATCCACCATCCACCATCCACCATCTACCATCTACCGTCTACCATCTACCGTCTACCGTCTACTGTCTACCGTCGCCCATCTTCATGTCTGCCGTCCATATCCATGTTCAGGTACCAGAGATTGGGTAACCGGATCAAGAAAGTGAAAGCGTTTCGCCCGTGTAATTTTTGAATATTATTCACTCACTCATTCATCCAAACACACACACACACTCACACACACATTCATTTGAATTTAGAGTCTTATTCAGTGGGTCAGTTGCTGCAGTGTTCCAACGGCAATTACTTTTGGGCCCCATTAAAATTGCATGGACCAATGGCAATTGTCAAATTGGTATTAGGTTTCCCGCCTCTTTCCGCCTCCCACCCCTCGCAACACATAGTACGTCCTGCCGCTTTGTCTGCTCCTGCAGCTCCTTTTTCTGTTCGCCTCGCAATTTACTGAAATGTGTTAAATATTTCAATTTCAAATCCAATTCTATGGAATTCTAATAACCAAATCCAACGGCATGCAATTTTCATGGCCAGCTGCTGGCCAAAACTAAAACCCAATAGCCCCTCACCCTGGCCCTGGCCCTGACGCCTCCCATCACTCTGCTGCCCACCAGGATGCAGGTAGGATGCACTCTCAAAATAATTCATAGCTGTAGCAGATATTTTGGAATTTTATAGTCCATTTCTCTCGCCCGCTCTTAATGTGTCCAATTTTTGGCTCAACCATGTTGATAATTGGTAATTTTTGAAAGTCCTTGAAGCCAAGTTCCCGAACGTTGCAGGATTTGGGAATAAAATCAAAGGTAAATACAAGTCTTTGGACGTCGAAAGGATGGTCCGAACGACCGAAGTGAATACTGAACTCGAATACGCAGGATATTTGAAATGCTGTTTGGCTTAGTGGAGAAGCACACCTGGATGTATCGGCAAGCATCACATCCTAGCGATCCCGACAGCCCGACAGCAACTGGCAGACGCAAGGCTTGGTTTACAGTTGCATCCTGCCAACATTCCTGCTATTTGCAGGAAGGAGCACTGCAACCTGATGTGGATGCCTCCGAGGCTGGTCACTTGAATTGATTAATTTGTGGATTTGGATGTGTGTGCATAAATAGCATAACAGGACGTGATTGGCATCCGTGTATGTGCCATGAATCCATCGGGCTACTCGGCAGTCTAGTGGCCACCACCGAAGCGTCCTTCGAATCTGGCAAATTTCCATTGCAACTCCAAATCGGAGTCGGCTTCCAACTCGAGCATCGAAGCGAATTATGACTGCTTCATTCGAATTTCGACAGGACGAACCACGGACCGGAGGCTTTATGCGTGTATCCAAGCAAATGGCCAAAGCTTCTGTGGGTGAGAAAAGGCAATTTATGTAATTTAATTTTTTGTCCAAATTTCTACAGTTCTTTTCAATTTTATCAAATAACTTCTGAATGTCCTGACACTCAAGTTATTCCAAAATTCGGAAAGAGATGTTTTATTTACGGCCTTTAGATGACTTATCCTTATATTGAAGCCAAGAGACATAGCTGAATATTTTCTAAGGATATATTGAAGCCAAGAGACTCAACTGAATATTTTCTAAGGATATATTGAAGCCAAGAGATTAAGCTGAACATTTTCTAAGGATATATTGAAGCCAAGAGACTCAGCTGAACATTTTCTAAGGATATATTGAAGCCAAGAGACTCAGCTGAATATTTTCTAAGGATATATTGAAGCCAAGAGACTCAGCTGAACATTTTCTAAGGATATATTGAAGCCAAGAGACTAAGCTGAACATTTTCTAAGGATATATTGGAGCTAAAAGACTAAGCTGAACATTTTCTAAGGATTTTCAAATTATAATCAATTGTTTAACGCTATGATGGACTTTAACTGACTTCTGATTTGTTTATAATAAAAGGAAGTCTATCATTGCCTATATAAATAGTATATTATTATTTATGAAATCATTGAAGTTTCCAATCCATTGATCGGCGGGAATTCAGAAGTGATTAGCCCACGTATTTATAGGGTGTATAAGGAACGGTCAAGTGAGCAGCGACAGGATGCTAAAAGGCAATCAAAACCCAAATTCTAAATACTAAACATTGCCCTCTACAAGCCTCTGAAGAGCCCCTGGGGCTGGGCGCTCAAAAGTATGCAATACGCTTCTAAATGCAAGCGCTTGGCTCCCAAACCATCGATAAGCGTGGGGGGGGAGGGGGCAGCTGGGGAAACAGTAATAGAGGCGTCTTTTGAGCGGGGGGAGGGGGGGGATCAGTGATGACTGAGCTTGGGCAGCGCCGCGACGCTAAAAATGCAAATTCCAAATAAATTGAATCAAACGCGCCGCAGAAGGTAACGAAGCGGCAGCAACACCAAATGCCGACGCCAACTGTGATGGGGGGCGGGTGCGGTGTTTGGTGGGGCAAGGCGAGGCAAGTGTTCGCTAGGATATTTGAACACTTTTTTAATATTTTATGTTCGTTATTCCAGTGATTGTTGATCGGCAAATTGCCTGGAAGCACTTTGAAACGCTCCATAGAGCGCCAACAACAAGCTTAAGGATTCAAGTCACTGAGTGCCCGACCGCAGCATACCCTTACCTGGTTCGATCACTTTAAGCTTTGATCTAAGCTTTCAGTGCCAAGGTGTCCTTGGTCGCATATTATAAATAAGGACATTAGACGTTAGATGAAAAGAGACGGGGAATGAAGTGCATCTTTTTACTTCTTCGAAGGGCAACTTGAATCGGCGACCGCTTTGGTAGGATAGTATTCCAAGGACTCTATAAAAGTCTTCCTTTCCAAATTGTGCATCTTTTGTTGTTTAATCTTAGTTAGGTGATATTAAAATATCCTTTCAGCTATCAAAATGCGTGATAGACATCTGCTCACCTGCGGAAGTATCCTCTGTATCAGAGATGCCTGGGTATTTGGCGCCCGCAGTGTTGCAAATATGAAAGGTCTCAAAAATGAAAAACAAAAATTAAATAAAACATCAACAATAAAATCAACAACAACAACAACAACAACACATCACACAACAATAAGCGCATTGTATTTGATTTCTGTTTTTGTTTATATTTTTGTATTTCGCTTTTTGCTTCTCTTTATGGCCATTCGCATAGCAACATTTTGTGTAGAGCTGCCCCGAGTGGACGGCTGATGATGGCTGGCTGGCTGGGAGGGGGGGCGTGGTCAAGAGTGGCGTCATAGACGGGTTCATTCAGGCCCGTTTGTTTGGACTTTTACCCAATTTTATGACCCTCGAGTTCATTGTGAATAGTCAAATATTTTTCGCCATAAATTTCGCACGTCCATCAAAAATTGATTGGGCAACGGACCATGAAGCTGCCACCTACACTTGCCGCACACCACAGCACACCCGTAGGCTGACACACACACACACAGCACACATACACACGTATGCACATATTGTGTGAGGAAAAGTTTTCAATATTGTTGACTCTCCGCATTGTAATACATTTTCAATACTACACAAAAGCTGCCGCCAGGTCCGCGAGGCTGCTGGTTGGGGTTAACCAAAGCCAAATAAATGGGGAATCGTAACATTCAACCCTAAATTGTACCTTCCAATGATCCTTGCGTTCCATCGCACCCGCGCATCCTTGCCCATTCATAAGCACTAAGCAGAGGGAGACAATCGTCCAGCGATTCTCATTTTTCATCACATTTCGTGTCACGACTTTTTCCCAGCTATCAGCTTTTCGCAAAATATTTGAAATAAACAGTTGAACTACCGTTTGTTTTGAAAGTGTCCTTAAAATGCTAGAGCATCATTTTTCCCCATGCATTTTCACATTAATTACATTTATAAAATTAATTAGTTGAAACCATGAAAAAAATAGACGAGTGGAAAGTTCACTTTTTCAGGGACGTAGAAATAAAAACTGTCCAGGATTCTGAATCCTTTTTTCCTCAGTCTTACTTCCCGCGAATAAATCTTCAATTTTCAATGAAATGCTTAAATATTTTTAGAGTTAATAACTTTTAAGGATATATCATTTTCTAGCTTGAAGCCTTTTTTAGCCAACTTGAATAAATCAGAATATATGAAGCGTCCGTTGGCTACAGTAGTAACTCCCATCTGACAGAAATTGATAGCCCATATATAATAAAATAATAAATAATATTATATTTAATTGGACTCGATGACTCATTTTATCGATCAATCGATAACTATTTGCCGTAACAATTTATTGCCTGTGCATTTACTTCAATTTTAAAGGCTTCGATTCTCAGGTACTTTGATTCGATGAGCATTTTAATATCCTTGAAAATGTGCTGGTAAAGTAGAAAAATAATTTCGTGTCACTCAATGTGGTCAGCATTTACATGTCACAGACCCCAATGGGGACGCCGCTGGGCGCCAACGGTGCAACGGAAGGCGACGGCCGGAACGTGGACTAATTCTATTGCTGAGTGCTTTTAGTGAAGTCCGTCATCATCGACATCGACATAACTCGACGCTTCTGGCAAATACCTACAAACGACACGAAGAACCTATAAAGCGAATGTCCTTGCCAAGTGCTGAGTGGCAGGTGAGCAGGTTAGAAGGAGAGAAGGTGAGCAGGTGAGCAGGAGAGAGAAGGTAAATATAAGTCTGAGCTTGTGGGACTGTGGGTGTGCGGCTGTCGGTCCTCTGGCAAACTTCACCGGAGCAGCGAAAAAAGATGTCAACAGCTCCAATTAGTTTCGAAAAATTGGCATAAATGAAGCCCGAAGCAAACTGTGGTGCGGGCGACTGTGCGTGGGGCTGTTGAGCAGTGGGGATGAGTGGTAAGTGGGATCCAAGTGGAGGCGTGGCAGCTGCAATGAGTGGCAGCCATGCTGTAAATAAATGTAGCAGGGCGGCTCATTGGCTTGCTTTGCCGCTCCCAGTCAAGTGGCACTCGAATCCGAATTATGAGCACCGCCCAAGTCGAGCTAATGAGGAGCCGGCGTGCCAGGCTAAAGGCTTCAGGTGGATGCTTGGGCTCTATGCAAGTGAATGTAACCTAAGTGCAGTATGTATGTGTGTGTGTGTGTGTGTGTGTGTGTTAGTATGTGTGTAAACAGTTCAAACGGTAAACGTCGGCGACAATTCCTCAATGGGACTCCATCAGCAGGGAATGGAGGAGTGCAGAGTCTGAAACTGGACCGGGGACGAAGCCACTCCAAATGGCAAATTGGGGGCCGCCAAGCAAATGTCAAGTACTAGCGACAAGCCATTGCGGTTGCGACTGCTTTTTGTGCTTCGCTGGTTACTTTGGCCATTAATTAAAATGCACAAATTCTCGAAGTGCGGCGTTCAATGAAGATGAAGATGACGAGAGCGATGGCGATGGCGATGGCGATGGCAATGGCGGTGGCGACAGGACAAGCACGAGGGCAGTGCAACCAAATGGAACTAGAAGCCATGCCCGCTGTAAGTGTTGCTCTCCAATTTTGCCAATTTTTTATCCCCCAATTTCATGATTGCAAAGCATTTTTAATTACTATGCCCATAAGTTGAGTGCTGTGCCCCACTTCAGGACATTCCCGGGACATTTGACAAGCCACACTCCACAGTCCACACTCCACACTCCACACTTCACTCCCTACACTCCGCAGTCTACACACAACACTCCGAGTTCAAAGCCCAATGCTCAACACTGCCAAGTCAAGGACTCGTTGGAAACCAAACAAATGCTAAAATGGCGGACATCTTGTCACCGACGAGGGGTGCGAAGGGCAATGATCCGCCTCGTGGTTGGGGGTAGCTCAGAGCCGCCCTAATTAATTCACCCCTGCAGAGAGCTTTAAGGCACAAAGGCAGCATTTAGCGCTCAAGTAGTTTGGCTAGTGCTGCGACAATTTCAACGCCTCAAACCCAATCTGCACAAACAATCTATACACACTCACACTCACACGCACACACACACACTGGCACATACACAACAAACGCAAACGCAAATACATATCCAAGCACCCATACACACCCATACACATTGCACAGACACGTATTTGCTTCGAAAAGGGCGCTGAAATTAATTTTTCAGCGCTTTTAATCAAATGCTGCCACATGCCCAGAACCCCTGCCACAGATTGACTAAGGGGATGAGAGTGAGGACGAGGACGAGGACGAGGACGAGAATGAGAATGAGGGACACTTATGTGTCATGGATATGGTGCGATTACGAGCATTTCATCAAATAAAGCAGCTCGGGCCAATTCCCAGGAGTTACATCAAAATGGTGCCGGCAACCAACCACCACCACGTGCAACAAGGGCTGGCCGAGCATCCATATTGAAGCTGAGGTCCAATCCCAGGGTGGGACGAGCCCACAACCCAACCACCATAGCCCGCCCACTACACTTCACTTTACTCCACTCGGTCGGTAAGTCGGGAGTGATTCTCGACTCGTATTATAAACATGTCGTCATCCATTGACGGCATTCGAACAGACAAGGAGTTGAGCCAAGTGGAAAAATAATGAAAACATTCGAGGATAATGATGAAGACGAGGATGGGAATAGGAAAGGGGGAGAGGATGAGGATAACGATGAAAATGGGGTTGAGGATGAGGACGAAGATAAGAACGAGGATGAGGATGAGAATGAGGATGAGGATGAGGATGAGGATGGGAATGACGACAAGGATGAAGACAGCTATGCGTTGGCTATGGCGACGACGATGATGTTGGCGAAACCTCTTGAAATCGATATACGAAGTGCAGGGCGTCCTTTATCAATAAAGCGCACAATAAAAAGTGCTAAGCCAGCCCAACCGTAGCCAACATCAGGATCCAGTTCCCGGTGCCAGTACGAGGCACCAGTACCAGGAGCCGCCACCAAGAGTCAGACCAAGCAATTGTCGAAAGGCAGTTGCTAGTCGTGGCCATTCCCCTTTTAAGCAGTATCAACCCCAGAGAAGACTTCGTCAATAGCAGACAGACCGCATCAGCATCAGCATCGGCGACCAGAACAGCATCAGCATCCTGTATACAGCTTTTTAAACAACGGCCACGACAACAACCTCAGCAACAACAACAACAATAACAATAACAACAGCAACAACAATAAGATCAACAGCGGCGGATGTCCTGGATGGTCCTCAAGGAAGTAAACACTTTTCGCCTGCACCCCGAGCAAAATGTGTGGCAAAGCTTCGATGGCATTTACTGAACATTGGATGCCACTCATGGGTGTGCACACCAACAAAGACACAAACACACACACGCACACGCACACAAGTACAGAACAGCGTCAGCATTAACATCAATAAGGATATCAGACATCTCTCAAAATAGCTTTGCTCTTATAGCCTTACAATCCTGGATTGCCAGTGGATGCAAACAGCAATTACAAGGCATTTCCACACATGCAATAAATAAACGAGTAGAAGTAACGAGTAATCACGAAAATGTAACGAACGCGCCATTAACAGTAATACGAGTGCTTCATAGCCCAACTGTAAAATACTTCGAGCATCTTCTTAGGTTTCGAGCCACTCTCGATTGACACTTTAGATGTAAAGGATTCAAGCTTACTCTCATCTGTCCTTTTATTGTCCTTTCTACATGTACATAAATGCATATTGCAAATTCAATGAGACTCTTAGTATTAACACTAAAGAAAGTTATCCTTGTAAATTAAGCATATTAAATTAAAAAGGACATATAAACGCAAACCAAGTCTATTAAAATTGAATTTCTTCGTACGTATTTTTCTTTCCCTCTTTCTATGTCTGTCTCGCTCTCTATTTCCCTCTCTCTCTCTCTCTCTCTCTCTCTCTCTCTCATCTCTCTCTCTCTCTCTATCTCTCTTTTTCTCCCTGTCTTTCTCTAGCCATGATTAAAAACTTGTTACCATAACTATCATCGGCTTAATTAGTAGCACTTTCCACTCTCTCAAAACTTATTTGGTCATACTTAATCTCAATATATTAACACGTGGTCCAAGCATACGAGATTAGATCAAAGCATTGGCAAAAATTGGGAGTAGTTGACTGAAGGGGGTAGAAGCAAATTCATTTTCCTGCTGCCTCGTCGATGATATCCTAAGTATACACACACACACATGTATATCTATCTCTGTATGGGCCTAAAGCCAGGATGTGGGTCACTTTAGCCCACGTTCTCGCTTAAGTGACTTATCGTTGTTCTCCCTACTGTCAAATGCTAACAGTCCTTTCAAAAGAAGGGGAAACAACGTGAGAAATGATTTGTTGTAGATAGTAGATAGTAGATAGTAGCTAGTAGATAGTAGATAGTAGATAGTAGATAGTAGATAGTAGATAGTAGATAGTAGATAGTAGATAGTAGATAGTAGATAGTGGATAGTAGATAGTAGATAGTAGATAGTAGATAGTAGATAGTAGATAGTAGATAGTAGATAGTAGATAGTAGATAGTAGATAGTAGATAGTAGATAGTAGATAGTAGATAGTAGATGGTAGATAGTAGATAGTAGATAGTAGATAGTAGATAGTAGATAGTAGATAGTAGATAGTAGATAGTAGATAGTAGATAGTAGATAGTAGATAGTAGATAGTAGATAGTAGATAGTAGATAGTAGATAGTAGATAGTAGATAGTAGATAGTAGATAGTAGATAGTAGATAGTAGATAGTAGATAGTAGATAGTAGATAGTAGATAGTAGATAGTAGATAGTAGATAGTAGATAGTAGATAGTAGATAGTAGATAGTAGATAGTAGATAGTAGATAGTAGATAGTAGATAGTAGATAGTAGATAGTAGATAGTAGATAATAGATAGTAGATAATAGATAGTAGATAATAGATAGTAGATAGTAGATAGTAGATAATAGATAGTAGATAGTAGATAGTAGATAGTAGATAGTAGATAATAGTAGATAGTAGATAGTAGATAGTAGTATAATATAGATATAATAGTATAGTAGATAGTAGATAGTAGATGAGTAGATAGTAGATAGATAGATAATAGATAGATAGATAGATAGATAAATAGATAGATAGTAGATAATAGATAATAGATAATAGATAGTAGATAATAGATAATAGATAATAGATAATAGATAATAGATAATAGATAATAGATAATAGATAATAGATAATAGATAATAGATAATAGATAATAGATAATAGATAATAGATAATAGATAATAGATAATAGATAATAGATAATAGATAATAGATAATAGGTAATAGATAATAGATAATAGATAATAGATAATAGATAATAGATAATAGATAATAGATAATAGATAATAGATAATAGATAATAGATAATAGATAATAGATAATAGATAATAGATAATAGATAATAGATAATAGATAATAGATAATAGATAATAGATAATAGATAATAGATAATAGATAATAGATAATAGATAATAGATAATAGATAGATAGATAATAGATAATAGATAATAGATAATAGATAATAGATAATAGATAACAGATAATAGATAATACATAATAGATAGTAGATAGTAGATAAAAAGGTAAGTTGTTAGTGTTGTTGCACGCTTAGTTGTTAGTGTTGTTAACCTCAAGAAAAGAAACAACAACAATGGGAACAAATTTTTTAAGGCGGAAGTACGAAAAAAAGGTCCTGAGAGCACTAAATTGTCTGTATCTTAGCCATTTTAAGAACAATTAGGATGTCCTTTCACGTGAAGGTAGATAAGGTCTTCCCACATATGTTTCAGTTGTAAAAATTGCATTCGTCCTTACAGGACTTGAGATAGAGACGCTTTTCTGCTACCAAAAAACTTTGTTATATCCTGGCCTTGTCCTTACATATCCTGAATAGTTAAATGACATAAGAACCGGAACAATAAGGACTACAATCCTGCACAAGGACATTAAAATCGTCCTGATATTTTCCGAGATATCGTCCTTTATGTGATTTTTTTTCGTTTTTGCCATGGTTTTCCTTGCAAAATTTTTTCTTCGTTGTTTTTGATTTTTTTTCTCTCCAAAAACAACAACAATAGTTTTGTTGTGTTGTTTTTGTGTTGTTGTTAGTGTTTTTTTAGTGTTGTTGTTAGTGTTGTTGTAAGGTTAGTTGAAAGTGTTGTTGCAAGTTTAGTTGTTAGTGTTGTTGCAGGTTTAGTTGTTAGTGTTGTTGTAAGGTTAGTTGTAAGTGTTGTTGCAAGGTTAGTTGTTAGTGTTGTTGCAAGGTTAGTTGCTAGTGTTGTTGCAAGAATTAGTTGTTAGTGTTGTTGCAAGGTTTAGTTGTTAGTGTTGTTGTAAGTTTAGTTGTTAGTGTTGTTGCAAGGTTAGTTGTTAGTGTTGTTGCAAGTTTAGTTGTTAGTGTTGTTGCAAGGTTAGTTGTTAGTGTTGTTGCAAGAATTAGTTGTTAGTGTTGTTGCAGGTTTAGTTGTTAGTGTTGTTGTAAGGTTAGTTGTTAGTGTTGTTGCAAGTTTAGTTGCTAGTGTTGTTGCAAGAATTAGTTGTTAGTGTTGTTGCAGGTTTAGTTGTTAGTGTTGTTGTAAGGTTAGTTGTAAGTGTTGTTGCAAGGTTAGTTGTTAGTGTTGTTGCAAGGTTAGTTGCTAGTGTTGTTGCAAGAATTAGTTGTTAGTGTTGTTGCAGGTTTAGTTGTTAGTGTTGTTGTAAGGTTAGTTGTAAGTGTTGTTGCAAGGTTAGTTGTTAGTGTTGTTGCAAGGTTAGTTGTTAGTGTTGTTGCAAGGTTTAGTTGTTAGTGTTGTTGTCAGGTTTAGTTGTTAGTGTTGTTGTAAGGTTAGTTGTAAGTGTTGTTGCAAGAATTAGGTGTTAGTGTTGTTGCAAGGTTAGTTGTTAGTGTTGTTGCAAGTTTAGTTGCTAGTGTTGTTGCAAGAATTAGTTGTTAGTGTTGTTGCAGGTTTAGTTGTTAGTGT